>CM075812.1:43456136-43489995 GCA_037975025.1 Excoecaria agallocha | reverse complement strand
ATTAAGAAGGGACCCGCTAAGGGAAAGGGAAAGGGAAAGGCAAAACCCAAGTCAAGTGGGAGTGCACCTCAGGCCCAATCCAAGCCCAAGGCGCCAAAACTCAAAGAGAGTGAGAGCACTTGCTTCCATTGCAACAAGATAGGGCATTGGAGGAAGAATTGCGCTCTCTTCAAGGAAGAACAAAAAAAGAATGGAGCCAAGGCATCCAGTTCTGGTATTTTTGTTGTTGAAATTAACCTTTCTATTTCTACCACTTGGGTATTGGATACCGGTTGTGGTTCTCACATTTGTTCAAATGTGCAGGGGCTAAGAAATAGGCGGTTACTTGGGAAGAATGAAGTGGACCTCCGTGTGGGGAATGGAGCACGAGTTGCTGCCATGGAGATAGGCGACTATCACCTCACTTTACCTTCCGGACTTTGTATTGTTTTGAATAATTGTTATTATGTGCCTGCTATGAGCAGAAACATTATTTCAGTTTCATGTTTGGATAATGATGAATTTGATTTTGTTATTAAAAATGGCAATGCTCATATTCGTCGGCCAAGGCATTTCTTATGGCAATGCCATGTTGCAAAATGGCCTTTATATCCTTGATTTACAAAACAAAGAGTCGATATACAACATTAATACAAAGAGGGTTAAATCAAATGAATTGAACCCTACTTACTTTTGGCATTGTCGTTTAGGACATGCAAACGAAAAATGCATTTCAAGACTCCACAAAACTGGAGTGCTTGGGTCATTTGACTTAGAGTCTTATGACACATGAGAGCCATGTTTGCATGGAAAAATGACAAAGAGTCCTTTTAAGAAGAAAGGTGAAAGGACTAATGGCTTATTGTAACTAATACATACCGATGTATGTGGACCATTAAGTACACAAGCTAGAAGTGGTTTTAGCTACTTCGTGACTTTCACAGATGACTTCAGTAGATATGGCTATGTCTATCTAATGAAGTACAAGTCTGAAACTTTTGAGAAATTCAAGGAGTTTAAGAACGAAGTAGAAAACCAACTTGGCAAAAGTATAAAAGCCATTCGATCAGATCGAGGTGGCGAATACTTAAGCCAAGAGTTTGATGATCATCTAAAAGAGTATGGTATTATTTCACAGCTCACTCCTCCTGGAACACCGCAATGGAATGGTGTGTCCGAAAGGAGAAATCGAACTCTATTGGACATGGTTCGATCTATGATGAGTCAAGCTAATCTTCCTATCTCTTTTTGGGGTTATGCATTAGAAACTGCTGCGTTTCTATTGAACCGTACTCCAACTAAAGCAGTTGAGAAGACACCATACGAGGTATGGACTGGGAAAGAACCTAATATGTCTTTTCTCAAGATTTGGGGCTGTGAAGCACATGTTAAGAAATTAACATCTGACAAACTAGAGTCCAAATCGACTGTCTGCTTGTTTGTGGGCTATCCCAAAGAAACAAAGGGATACTACTTTTACTCACAAGCCGAGAACAAAGTATTTGTTGCTCGCAAGGCTGTTTTCTTGGAAAAGGAGTTCCTTCTCAAGAAAGACAGTGGGAGTAAAGTAGAACTTGGAGAAATTCAAGTGCACAAGCTCCTATAGAGGATGGTTTGGAAATGGGATCAAGTTCACAACCAGTTGTGGAACAAGAACCCATTACACAAGTACCTAGAAGGTCTGGTAGGGTACGTCAGGAGATTGAGAGATATGGATTTCTAATCACTGACAGTGACACTATTGAGTTAGTAGATCGTGAGGATCCTACTACCTACCGAGAAGCTATTGAAAGCCCAGACTCGGATAATTGGCTTGAAGCCATGAAATCCAAGATGCAATCAATGTACGATAACCAGGTTTGGACCTTGGTTGTTCCACCAGAAGGTGCTAAGGTAATTGAATGCAAGTGATTATTCAAACTAAAAGCTGATAAGACCTACAAAGGTAGACTAGTAGCAAAAGGTTTTCGACAAACTCATGGTATAGACTATGACGAGACCTTTTCGCCTGTAGTCATGCTCAAGTCCATTAGGATCTTGCTTGCCATAGCTGCATATCATGATTATGAGATATGGCAAATGGATGTCAAAACTGCTTTCCTTAACGGAAATTTACTTAAGGATGTGTATATGACACAGCCTGAAGGTTTTGTCAATCCCAAGCATCCTAAGAAGGTATGCAAGCTTCAAAAATCTATTTATGGATTAAAGCAAGCATCCCGAAGTTGGAATCTTCGCTTTGATGAGGCAGTCAAAGAATTTGACTTCATCAAGAATGAAGATGAGCCTTGTGTGTACAAGAAGGTTAGTGGGAGCATAGTATTGTTTCTGGTCCTATATGTGGACGACATCCTTCTCATTAGGAATGATATTCCAACATTGCAAAAGGTTAAGCAATGGTTGGGAAAATGTTTCTCAACGAAAGACTTAGGTGAAGCCGAGACAATACTTGGTATTCGAATCTATAGAGATAGATCGAATCGGCTTTTGGGACTAAGTCAAGAAAAGTACATAGACAAAGTACTAAAGCGTTTTAGTATGGGAGACTCAAAGAAAGGGTACATACCTTTGGCTTTGGGAGTTCCCTTGACTAAAGAACAGTGCCCTAAAACCAAAGAGGAAAGGGACAACATGAGTAGAATCCCATATGCATCTGCTATTGGATCTATCATGTACGCTATGTTATGTACTAGATTGGATGTTGCTCATGCACTGAGTATAACCAGTAGGTTTCAGCAAGACCCTGGTGAGAAGCACTAGTCTGCTGTAAAAGGGATCCTTAAGTACCTGCGAAGGACTAAGGATCAATTCTTGGTGTATGGTGGTCAAGAAGAGCTCATCATACAAGGTTATGCCGATGCTGCTTTTCAGACCCGCACTCAGGATTCTAGATCGCAATCTGGGTTTATTTTTATTTTAAACGGTGGTGCTGTCAGCTGGAGAAGCTCAAAGCAAGAGACCGTTGCCGACTCAACTACAGAATCTGAGTATATTGCAGCAAGTGAGGCTGCAAAAGAGGCTGTTTGGATTAAAAATTTCATTAATGGATTAGGAGTGGTCCCAAGCATCCTAGATCCATTAGAAATTTTCTGTGACAATAACGGGGCCATCGCATAGGCTAAGGAGCCCCGATCACACCAGAAATCCAAACACATACTCAGAAGGTACCACCTGATCAGAGAAATCATTGATCATGGGGACATCAAGGTTAGCAAGATATCAAGTGAAGACAATGTAGCAGATCCTTTGACGAAACAGTTACGTCCAAATCTGCACGAAGCTCATTTGAGAGCGTTCGGTCTTAGGGCTATACCCAATTGGGACTAGTGCTAGTGGGAGATTGTTAGTGTAAGCCCTAGCCCCAATACATTGTAACGAAACACTTGAAATTAATAAAATGAGGCATTTGTTTTATCCTTTGTATTCCTGTGCATATCAATTGATAAAACTATCCAAGAGTGTTGTTTCGGTTTAAGTTATCATGTGTGAGGCATATGGATTGTAAGACCTTGAAACAAATGAGACATCATTCTAAATATCCCTAGTAAGTCATTGTTATGGGAATAACAAATGAATTAAGACTAGTATGCTCTCTCTGATCTTATGAGTTCTGTCTTACGGATCATCAGGACAAGAGTATCAATCAGAGATCATAGATACATGTTAAAGAACATGGTATCTGGATTCGATCCGCTCATGAGAACACTACATGGTACAAGTCATAAGTGATTCTCATATGCAAGTTTTGTATCGGAGTTCTTAGACCTGAAATCTCTATGAAACTCTTTATGAATTACTGTGTACTTTGACATACACCTAACGTGCTCGTAACAGAGTGACAAGTACGGGTATGATTGGGTATGCACTGATTCATGTTAGAGAGCATGAGAGAAGTGAAGGGATTACCCCTCTCGATAAGAGAGAAAAATATCACCGGCCACTTGATCAGTGAACTGAGAAGTGTATGGCCATACCGAGATGAAATAATGAGTAATCATTATTTATCTGAGAGTTCAGTGTCACTGGAATATCAAGAAAGGAATTAATATATATAAGGATGACTAGTTTCATGCCTTATATTAATTCTGATATTTATGGGTAAGGGACTATGCGAAATTGCATTAGGTCACCAAATGCCATATGCATTTTCATTTAATTTGGAATGCTATAATATCTTGCTAGAGAATATATATAGCCTTTGAATTAATTTATTAATTCATTGCCAACATTAAATGGACCTATAGGATCGCACACAAAGCATTGGGCTTAAAATATTTAAATTAAGTATTGGACATTAATTTGGGCTTTTAATTAAAGTCAAATTAATGTATGTAATGGGTTATAATATTGCTATTGGGCTTTGGTCCATGAGAGAGAGAAATTCAGCCCATAAGGTTTAATTTCAATTAATTAATTATCTTGTGTTAATTAAGTTAATTGAATATTAAAGCCTAAAGAAATTTAAATTAAATTAAATCACTTATATATTTAATGATGTGGCCGAAATTCCTTATTTAAAATTAAGTGATTTTATTTATTTAAATGTCTTATGTTTTATTTCAAATTTGAATTTAAATTCAAAGGAGTTTAATTCAAAAATATATTACTTATCTTTAGAAAGTGATAGAGTTTGAATTAATTATCTTAGGATAGTTGAATTCAGATTAATGACTTGCCAAAGGATAAGCATATATATTAAAAGAAATAAAACCCTAAACCTAATTTTTTTGTGGCATGAATAGTAACTCGTGAATAGTGACTCTCTCTCTTAATTCTTTTGTTCAATTTTTCACAAGGAGAAAGGATTGTTCCTCATTCTCTTGTGTTATTGAGCAGTAATAGCAATCTAAAGAAGTACAAAATCAAGTTTTGTAGCTTCAAACTATAACCCTTACACAATACCGAAAAAGAGATCTAGCAATCTCGTTTTTAAGCCGACGGTGTAATTGTGTGTGTGAGAATAGAGGGAGTGGTGCAAAAGGCTATTCCTTGGCATTGGTGATCGAGATCTAAGGCGGACAAAGCCATCTTTGTTGCTGGTCATCATCGGAATAAAAGTTTTAAAAGGCATCAAAAGTTGTAAGTTCGATAACCCTAAAATTGCATGTTTCGATTCTATCTTTGGATATGTATGGTATGTATGATAAAAATTTTGTTTTTCTGCTGTGCTATCATGATTATCATACCATGTCATATTCCATCAAACTTGATTTGGTAGAATTCCTAAATGAGTGGAGGGAGAATGGGAGTGAAAAACTAAGAGAAAAATGAACAAATGATGAATAGTGTGTGCAATTGGCTATTTAAACCAACGTTCAGTGGAATGGGGAAGACCTATTCGGTGGGATGAGGTTTCTCATTGTACTGAATGGTCCTCCACTGCCAAAAATCAAAACAAACAATAAAGCATAAAAGCATTCGATGGGATAAAACTTCATTCGGTTAAATCATTGTCCCATTCGGTGGAATCAAAATTTGATTCTATCGAATGGTTCAGCTCTAGATCACAAAGCCAAAAATTCAATCATCATCATTTTGTTAGATCATTGGACATTCAGTGGAGTCATGAAAGATCATTCGGTGGAATAAAAATTGATTCTCCCGAATGCTTCCCTACTGGAACAAAAAGCATAGAATTAAACATTAAAACAAAATCACATGCTAACCATCACTTAGTGGAAAAAAATGATTCTATCGAATGCTCAGGTGCTCATCTAAATCACAGTAACTTGAATACACTCTTAACATTCTGGCATAAATATGACCTGACCTCACTTAATTTTGTTAAATTTTTTTTCTCAATTGATTCTTTAAATTCTATCTTCATCATGCTCAATCAAACAACTTAAAATTTTCCTCTCTAAATGCTCCTACCTTAGGATTGCTTTTTCTTGCTAACTCTCACTCAACTTACATGTAAACATTAGAAACTGCACCTTTTGCTTGCTTTCTCAAAAAATTGATCTATCTTCACAAAGCACTTCCTAAAACTAAAACTAAAACAATCAACATAAGTGAAAACAAAACACACACAATAAAACCAAATGAAAGCGAACAAAGTAAACACATTAAGTAAACAACAAGGGATAAAGAATTTAGTTCTGAGTTTAACAAGTCCTCAACTAGACTTTTTCCCTCTATTGCTATTCTTGAAATACCAACATTGCTGCAGCCACCTCCACTCTTCCCTTAAAGTATGGCTTCAATTGATGTCCATTCACTTTATACTCCTTGCCATTTTTTAGAATCTTTATGGTTACTATTCCAAATTCATTACTGGAAAAAACTTGATAAGGTCCAAACCATTTGGATTTCAATTTATCTGGAAACAAATGCAACCTACTGTTATACAATAACACAATCATACCAAGAACAAATTCTTTAAATATCAAATGTTTATCATGCCAATGTTTTGTTTTCTCCTTGTAAATTGTTTTATTGTCATATGACCATCGCTGAATTTCATCGAATGCATTGAGCTGTAGCTTCCTTTTGTCTCCTGCACATCTCAAATCAAAATTAAGAAACTTTGATGCCTAATACACTTTATATTCCAATTCGATTGGTAAATGACAAGATTTTCCAAACAAAATCCTAACAGGGGACATGCCTATAGGGGTTTTAAATGCAATTTTATAAGCCCAAAAAGCTTCATCCAACCTATAATACCAATCTTTCCTAGAACTATTGATAGTCTTTTCTAAGGTAGATTTTAACTCCCTATTAGACACCTTTACTTGCCCATTTTCTTGAGGGTGATATGGGGTTGTTATTTTGTGCTTAACACCAAATTTTCTGAGAAATGTTTTTGAATTGATAGTTGACAAAATGCTTGCCCCTGTCAATGATAATGGCACTTGGTGCTCTAAATTTGGTGAAAATATTTTTTCTAATAAATTCAAGCACCACCTTGGCATCACAAGTCCTAGTTGCTATGGCTTCTACCCATTTACTCACATAGTCTATAGCAACTAAAATATATTCAAATCCAAATGAGTTTGGAAATGGCCCCATAAAATCTATACCCCAAACATAAAAATTTTTCACTTTGAGTATGTTATTCACAGGCATTTCATTTCTTTTAGAAATATTTCCTACTCTTTGACATTTTTTACAAAGCTTAATGAATGATTTAACATTCGAAAAGAGAGTAGACCAGAAAAAACCTAATTAGAGAATCTTTTGTACCATACGATTAGGTCTATGATGGCCTCCAACTTCTCTTTCATGACATTGTCTCATGATGTCTTTTTGTTCTCCCTTTGGAACACATATTCGAAGTACTTGATCTGAACAAATCTTGATTAGGTTTGGATCATCCAAAAGGTAGTGTTTGGCATCTGCTTACAACTTTTTCTTTTATTGCTAAGTTAACTCTTTAGGAATGTAACCTCCTACAAGAAAATTAGCTCTATTATCATACCAAGGAGTCACAAAGTTACAAGCATAAATTACACTAATATATTCATCAGGAAATAAATCAATAATTTCCCCCTTTTCAATATTGGCATGATTGAGTCTAGAAAGATGGCCTGCCATATAATTTTCAGCTCCTTTCTTGTCTTTAATCTCTACATCAAACTCTTGTAATAGCAATACCCAGTGGATAAATCTCGATTTGGAATCCTTTTTGGCAAAAAGGTGCCTCAATGCTGTATGATCCGTCCATACCGTGATTTTGGAACTTAAGAGATAAGATCTAAATTTGTCAAAAGAAAATACAATTGCTAGCAACTCTTTCTCTATGGTGGTATAATTGACTTGAGTTACATAATAGATAGTATAAAAGATCTTTTCCCTCCTTTGGCCTAAAACCACTCCCACAACAGAGTCACTAGCATCACATATAATCTTGAATGGTAGGCTCCAATCAAGTGATGCAATAACTGGTGCTGTGATTAGCTTTTGCTTCAACAAGTTAAAAGCCTACAAACACTCATCATCAAAGTTAAATGCAGTATCTTTCATCAATAAATTGGAAAGCAGTTTAGCAATCTTAGAAAAATCTTTAATAAAACGAAGATAAAACCCGCATGACCAAGGAAACTTCTAATACCTTTAACACTCGTAGGAGGCGATAGTTTATCAATAACATCAATTTTAACTTTATCTACCTCAATTCCCTTTTCAAAGATTTTATGCCCTAGAACTATCCATTCTTTTACCATAAAATGGCATTTTCCCCAATTCAGAACAAGATTAGTTTCTTTACACCTTTCTAAAACCAATGCAAGATTATTTAAACATGATTCAAAATCATGACCATATAGTGTAAAATCATCCATAAAAACTTCCATAAATTTTTCAATAAAATCATGAAAAATGGTCATCATGCATCTTTGAAATGTAGCGAAGGCATTACATAGACCAAAAGGGATCCTTTTACATGCAAATATATCATAAGAGCATGTAAATGTGGTCTTTTCTTGGTCTTCTGGGGCTATTGGTATTTGCATATACCCCAAATACCCATCTAAAAAACAATAAAATCTATTTCCTACTAATCTCTTTAACATTTGATCAATAAATGTTAAAGGAAAATGATAATTTCTAGTGGCATTATTCAATCTCCTATAATCTATACACACGCCATCCCGTCACAGTGTGTGTTGGGATAAGTTCATCCTTTTCATTAGTAATCACAGCCATTCCTCCCTTTTTAGGCACACATTGAACTGGATTAATCCAACTATTATCAGAGATAGAATAGATAATACCTACATTAAGGAGTTTAAGTACCTTCATTTTCACCCCCTCTTGCATAGCGAATTAAGTCGCCTTTGGGGTTGCACCACTGGCTTGAAATTTTCCTCCATTGGTATCCGATGTGTACAATAACTGGGGCCTATACTCTTTAAATTGGATGTCTCCCAACCAATGGCTCATTTATGCTTCTTAAGTATTTCAATGAGCATTTTCTCTTCCAAACTTGTAAATAAAGAAGAGATAATTACTGATTTTACATTTCCCTTGAAAGACACATATTTTAAATGAGAAGGAAGAATTTTATGTTTAGATTCTCCTTTAGAAAGGGATAATTCATCCTCCATATGTCCTTCTTTATTATATTTTCTTTCTAATTCTTAAATTATCTCTTTTTCTCTTGTCTCCACTTCATCTCCATTCTTTGGACGCATTAAACATTCTTTTAGCTCATCATCCAAAATGATTTCCTTTTGCTTTGCTTCTATACATTTTTGAACTTCATCAACAAAAAAAATTGACTCTTCAAAATCATAGGATGGATGTTTCATAATTTTGTTTACATTGAACACCATTTCCTCCTTATTAAATCTAACGGTGACTGTTTATCCATGAACATATATTAAAGCTCTTGCCGTGTTCAAAAATGATCTTCCAACTATTAAAGGCAATCTTCTATCTTCTTCCATATCCATAACCACAAAATTGACTGGAAATATAAAGTTTTCAACTTTGACCAACAAATCTTCAATAATCCCTTTAGGCCTTTTCAATGATCTATTCACCAATTGTAGCATCATTCAAATCTCCTTCATGTCTCCCAAATTCAATTTCCTGTAAATAGAATAAGGCATTAAATTTATGCTAGTACCCAAATCACACAATGCATGTCCTATAAAATTTCCTCCTAATTCACATGGTAATGTAAAGCTACCAGGATCTTCTAACTTAGCTAGAATTTTGTTCGTGATTATTGCACAACAATTCTTAGATAATTGGACCGTTCCTACACCTTCTAGCTTTTTCTTACTAGAACAGAGCTCTTTCATGAATTTTGCATATTTAGGCATGTGTAATAAAACTTTAGTAAATGGTAAATTTATATTTAACTTTTTAAACATGTCTAAAAATCTAGTTAATTGCTCATTTTACTTTTCTTTTCTAGCTAGAGATGGAAAAGGTAATTGAGACTCATCAAGCACGGTAGATACTAATTTTTCCTTACCCTTATTTTTCTCAATAATAGGAGGTACTTCAACAATTTTTGTGTTAGAAATACTTACCTCCATTGTTGGTTCCACCACTTTAGAAGTATTCTTGCCAATTTTAGTTTCTTGTACCTTTTTCCCACTCCTCAAAGTGATTGCCTTAGCTTCCTCTTTTGGATTTCGATCCACATTAGATGGAAATGTTCCTTGAGTCCTATTGGTCAATGAGTTAGCAAGTTGCCCCACTTGGTTTTCTAAATTCCTAATGGATGCATCTTGGTTCCTCATCCAAATATCTTGAGATTTCCACCTAGCATCTTGACTAGACATAAAGGCAGTTTGGGTGGACATAAAGTTGGCAAAGATTTCTTCTAAGTTTGGTTTCTTTTCTTGTAGGGGTTAGGGTTTTTGAAATTCGGGTGGTTGATAGGGTAGTGATTGATGGTTAGAAGGGTAGTGTGGTTGGACTGGGCTTTGGTATGGTGGATGGCTATTGGAAGCTAGATTTTGATTGAAAGGGGGTCTAGGTTGAGAATTTGATGTAGATGTTTGATTACCTTCTCTCCATGCAAAATTTGAATGGTTCCTCCATCCCAAGTTATAGGTATTGCTATATAGGTTTAAGGCATTCACATCCTCTACTACTCCTTCCCTATTATTCATAGCTCCTTGATTTCCTACATAAAAATCAGTGCCATTAGACAAAGTAGAAACATTTGGAACTTTCAATTCATTCAATTCTTTAGTTAACAATTCTATTTTAGCATTTATCATGGCAAAATGATCTATGCTATAAACTCCCTATTTCTTTTGAGTGGCTCTTGAGCTAGCCCATTGTGCATCATTAGTTGCCATCTCATCAAGAAGCAGGAATGCTTCTTCAGGTGTTTTGTTGATGAAACTGCCATTTGATGCTGCATCCAATAAAGATCGTGTAACTTGATTCACACCTGCATAAAAATATATGCATTAATGGATAAACAACAAATTTATGATGTAAATAGCTTTTTAATAGTCTCCTAAATATTTTTCAAGCCTTATCAAATGGCTTATCATATAACTCCTGAAATTCATTGATATTTTTCTTAATAAGAGCAGTTTTGGTAGGTGGAAAGAATTTGCATAAAAACTTTTCTTGTATTTGTTGCCATGATTGGATAGATTGGTTTAGAAGCATTTGCAACCAATCCCTAGCTTTACCTATGAGGGTGAAAGGAAATAGTTTAAGTATGATGGCATTAGTAGACACATTTGGTATTTGAACCATGCCACTTATTTCTAAGAACATATCTAAATGTTGTGCAAAATCCTCTATCTTTGAACCCGAAAATTAGTTTCTTTGCACCATAGTGATGGTGGCAGGATTAAACTCAAATGGTTAGTTATGAGGGATCCCGATAGTCCTATATTCTTCATTCCACCTAGAAATGGCATAATCCCTGATGGTTCTAGGTCTAAACCCATCCCCTTGAGGTTGATAATTATTGCCTTGCTCATTCCTATGTTCTGGATCTTCCACCCTAGTTGGTGGGTCTATTATGAGAGATGTATCTCTAAGGATTCCTTGATCTTATAGATGTTGGCTTTCAACTTTCTAATCTTATGAAATGTCCTCTTAATTTTAGGGTCAATAGGCAATATTGGTCGATTCCTTGTCATAAACTATTGACACCTGCACAAATAAAATTAGAACAGATATAGATAAGAGGAGATAAGAAACACACAAAATTCACTATAAAACTCAAAATAAATAACACACACCAATGTATCCTCGACAAAAACACCAAAAACTTTATCGGTGTCTAACAAGTGTACTAGATCAGCTAGTAATATAGGAAAATAAAGATTAAGACCCCAAATATCGAACCCAAGGAAAAATTATATGTGTATGAAAAGATTTTGAGTTTTAGAATGAAAATTATGTGCAGAGAGAGAGAAGAAATCCCAAAAGTTATAATGAAGAATTTAAAACCGAAATAATAAATCAAAACATTTTTATAAATGACTTAAAATAAATAAAAAGAGTAAACAAATAATTAAAATAGGGTAACAATAAATATCTAAAAATAACTTTCACTAAGGGACTATCTACCTTAACCTTTTATTGCAATGACTTAAATTCTTAAAAACACAATTGATTATGGAAAACTAGATGAATATAACCTGATATCTTGAATTAAGAATACCTTTCTTAAATATTAAATTCCCTGTTAAGAATAATTTAACATTCAGCAGAAAAATCTAGTTTAACATCCTACACTTCCATTAAACTCTTTTCCAAGAAAATTCAATTCCAGTATATTCTCGGTTCCTCCTTTCTTAATATTCATCAATTTTATCAAAACATAATTATCTCAAAACAAAAAAGAATTATGCATTGACTCAAAAGATTAGTCGAAGAGCATACAAATCCCTAATTATGCTTAAATCAACTTTTAGTTATTTAGACTAATAAACCAACAATTAATTCAAACAAAATCAAAGATGAGAATATGCTTAAAATAGAAAAATAATCAACTTGAGTTTACATTAAAGCTCAATTAAATCATCACAACAAAAGATTAAGGATTCAAGTATCCTTAGCAAAAGTTAAGAAAAACTACTCACACTTCATAATTAAAAGCTAAAAACTGAGTTTAAAAGAAAATTACAAGGAATGTAAACTAAACTCAAACTCTAGCTACGTAACAACAAAAACCAAAAAAATCCCCTAACTTGTGATTTGAGTCCTCTATTTATAGGCAAAGTAGAGGTAGCAAAATAGGAAGTTTAATCCACCTCAACTTCCTAAACTGAGCATCAACAAATTTCCTGAACAAAAGACTTCCTAATTTGATTTGAAGAAAAACTTCCAATTTAAGCAAACCCTTCTAATCCGGTAGAATAGATTTTGAAACCATCGAATCACTTCCTCTAAAACTTCAAGAAAAAATCATTCGAGATAGTATAAAAGCCAATTACACTGAATAACCCTTATTTAGCCTTCAAAGGGGTCCATTTGGTAAAATCAATTCTTAATTCCATTGAATGGTCTTCTTTCCTTCACTTCAAAAGGCCATTTGGTAGAATCAAGAATTGATTCCACTGAATGGTCCTTTACTTGACTAACAAACGATGTTTTCTTCATTTTTTGCTTTTTATTTTGCAAAATTACCTTTTTAGTCCTTTAAAATTTTCCTTTTCTGTCAATTTTACACCTAAAACACAATTAAACCCTTAAATCACAAATTAAATAAATTAAACTCTAGATTAACTAAAATAATATAAAAATAACAAAATAAACCAACTAAAAACACTTAAAAATATTGTAAAATACACACTTATTAGATACCTCCTTGTTTTTATTCACATAAATTACCGGAGGCAAAAAGATCCTATAAGGCCGCCTTGTCCACTTTTTAGTAGAATTAGAACAGATAGTGGGTACAATTGCAAGGGAACTAGCTAAAAACAACTTAGGCGGATTGCATAGATTCCAACCTTCTACACCCACTTTCACTGGAACATCCTTTCAAACAAGATTAGATCTTGAATCGCAAACACAAATAGAAGTAGCACTAGTGAAAGTAATGAAAGGAGTAAGTGATGAAAAAAAAGTAGTTGCAAATTTTAATGAACATTTAGAAGCTAGGTTCTTTGCTTTATTTTTTGATAGACTTAGCTCCAAAATCCACTTGTGCTTAGAACTTGAGGCATATGAGCATTCTGATGGAATATGACATGATATGTTCATGGTAATCATGCAGCGGGAAAATTATAAAATTGATCATACATGCCAAACAATTTCATGACAAGAATCGAAACATGCAATTTTAGGGTTTTTAAAACTTACAACTTTAGATGCCTTTTAAAACTTGAATTTGGTGATGACCAGCAACTAAGATGAATTTATCCGCCTTATATCTTGATCACCAATGCTAAGGAACAGCCTTTACACCACTCCTCTCTATTCTCACACACACACTTGCAAAGATGGCTTAAAAATCGAGATTGCTAGCTCTTTTTTAAAGTATTGTGTAATGGAAATAGATTGAAGCTACAAGACTTGATCTTGCACTTCTTTTAGGTGCTATTAATGCCCAAAAACACAAGAAATCAAGAAAGAATTCTTCCCCTTGTGTGTTTCGGCCAAGAGAAAAATATATGAGGGAGAGCTAGTTTTCACGCCACACACTTGTAACCCTAGGGTTTTATTTCTTTACTAATATGTATCATTATCTTTTGGCAAGTGTTTGATCTGAATTTTACTACCTCAAGATAATTAATTCAACCTCAATCACTTCCTAAAAATAAGTAATATATATTGATTTAAACTCCTTTGAATTTAAAATTCAAATTTGAAATAAAACACAAGACATTTAATTAAATAAAATCACTTAATATAAGTAATGCGCATGTGCCAAAATTCCTTGATTTTATCTTGAAATTTTGGCCACTTCACCTTTGATTTAAATGATTTAATTTAATTTAAATTCTTTTAGGCTTTAATACTCAATTAACTTAATTAATACAAGATAATTAATTAATTGAAATTAAACGTTATGGGCTGAATTTTTCTCTCTCATGGACCAAGGTCCAATAGCAATTTTAATACCCATTATACACATTAATTTGACTTTAATTAAAAGTCCAAATTAATGCCCAATACTTTATTTAAATATTTTAAGCCCAATGCTACTAGTCTATTTTTGTAGGTCTTATCAGCTTTGAGTTTGAATAGCCACTTGCATTTAATTACCTCAGCACCTTCCAGTGGATCAACTAAGGTCCAAACCTGGTTATCGTACATTGATTGCATCTCGGATTTCATGGCTTCAAGCCAATTTTCTGAGTCTGGGCTCTCAATAGCTTCTCGATAGGTAGTAGGATCCTCACGATCTACTAACTCAATAGTGTCACTGTCGGTGATTAGAAATCCATATCTCTCAATCTCCTGACATGCCCTACCAGACCTTCTAGGTACTTGTGTAATGGGTTCTTGTTCCACAACTGGTTGTGAACTTGATCCCACTTCCAACTCATCCTCTATAGGAGTTTGCGGTGCTTGAATTTCTCCAAGTTCTACTTTACTCCCACTGTCTTTCTTGAGAAGGAACTCCTTTTCCAAGAAAACAGCCCTGCGAGCAATAAATACTTTATTCTCGGCTTGTGAGTAAAAGTAGTATCCCTTTGTTTCTTTGGGATAATCCACAAATAAGCAAACAGTGGATTTGGACTCTAGTTTGTCAGATGTTAATTTCTTAACATGTGTTTCACAGCCCCAAATCTTGAGAAATGACATATTGGGTTCTTTCCTAGTCCATACCTCGTATGGTGTCTTCTCAACTGCTTTAGTTGGAGTATGATTTAGTAGAAACACAACAGTTTCTAATGCATAACCCTAAAAAGAGACAGGAAGATTTGCTTGACTCGTCATAGATCGAACCATGTCCAACAGAGTTCGATTTCTTCTTTCGGACACACCATTCCATTGTGGTGTTCCAGGTGGAGTGAGTTGTGAAATAATACCACACTCTTTTAGATGACTGTCAAACTCTTGGCTTAAGTATTCGCCACCTCGATCTGATTGAATGGCTTTTATACTTTTGCCAAGTTGTTTTTCTACTTCGTTCTTAAACTCTTTGAATTTCTCAAAATTTTCAAATTTGTACTTCATTAGATAGACATAGCCATATCTACTGAAGTCATCTGTGAACGTCACGAAGTAGCTAAAATCACCTCTAGCTTATGTACTTAATAGACCACATACATCGGTATGTATTAGTTCCAATAAGCCATTAGTCCTCTCACCTTTCTTGTTAAAAGGACTCTTTGTCATTTTTCCATGCAAACATGGCTCGCATGTATCATAAGATTCTAAGTTGAATGACCCAAGCACTCCAGTTTTGTGGAGTCTTAAAATGCGTTTTTCGTTTGCATGCCCTAAACGACAATGTCAAAAGTAAGTAGAGTTCAATTCGTTTGATTTAACCCTATTTGTATTAATGTTGTATATGGACTCTTTGTTTTGTAGATCAAGGATATAAAGGCCATTTTGCAACATGGCATTGCCATAAGAAATGCCTTGGCGACGAATATGAGCATTGCCATTTTTAATAAAAAAATCAAATTCATCCAAATCCAAACAAGAAACTGAAATAATGTTTCTCCTCATAACAGGAACATAATAACAATTTTTCAAAACTAAACAAAGTCCGGAAGGTAAAGTGAGTTAATAGTCGCCTATCTTTATGGTAGCAACTCGTGCTCCATTCCCCACATGGAGGTCCACTTCATTCTTCCCAAGTAACCGCCTATTTCTTAGCCCCTGCACATTTGAACAAATGTAAAAACCACAACCGGTATCCAATACCCAAGTAGTAGAAATAGAAAGGTTAATTTTAACAACAAAAATACCAGAACTGGATGCCTTGACTCCATTCTTTTTTTGTTCTTCCTTGAAGAGAGCGCAATTCTTCCTCCAATGCCCTACTTTGTTACAGTGGAAGCAAATGCTCTCACTCTCTTTGAGCTTTTGCGCCTTGGGCTTGGATTGGGCCTGAGGTGCACTCCCATTTGACTTGAACCGAGCTAGGTCATTCTTGGGTTTTGCCTTGCCCTTTCCTTTTCCCTTAGCGGGTCCTTTCTTAATGCCCCCTTGAACCATCAGCACGGGATTGGTTTTTTGAATGTTCTCTTTAGCATTCTTAAGCATCCCATGAAGCTCAGTGACTGACTTGTTCATTGCATGCATGTTATAATTCATCACAAATGGATCATAATCATCAGTCAATGATCCTAAGATCAAGTTAGTGGCCAATTCCTTTGGCACTTGTACCTCATGCTTCTCAAGAGTATCAAGATACCCTTTCATCTTGAGTATATGGGTACTAGGAGTACCCACAACCATCTTACAAGAAATTAATGCCTTTGTTGTCATGAACCTCTCATGACGAGCTTGCTCTTGGAACATCTTCTTGAGGTGCACCATGATCACATAAGCCTATTGGTCCATGAATTGCTTTTGCAAGTCAGGCACCATAGTGGCTAGCATTAGACAAGTCACATCATTAGAGTCGCTCTTCTTGGTCTCAAAAGTTTCATTTTAAACCGTAGAGGCATTCCTACCAGGTTCTTCAGGCAAGGGTGCATCCAAAACATACGGCTTTTTCTCTTGCTTAAGAACTATTCTTAAGTTTCGAGACTAGTCTATGAAATTGGTTCCATTTAATTTGTCCTTTTCAAGGAACGATCGTAATGAGAAATTGTTTTTTGAAGAAGCCATTTTCAATCTACAATAAAATTTAGCAAGATTAAATGAGGTCTTATTATAATCCCATAAATCGAATTAATATCCCCTTAAATAATTCACGTTAGTGATTTTAATGTGGGCCAAGATCCACTTTTCACAACAACTTATTAGTCAAATTGAGCTTGTACACTTAACAAGTTAAGTTACTTAGGTAGGAAAACTCCAATCATGTTTCGTACATGACTCTTGGATCAAATGGGCTAACATCTTAAGATGTTATAGCACAAACCCATTTATTAGTTGCCTAGGTCCGGGTATCCCTTTCCATGTTAAGTCCAACCTATATTCACAACCCATGCCTCACAAAGATAATCGGGCACATCCAGGACTCCTAGTCTACATGACCGATGATTGATGCCTTGACATGTTTCAAATTAGGAAGGCAACTTTGCGACTTACTATTTTTAGGGATTCATTTTATTACGGCTTACATGGCATACACTTTGTCATCCATACACAGTATGCATATATAAATAATTGCATAAAGTAAACTGTGACAAATATGGGCCCAAAAACCTACAACTAAGATTCTATACTATTACATAAGAATCTTCGAGTTGGGTTTCTCCACTCTGGTGGGCTTCGTCTTGATTTACAAAGTCTTCAAGTAAATTCTATTCTAAGAAATAAATGAAACTTTTACAATAATACATAATGGCTCGCAGGCCATATTTAATTACAAAAACCCAGGGCCTATGAATGCACCATGCATATCCATTCATCACACCAAACAAGCAAATAAATATACATAACATTCATGGATCAAATAAAGTCCAATTTTAATTAATTTAGCCAAGCCCATTAATGGAAATTGTGTACTTGAACCTTTAAGAGATGAATCTATGATGGGCCTGGGCTGAAGCCCAATGGACTAAATCTTCTTATTGAATAAGTTCTCTTAAAAGCCCAAAACACAAACTAGTTAGATTTGTGCTATAAATCAACTCTAGTATAATTTCCAATTTTGCCATTTTTAATTTTATGTCATACAGCCCATAAACATTAAAAATACATATAATATGTACCAACATGAATTAAAACACAAAATCATGAAGAACATATATATGATACACGGCATGCATATAAAAACAAACAAACAACAAAACTAGTTATTTAATGCTTATGTGATGCCACAAAAATGCACAAATACTTAAATCAATTTTATGAATTATTTAATAATTTAAATAAGGTCATAAATATTGATTTAATATTCTATACCAATCTGATCTAAATGTGTTTTTACCATTTTAATCAAAACAAAACAAACAATGTTGATTAAACATGTAACAAACACAAACTAGTCATAGTTTTAAGTGATTTTAAAATTAATCAATTAAATTGTCATGGACTAGAATTAAAACCAATTTAAAATATGTCTAGACCTGATATTTAATATTTAAAAATCACTTACAAACATTGGCCAACATCTTTTTTACATTTAATATTTAAAGCTAGTTAAACTAACAATTAACATGCCAAATAGCACCTAGTTTTAATATTAACATGTACCATCAGGTATTATCAATTAAATCCGACCATTAACAGCTCCTAGAACATCATAGGACAATATATTAACATGTCATATTAATTATAATACCTATCTAATCATTTAAAATCATTTTTACACCAAAACAATGCAAAAAACTCAAAATAGAAAATTTCAGCATTGCATGTATTTAAAATAACGATTTTTGATTAATTATTTCATGCATCTAAAGCACTAAAATAAGCATGTTTAGTCTCTGATACCACTGATGGAATATGACATGATATGTTCATGGTAATCATGCAGCGGGAAAATGATAAAATCGATCATACATGCCAAACAATTCCATGACAAGAATCGAAACATGCAATTTTAGGGTTTTGAAACTTACAACATTAGATGACTTTTAAAACTTGAATTTGGTGATGACCAGCAACTAAGATGAATTTATCCACCTTAGATCTTGATCACCAATGCCAAGGAACAGCCTTTACACCACTCCTCTCTATTCTCACACACACACTTGCAAATATGGCTTAAAAATCGAGATTACTAGCTCTCTTTTAAAGTATTGTGTAATGGCAATAGATTGAAGCTACAAGACTTGATCTTGCACTTATTTTAGGTGCTATTAATGTCCAAAAACACAAGAAAGCAAGAAAGAATTCTTCCCCTTGTGTGTTTTGGCCAAGAGAAAAATATATGAGGGAGAGCTAGTTTTCACGCCACACACTTGTAACCCTAGGGTTTTATTTCTTTACTAATATATATCATTATCTTTTGGCAAGTGTTTGATTTGAATTTTACTACCTCAAGATAATAATTCAACCTCAATCATTTCCTAAAAATAAGTAATATATATTGATTTAAACTCCTTTGAATTTAAAATTCAAATTTGAAATAAAACACAAGACATTTAATTAAATAAAATCACTTAATATAAGTAATGCGCATGTGCCGAAATTCCTTGATTTTATCTTGGAATTTTGGCCACTTCACCTTTGATTTAAATGATTTAATTTAATTTAAATTCTTTTAGGCTTTAATACTCAATTAACTTAATTAATACAAGATAATTAATTAATTGAAATTAAACCTTGTGGGCTGAATTTTTCTCTCTCATGGACGAAGGTCCAATAGCAATTTTAATACCCATTATACACATTAATTTGACTTTAATTAAAAGTCCAAATTAATGTCCAATACTTTATTTAAATATTTTAAGCCCAATGCTTTGTGTGCGATTCTATAGGTCCATTTAATGCTGGCAACGAATTAATGAATTAATCCAAAGGCTATATATATTCTCTAGCAAGATATTATAGCATTCCAAATTAAATGAAAACGCATATGGCATTAGTGACCTAATGCAATTTTGCATAGTCCCTTACCCATAAATATTAGAATTAATATAAGGCATGGAACTAGTCATTCTTATATATATATTAATTCCTTTCTTGATATTCCAGTGACACTGAACTCTCAGATAAATAATGATTACTCATTATTTCATCTCGTATGGCCATACACTTCTCAGTTCACTGATCAAGTGGCCGATGATATTTTCTCTCGTATATAGAGGGGTAATCCCCTCACTTCTCTCATGCTCTCTAACATGAATCAATGTATACCCAAGCATACCCGTACTTGTCACTTTGTTACGAGCACGTTAGGTGTATGTCAAAGCACACAGTAATTCATAAAGAGTTTTATAGAGATTTTAGGTTTAAGAACTCCGATACAAAACTTGTATATGAGAAACACTTATGACTTGTACCATGTAGTGTTCTCATGAACGGACCTAATCCAAATACCATGTTCTAAACATGTATCTATGATCTTTGATTGACACTCTTGTCCTTATGATCCGTAAGACATAACTCAACTTATCAGAGAGAGCATACTAGTCTTAATTCATTTGTTATTCCCATAACAATGACTAACTAGGGATATTTAGAATGAAGTCTCATTTGTTTCAAGGTCTTACAACCATGTACCTCATACATTATAACTTAAATTGAAACAACATTCTTTGATAGTTCTATCAATTGATATGCACAGGAATACAATAGATAAAACAAATGTCTCATTTATTAACTAAAGTATTTTATTACAATGTTTTGGGGCTAGGGCTTACACTAACACATTCATCATAGGAGACAGATTATAAGAGGCAACTATATAACTAGGTGTAGGTGAGTTAGGAAATTGGATAATAGGCTGAGACCCTAATAATGACACGTGTTCATTTGGAGGTAGACTGGTATTCTCTTGATTTAAAGAGCATGAAATGTATGGCTTTGGTATAGAATCAACTAGAAATGGGCCTATAGTAGATAAAGCCAACATCATTAAACCAATCATCTAAACCAGATAAGTCCTCTTATGGATTCAAAGAAATGGGCAAACTAGTAACTCAAGATGAATGAATAGGCCCATCTTGAAAGTCATGAAAAACCAAAGTATCAATGACAATTTCACGAGAATCTGCAAAAAAGAAGTATAAATATGGTACAAATGATAATATGTAAGAAGCAATACTAGAAATAGAGAGCATATTGGTTAACTTACAGAAGAACTCGAGGAATCCTCAAAATTAATACAAGTCTGTGAGTATTCTAAAGCACGATTGCCTCAGAAAAATGATAATCATTTGGCATGGGAACAACAAAAGTAAAGTCATTAATAGCAACAATAGAAACATTTTTACCTTTGTCTTTGGCAGAAACAGGGGAACCAAGCTTTAAGTTTGAAAAGGCCATAATATCAACTGGTTTTAAAACTTTCAAAGGTTTTAAGGAAACAATATAGGTGATCATATAAGTAAAGTATTAGAGTTTTTAGAAGATTCCAATTTTACATTTCAAATCTTACTTATTTTCATAATAATTGGAATTAAGATGACCCAACTTCCCATAACTAAAATATAAATAAGCCATTTTTTCATATTTGAATTTACGAATTAATTCTTTCCCTTAGGGCAGAGAATAAATATAGCCCAAAGGAAGAGGCTCATTCATATGAATAAAAGAACATAAATAAAAAAGCTTAGTGCTAACCTCATCAAAATGAAGAAATCTTAGAAATAAAAATTTCAACTGTAAAACATTTTCATTATTAAACATATTAAGAGGAAAGCCATGCACTTGAACCAAAAAAGGAGAAAGGTTAAGGATTGGATCATCCGGGGGAATGTCTAAAGCCCATTTTTTGATAAAGAGGTGATGACATTTAATAGACCAAGGGTGACCTTGTAAAATTATGGAAGCATCTTTAATAGATTTGCAATGGAAAGCAAACACATTTTGGCTTTTACGTAGAAGATAAAATCCTTGTTTTGTAAACCATATAATCTTGAGGACCTCTTTTAAAGTTTTAAGAGGGAATTTCGTATCGAAAAGAACTCTGCCAATCAATAATTTGCCATGCTCTAGTGAAGGGTTTTCGATGATGAAATTGGGTGTTTTACTACCATATGAGTTAGAGAATAGAGGTTTAGAAGATGAAAAAGAAAGAGTCATAATGGAAGAGGGAAGAATGTAGGAGTAGAAAGGGATGCAAACAGCAACCACTTATAAGACTAAATATAGAAAGATGCAAAATCGTGTAACTAAAGTAAAGAATTTGGAGAAGGGAAAACTAAACTTTATACATTGTAAGGAACATTTGAAAACCAGGGTAGGAAAAAGCAATAAGAGTAGTCACTTACCAATACTATAGTAGAAAGAAACACATGAAAACCATATTTACCCATAAAATGGCATCAAAATATAATTAGCAACAAAACCAATTGGTATATAATCAAATAAGAAAATAATTGAGAATAGGAGTATGAATATTGGGAAAACCCAAAAAGATTTATTGATAGAGGCAAAAGATGGAAAGATAGAAATGGAATTTTAAATCGAGGTTTTGTAAAGAGATAAACTCTTGTTTTCAAATAGAAAGTTTATAGTTATTTTTGCTAAATAAAAAGTTGACCTAGCTAAAAACTAAAAGAGTAATTTTTCACATCAAGTCAAGTTCGTTCAGTTTTACCATTGACAAATATGGTAAGGTATACCTTTTAATGATATGTGTTGTGCTAAATCTGCAAGTGCACGATTTACCAATTAGTACTTAAGATATTGTTTCCACGAGGACTATATTTGTTATTACACACTATGTCTCAATCTTAATCTTGTTTACAATGTTTAGTGATTATATTGTAAAATTAACCTTCTAAGGCTATGCTAAGACTAAAACATTAATTAAACCTACTTTAATTATGATCAAAGAAGACAATTCAAGTTAATGACATGAATTGATTAATATGAAACTTGATATTATTTCCTTGATTGAAATGAAATATTTATAATGCAAGCCAAGTTGGATTGCATTTCTAATTCACTCTCTTGACATGAAATAAAATGCCTAAAACATGCCTAAATAATTCTAACCCTTAACTCTTATTAATGAATTAGTTAATTATAAACACATATTTTAAGATTAAACAGAAACTTATAGTAATTATCCTAACATTATGACCTGTCAAGCAATGCTATGATAATGAACTTCTATTAGCTATAAGGAAGAATATATCTCTCGACTATATTCTTACTTATAATGATTACACATAAAATACTAATAGAGAATTTTGCAATAAAAGACTATGTATATTACTAAGAATAGAAAAGATGCAAAACATCATTGCTCAAGTTCCTACAATGTCATTCAAATAATTACAAAGAAGAAGGAATAGATGAGAGATAATAAAAAGAAACCTCTTAACCCTTTTCAATCTCTAAAAGATCTTCTTCTCCTTTACTTGTCTTCTTTTCAAAAGATATAAATTAAAATGTACTAACTTTGTACAGTAGAAAAAAAGATTATAATTATTCTTTAAAAACTTCTATATCTTTTCTTCCAACTACCCCTTGCATTTATATAAGCTTTCAAACAATGTGTCCTTAAAATGCCCTTCCAGTAATACACAAGCTTTGGTGGAAATTCATCCATTTTCAAGTGCCCTTTCAAAAATAACTACCCAAGGTGCTCTTATTATTGCGCCAGTGAAGGATGTCGTGGTCATGACAGGACATGCTGCCTCAAGTCTTGACTTTTCTTCTGCTTTGACCTCCACTTCTGCTGCCTTCCTTTGTCGTGCTGGCGACCACCACCGCGCCTACAATAGAACATCTCTTCTTTACTAGTTTCTTCCTCTTTTCTCTTTTATTTCTCCACTTTACTCCTACACCCACACAACACACACAAGAGCATAAAAGATACCATATTTCACACATAAAATAGCTAAAACTAAATATTTTCTCACAAATTTAGACATAAAACACTAAAGTATCATGCACTAAACCACACACATCAATATGGTAGAGAAAAAAACTTAACAATTAGATTTAAAAGTTACCCTTTGTTGTTAGCTACATCAACTCTTAATTTAAAAAAAAGGAAAATTTGTACTATCTTTTGAATGTTCAGGGACATAACAAGTTTGAAAAAAAACTCATCATAAGTGTCAAAGAGTGTCAATCACATAGCGAACAACTTTTTAACATTGAAATTGCAATAACTTGTTCTAACTTTAATGTTAGTGCTATCTTTGAAACCATAAAAGGCTATTGCAATTTCAGTATGTGTCAGAATTTTCTTCAATATTTCCATCATGGACTAGTTGAAAAAAATACAGGAGAACTAAATAAACACCAAAATTACATTTGCAATTTCATTGCTGGTGAAAAATTTTTACATATCAAATTTATTATTATTTTTTGTTATTAGTATGTCAACATGTTCAAAACTGATAAGGTTTATATTTAAATATTTATAACTTGATGTGTTTAAATTTATTTAGAGTTATATTTATTTATTTGATTTATTAAATACAACTAGAAATTGGTATATAAAATTAGCAAAATAAAGAAGCACGCAAAAAAATTAGCTATTAAAGTAAGTAAGTTTATCAGTTTTGGTGTATTCATTTTTTTACCATGTAGTTTTAGATAATCGTTGAAAAATATAAATAAATTATGTTTTACTATCATATTATTTATATTATATATGAAAGTACGAATAAGAGAAAAGTTTGAATTTTATCAATATATGAAATTATTTGAAATCGGTAAAATTTGTATTTGAATGTTTGTACGAAATTTTTTTTAAAAAAAATCTATATTTTTTATACAAGAGAGGAAAAAATGCATTTAGAATCTTGAAATTGGTTATGAAGCAAAAAATGTTATGAATGTTGGAATTTGTCAGTTACATGCATCGCGTACATGAGCAAAATTTAAAATTTTTAACCAATATTACTGATCTTGCCATGAATCTACAATATAACAATATGAGAATAAGAAAAATCACCTTTGATTTTTGTTCAATGGTTGATTTTACTTCGCACCAGGTTGTCGCAAACCATAGTGTCCAAAATCGAACACCTCCAATGAGTAATCCACACTAGAGAAGGATAAATTGAACCAAAAATTGGTGTGTAACTAGGAGTGGCCGAAAAAACCCTAGTGCTAGCAGGGGAGTGGCGCAAAAGGGAGAGAGAGAATAGAAGAATAAGACTTTCTTATGTGTCTAATCACTTAACCATAATTCCTCATTAGTTGGACTTTTACAATCAGGTTAAAATTCCAAGTTTTAATGAGATTGGGCTCTTTAAAATTATTGGAGAATTATTAATTGGGCCTCTAGAATTAATTATAATCATTTAGGCTTAATTAAATCCAAATTAAACCTTTTTATAAAAGACTATGCACAAAACCCAAAAACTAGGCCCTTTGTGCAACTAATTGGATTTAAATACCTAAATGGATTCCAAATCCAACCAAATTAAATATGTAGGTTCCATAACACTTTTTGTAACATATATAAATTAATTTGGTCCAAGAAATAGGCCCATTAAGGCCTTCTGTATGGAGTTGGCGTGTGGCCCTCTACAAAAGAGCTTCCACACCAGCTCCATTTCCTCTGGCCCCTTTATAACTCTCCAATGGACTTATTAATTATTATATCAGTCCCAATAACACTTATAGTAGTCCTATAACACTTATAAGATAATAATAATTAATCATGAAATACATTATTTTAATTAGGTCCAATTTACAGAATATTTCTCAAAAGTTCCGCAGACAATTTTACTTGATCATAATTAATTTAAACTCTTTGATTAATTATTATCTTATTCACTTCTCTACCCTCATAATAATATCAAATATTATTATCCTTGACATTTTACCATTTTATCCTTTTCTCTATATGTGTGTGACCTATTGGGTTCCTATCTATATTGGCAGTATAATATGTAATTGTGAGTTCTATAAAAAACTTACATGATTTAAACTCCTTCAAATCATTTTAATCAATCCCCATTGATATTTTTGATACATCATTATACAAGTCATGATTGGCCTCTAGCTAGGCATCATGACTACCCAAATGTCATGTGGTTTGACTATACCCTTCCATAGAAACAGTTACCGTGCAATTACTCCTTTCACCACTCTTATCTCAATTAGATTCTAAGTATGGATTTCTGTCAACTCATATAAATCTAATTATGTATGTTCTATTAATTTAACCATTGTTCCCAAAATGCCCTCGCTGGATCTCTATCCATCTTGGCATTTCACTCTGGCCAGAGATTCTCTGAACAAGGTAATTATAGAATCATGCGAGATAACTTCCCTTATTAAATCTGGGATGGTGAATCATTTGTCAGTCACTCAACTATCTTCAAGTAGGTCATGATATACCCAATCTCCTAACTATGTTCACTCCCAGTTGGTAGTAATCAGTTATGGAGTCAAGTATACCACTTGCTACTTAAGATAACTTTGGTGATCTCAAGTCTAAGGATACTTGCACAACCGCTATGAAGAGATTTCTCACTAACATAGATTTAATATCCATGTGAGGATTCTCTTTGCAGGTCTCCAATGAACTTGTTCTTCTAACAAGCATCCACATGTTAGCTTTGATTATCTTCCATGATCACAGTTATGAGAACCACTGCTTGAACCATTCAAGAAGCATAAAATGTGCTTGTCTGTCCGAATTAACAATGTCCCATCTTGTTAATTCTATGACTTGGGATATTTAAATATTAACACATTTGTATGCAATAGACATATCACATCATGAACACCTTCATGATTACCTTTGCACTGTGTTTATAATATCTAGGACTTCATTCATTAATTTATGATTTACAAACTCATGTATTTAAACATAGCATTAATAAATGAATGATGCCTTTTATTAAGAATATAAATTTTATACATATGAAAAACATCCATATTACATGGGCTCTAGGGCATACTCTCTAACAATCTCCCACTTGCACTAGAGCCAATCACTCATATGTCTCAGACCCATGCTATTTATATGGTGATCATGCTTAATCTGTGAATGTGCTTTAGTGAGGGGATCCGCCACATTGTCATTTGTGGGAACCCTTTCTATTTTCACATCATTTCTAGCTACTATTTCCCTTATGAGATGGTAGCATCTGAGAACATGCTTGGATCGCTGATGAGACCGTGGTTCCTTTGCTTGCTCAATGGCTTCATTGTTGTCACAATATAAAGGAATCAGATCAACAATGCTAGGCACCATTCCTAGTTCAGTTATGAATTTTTTAATCCAGACTGCTTCTTTGGCTGCTTCTGAAGCAGCAATGTACTCAGCTTTCGTCGTGGAATCAGCAGTTGTTTCTTGTTTGGAACTTTTCCAACTAACTGCTCCTCCTCTCATTATGAACACATAACCAGACTATGATTTACAATCATCTTTGTCAGATTCGAAGCTGGCATCTGTATACCCATTTACTTCCAAACTGCCCTCTCCATATACCAATAATATATCCTTAGTCCTTCTCAAGTACTTAAGGATATTCTTAACAGCTGCCCATTGTTCCTCTCCAAAATTGGATTAGAATCTGCTTGTGACACTCAAAGCAAATGCTACATCTGGATGTGTACATAACATAGCATACATGATAGAACCAATAGCAGATGCATATGGTATTCTATTCATGCTCTTTCTATCCTCTAGTGTCTGTGGACACATAGACTTAGAAAGGTGTTTCCCATGCACCATGGGTATAAACCTTTTCTTAGAGAGATCCATATTGAACCTCTTTAATACTTTATCTATATATGTACTCTGATAAAGACCTAGCAACCTATTGGATCTATCTCTATAGATCCTTATTCCTAGAATATAGGATGCTTCTCCAAGGTCTTTCATAGAGAATTGCTTGGATAACCATATTTTAACAGAGTGGAAAAGAGAAATGTCATTTCCCATGATCAATATGTCATCCACATATAGAACTAGGAAGACAATTGCACTCCCACTTACCCTTTTATACACACAAGGTTCATCTTCATTCTATGAGAAACCAAACTCTTTGATTGTCTCATTGAATCATATGTTCCAGCTCCTAGAGGCTTGCTTCAATCCATAAATGGATCTTTGAAGCTTGCATACCTTTTCGCCATTTCCTAATGTGAATCCTTCTAGTTGTGTCATATACACATCCTCAGTAAGATTTCCATTAAGGAAAGCTATCTTCACATCCATTTGCCAAATCTCATAATCATAATGAGCTGCAATGGCAAAAAGTATTCTTATAGACTTAAGCATCGCTACAGGAGAAAAAGTTTCGTCATAGTCAATACCTTCTTTTTGACGATAACCTTTTGCTACTAAGCTAGCTTTATAGGTGACTATATTACCTTCCATGTTAGTCTTTTTTTTGAAGACCCATTTGCACCCTATGGGTTTTATCCCTTCAGGTGGTTGAGTTAAAGTCCATACTTTATTCTCATACATGGAGTCCATTTCAGATTGCATAGCCTGTTAGTATAAGCCCTAGCCCCAATACATTGTAATAAAACACTTTAGTTAATAAATGAGGCATTTGTTTTATCTATTGTATTCCTGTGCATATCAATTGATAGAACTATCCAAGAATGTTGTTTTAGTTTAAGTTATCATGTGTGAGGCACATGGTTGTAAGACCTTGAAACAAATGAGACTTCATTCTAAATATCCCTAGTCAGTCATTGTTATGGGAATAACAAATGAATTAAGAATAGTATGCTCTCTCTGATAAGTTGAGTTCTGTCTTACGGATCATAAGGACAAGAGTGTCAATTAGAGATCATAGATACATGTTTATAACATGGTATCTGGATTCGATCCACTCATGAGAACACTACATGGTATAAGTCATAAGTGTTTCTCATATGCAAGTTTTGTATCAGAGTTCTTAGACCTAAAATCTCTATGAAACTCTTTATAAATTACTGTGTGCTTTGACATACACCTAACGTGTTCATAACAGAGTGACAAGTACGGGTATGCTTAGGTATGCATTGATTCATGTTAGAGAGCATTAGACAAGTGAAGGGATTACCCCTCTCTATAAGAGAGAAAATATCATCGGCCACTTGATCAGTGAATTGAGAAGTGTATGGCTATACCGAGATGAAATAATGAGTAATCATTATTTATCTGAGAGTTCAGTGTCACTGGAATATCAAGAAAGGAATTAATATATATAAGGATGACTAGTTCCATGCCTTATATTAATTCTGATATTTATGGGTAAGGGACTATGCAAAATTGCATTAGGTCACTAAATGCCATATGCATTTTCATTTAATTTGGAATGCTATAATATCTTGCTAGAGAATATATATAGCCTTTGAATTAATTTATTAATTCATTGCCAACATTAAATGGACCTATAGGATCGCACACAAAGCATTGAGCTTAAAATATTTAAATAAAGTATTGGGCATTAATTTGGGCTTTTAATTAAAGTCAAAATAATGTATGTAATGGGCATTATAAATGCTATTGGACCTTGGCCCATAAGAGAGAGAAATTCAGCCCACATGGTTTAATTTCAATTAATTAATTATCTTGTATTAATTAAATTAATTGAGTATTAAATCCTAATGATATTTAAATTAAATTAAAACACTTAATTAAGAGATGACATAGCCGAAATTCCAAATTAAGTGATTAATTTGATTATAGTGTCTTATGGTTTATCTTGATTAAATCAAAAGAGTTTGAATCAATATATATTACTTATTTTAAGGAAGTGATTAAGGCTAAAATAAATTATCTTGAGGTAGTAGATTTTAGATTAATCACTTACATAATGAGATAATATATATTGAAAGGAAAAAACGTGAAACCCTAGTTCTTCTATGGTTTTGGCATGAACTTCTCATCTCTCTCTCACAAAATTCTTTTGTCCAATTTTCACAAGGAGAAAGGATTGTTCCTCTTTCTCTTATGTTCTTGGGTATTAATAGCACCTAAAAGAATTACAAGATCAAGTCTTGTAGCTTTAAACCATAGCCATTACACAATATTTATTTTGACAGCTAGCAATCTTGATTTTTAAGCTATCTTTGCAAGTGTGTGTGTGAGAATAGAGAGGAGTGGCATAAAGGTTGTTCCTTGGCATTGGTGGTGAAGGTCTAAGGCTAAGATATCCTCCTTGGTTGCTGGTCATCATCAAAATCAAGTTTTAAAGGCATCTAAAGTTGTAAGTTTTAAAACCCTAAAATTATATGTTTCGATTCTTGTCATGGAATTGTATGGCATATATGATCAAATTTTGTTGTTTTCCGCCGCGTGATCTTTATGTGCATACCATGTCATATTCCATTATAGCCTTAGGCCATAAATCACGTTTTGAAATGTTCAAAACTTCTTGATAGCTTGTAGGCTCATTGTCCTCTATTATAGTTATGCCTCTATCCGAATCAATATGAAATCCATATCTCACAGGGATAGAATGCATCCTAGTAGATCTTCTAGGATTTTGTGTGTAATTAGGTTCAAATACAATCTCATCATTATGAAATTCAGTTTCGGGTTCAATCGGTTGATCTTCTTCTATTTGTGGGTCTTGAACTTCACCAAGTTCAATTTTACTCCCACTGTCCTCTCGTAGGAGAAATTCTCTTTCCAAGAAGACAACATGGCTTGAAACAAACACCTTTTTGTTCTAAGGGATGATAGAAATAATATCCAAACGTTTCTTTTGGATATCCCATAAATAAATATTTGTCAGACTTAACATCCAGTTTGTCTGACATTGTCCTCTTCACATAAGCAGGACAACCCTATACTTTCATATGAGAACGTGGGTTTTCCTGTTATTCCACATCTCATATGGAGTAACATCAACCGATTTACTAGGAACTCTATTTAACACATAAACAACAGTTTTTTAGTGCATATCCCTAAAAGGACTTAGGCAAGTCCGCTCGGCTCATCATTGATCGAACCATATCTAATAGTGTTCGATTTCTCCTTTCAGATACACCATTGTGTTATGGTGTATATAGTGGAGTCCATTAAGATAAAATCCCATTATCTCTAAGATAATCCTGAAACTCTTGGCTTAAGTATTCTCCACCTCGATTTGATCTAAGTGTTTTTAATACTTTTGCCAAGTTGTTTCTCTACTTCATTTCTGAATTCTTTGAACTTTTCAAATGCTTCTGATTTATATTTCATTAGATAGATATATCCAAACCTGGAATAATCATCTATGAAAGTAATGAAGTAGGAGTAACCTCCTCTGGCATGTGTAGTCATTGGACCACATACATCTGAATGTATTAAGTCCAAAACCATTTTAGCTCGTTCTCCTTTACCAATAAAGGGAGCTTTTGTCATGTTTTCCAATAAACAAGATTCGCATATATCAAATGATTCATAATCAAATGATCCTAAATCACCTGACTTGTGCAATTTGGTCATGCATTTTTCATGTATATGGCCTAAACGACAATGCCATAAGTATAAGGTATTTAGATTATCATGTTTAATTCTATTGGTATCCACATTATGTACTTCTTTAATTAAATCAAGAACAAATATACCATTCTCAATGATAGCTTTTGCATAAAACATATTGTTCTTAAAAATGTAACAACATTTGTCCTTTAAAGAAATATCATAATCGTTCATCAAACAACTGAAAGAAATAATACTTTTGGACAAAGCTAGAACATAATAACAATTATTTAATTCCAGTACTAATCCATTAGGAAGAGGTAAATAGTAAGTCCCCATAACTATTGTAGAGATGTTCTGTCCAGTAGCTGGCTGCAAACATATCTCTGCCTTTTTAATTCTTCTAAAGCTTCTAAGCCCTTGTAGATCATTACATAAGTGAGATCCACATCCGGTATCTAATACCCAAGATTGTTTTAAAGCAATAGAATAAGTATTAATTTCAATCATATGAATACCTGAAGTAGAAGCATCAGCTTGCTTCTTCTCCTTGAGAGAATCTAGATAGGCCTTGTAGTTACGCTTCCAATGACTATCCTTTCCACAATGGAAGCAATTTCCTTTGGGATTCTCTTTCTTGGCAACCTTCTTCTTGGATATCCCACCATTCTTTGGCTGCGCCTTGGTTATCTTCTTCTTCTTCTGCTTCTTGCCTTTAGCAGAAGTGACAACCATGACACTTTTTGGATCCTTCTTAAATGATCCATCAGCTATCTTGAGCATATTGATTAACTTAGGAATGGATACTTGGATCTTGTTCATGTTGAAGTTAAGCATGAAAGGTGCATAACTTGGAGCTAACGAGTACAAGATTAAATCTATGTATAGATCATTATCCATAACATAGCCAAGTCTACTCAAATGTTTAATATACCCATACATTTTCAATGCATGAGTAGCAGCTGAAGTGCCTTCCACCATTTTGCAGCTAAATAGAGCTCGAGAAATCTCATATTGCTCAGTTCTAGCCTGAGAAGAATATATCTCCTCTAGATGCAAAATGATGGTTCTAGCATCCATCATCTCATGTTGCTTCTGAAGCTCCGAGGACATAGCACCCAACATCAGACATGCTGCTGCTTCACTATCCTCCATGTATTTTCAATAAATGCCTTTGATCTCATCAACGGAATCATCTGATGGAAGTGGTGGTGGATCTTTATCCAAGACATAGTGGATCTTTTCAGCTCTGAGAACAATTCTCACTTGCCTAATCCAGTCAGAATAGTTGTTGCCAACCAACTTGTTATCCAAGATTGATCGTATATTAATGTTTGATGTGCTCATAATGATGACCTAGATGTGAAAAAGAAAAGATATGAGAGTATGTTCATACATATATGTATGCATTAATAAAGTCTTTAATTAATCCATTTTAGTCCCACTATTTTATTGCGAATTAAAAGCCCTCACTATATAATCCGAGAAAACCCGATGGTTTTCTTAGTGGGCCAATATCCAATCCTTGATATGTAATTTGACCTTGACTGTGGTCAACAAGCCAAACTCCATACCCTTGAAAGGTAGGTATCTCTATACCAATTATGTCTCTACACAACTATTGGATCATTAGGTTATCAACTCTTTATGCATGTATATCATATATGCATTCCCTAATCTTGCCTCTAGAACCATTAGCCTTGATTGTGGTCAACAAGCTAATGGGCTAGCTAAGATGACCCATTTAATTAGATTTGAACATATTCGATATAATGTGAGCTTGACTGTGGTTAACAACCCACACTATAAAGAACTCTGGTTCTCCTCAAATTAATGGAAGGCTTATATACCTTAGTATTTGTTTTAAGGGTTTTAGTTAATTAAAGTCTCATCATACATGGTTGGCATACATTGGTATGCATCCTATATCTATCACATAAATATAAGCATACAAATATGGTATAGTTATGGACTTTACTACATTTATTTTTCTGAGCCAAGAAGGAAATCAAAAGGTCACACCTAGGTAGTATGCATGATTCAAATAAGAAAAATAATTACATTATCTTCAAGCTTGTTGGATCTCCATTCGGCCAATCTTGCTCCTTAAAAATGGTCTCCATCTCTATTTCTAATTCTAATCTAAGTAATCTAATTACATATTACAATTTGAAATGAAATACAAACCAAAAACAAGTGGCTGGGATATGAAAGTCCTCATTGGGCCAAAACATGCATAATGCTCAATCACATTAGGCTTTGTCCATAACTATCCATCATGCCAATCATACACCCTTATATGCCTTTCTAATGCATAAAGAAATGGATTACTAACTTTTTTTCAACCTTTGAAACAATATTTTGAGTTATTTTAATGATGTGATCAAATTAGGAAACTTTTTCCATTTTGGAAACTTT
>CM075812.1:43132724-43455936 GCA_037975025.1 Excoecaria agallocha | reverse complement strand
GATGTGATCAAATTAGGAAACTTTTTCCATTTTGGAAACTTTCATTTTAGGAAACTTTTTGCATGCATGTGTTCTTGCCTTAATAATCAATCCAATTGATTATTAATTAATTATAAATTGATTATTTAATTAATTAATCATATTAAATAATTAAAAAAAATCAATTTTGGGCTTATAATCAAGTGTAGGTCAAAATCCACAAAAGAAAATCCTAAATGTGTTCACACACAAACTAGTTTTGTGTCTTTTGGACCATTTGGGCCTTTTGGAATGAGCCAAGCCCACTCCAGCCCTTAAAAATCATTAATAAACTTAATTAATGTTTATAATATTTAATTTAAATCAGCTCCTTAGGCCTACCAAGTCATTTACTAATTTAAACCAAGTCAGTAAACATAATTAAGCCCATTAAATGGTTTTAATGAATTAAAATTAATCAAATTAATTTAAGGCCCATTTTAATTAATCCAATTAATTAAAAACACTTTAATATATCATATATATCAGATTTAGAAGATTAAAAGTCGTTATAAACAAGAACACATCAAGAACACACGAAGAACACCAATTTATTGAACTTTTCGACTAAACTAGTTTTCATGCAAAACTTGTTTGATTTTAATTCCGGTCGATACTACGGCTTAATATCACATATTAAACACATATAATATCATCTAAATGAAGTTTTAATGGATCCATAAGAAATTAAATTAGAACAGCCCCTTAAAATTACATGGGTTTCACGCAAAACCCTAGTTACTTTTCTTCAAAAGTTCCGTTTTTGTTTCCGTCAAATTTATTTGATCACACATACAACCAGAAATCAATATTTCTCATTCATGAACAATTAAATCTGATATTTGAAAGTTCATGAAATAGATAACTCAAAATAAAACAAAACTTATTAAAAAATATAGAATTGTATATCCATGACAAAACCTGGCTCTGATACCATATTGAAATTTATCGGTTACATGCATCGCATACATGAGCGGAATTTTAAAATTTTTAACCAATATTACTGATCTTGCCATGAATAAACAATATAACTATATGAGAATAAGAAAAATCACCTTTGATTTTTGTTGAACAGTTGATTTTACTTCGCACCGGGTTGTCGCAAACCATAGTGTCCAAAATCGAAACACCTCCAATGAGTAATCCACACTAGAGAAGGATAAATTGAACCAAAAATTGTGTGTAACTAGGAGTGGCCGAAAAACCCTAGTGCTAGCAGGGGAGTGGTGCAAAAGGGAGAGAGAGAATAGAAGAATAAGACTTTCTTATGTGTTTAATCACTTAACCGCAATTCCTCATTAGTTGGACTTTTATAGCCAGGTTAAAATTCCAACTTTCTAATGAGATTGGGCTCTTTAAAATTGCTGGATAATTATTAATTGGGCCTCTGGAATTAATTATAATAATTTGGGCTTAATTAAATCTAAATTAAACTTTTTCATAAAAGACTATGCACAAAACCCAAAAACTAGGCTCTTTGTGCAACTAATTGGATTTAAATACCCAAATGGATTCCAAATCCAACCAAATTAAATATGTAGGTTACATAACACTTATGTAACATATATAAATTAATTTGGTCTGAGAAACAGGCCATTAAGGCCTTCTGTATGGAGTTGGCCTGTGACCCTCTACAAAAGGGCTTCCACACCAGCTCCATTCCTCTGGCCCCTTTATAACTCCTCCAATGAAATTATTAATTATTATATCAGTCCAATAACACTTATAGTAGTCCTATAACACTTATAAGACAATAATAATTAATCATAAAATACATTATTTCAATTAGGTCCAATTTACAGAACATTTCTCAAAAGTTTCGCAGACAATTTTACTTGATCATAATTAATTAAACTCTTTAATTAATTATTATCTTATTCACTTCTCTACCCTCATAATAATATAAAATATTATTATCCTTATCATTTTACCATTTTATCCTTTTCTCTATATGTGTGTGACCTATTGGGTTCCTGTCCATGTTGGCAGTATAATATGTAATTGTGAGTTCTATCCAAAACTCACATGATTTAAACTCTTTCAAATCATTTTATCAATCCCCATTGATATTTTTGATACATCATTATACAAGTCATGATTGGCCTCTAGCTAGGCATCATGACTACCCAAATGTCATGTGGTTTGACTATACCCTTCCATAGAAACAGTTACCTTGCAATTACTCCTTTCACCTTTCTTATCTCAATTAGATTCTGAGTATGGATTTCTGTCAACTCATATAAATCTAATTATGTATGTTCTATTAATTTAACCATTGTTCCCAAAATGCCCTCCATGGATCTCTATCCATCTTGGCATTTCACTCTGGCCAGAGATTCTCTGAATAAGGTAATTATAGAATCATGCGAGATAACTTCCCTTATTAAATCTGGGATGGTGAATCATTTGTCAATCACTCAACTATCTTTAAGTAGGTCATAATATACCAAATCTCCTAACTATGTTCACTCCCAGTTGGAAGTAATCAGTTATGGAGTCAAAGTATACCACTTGCTACTTAAGATAACTTTGGTGATCTCAAGTCTAAGGATACTTGCACAACCGCTATGAAGAGATTCCTCACTGTCATAGATTTAATATCCATGTGAGGATTCTCTTTGCAGGTCTCCAATGAACTTGTTCTTCTAACAAGCATCCACATGTTAGCTTTGATTATCTTTCATAATCACAGTTATGAGAACCACTACTTAAACCATTCAAAAAGGATAACATGTGCTAGTCTGTCCGTATAACAATGTCCTATTTTGTTAATTCTATGACTAGGGATATTTAGATATTAACACATTTGCATGCAATAGACATCTCACATCATGAACACCTTCATGATTACCTTTGCACTGTGTTTATAATATCTAGGATCATTCATTAATTTAAGATTTGCAAACTCATGTATTTAAACATGGCATTAATAAATGAATGATGCCTTTTATTAAGGATATAAATTTTATACATATGAAGAACATCCCTATTACATTGGCTCTAGGGCATACTCTCTAACAATGAATGATATGAAAAATTAGTTATGGAAATACAAAAAAATGTTACTGTCGAAAAGCTGTTTAGATTTTTTTATCTGAATATTTATAATTTGAGCATTTAATTTTAACTTGTATTGTATTAGCATCAATTTAATTTTTTATGTGATTTGATAAATTATAGATATCAATTAAAATATAAAATCAATAAAGTAGAAAAGGCCGTAGAAATACTAGTCTTAGAAGTAAAGTATTTTGCAATTATAGTCTATTTATTTATTTGTGATTTTGTATTAGATAATTATTAGAAAATAAAACAACTATATTATATTATTATACAATATCTTCTTGCCTATCAAATTATAATATTTTGAAAAATTCATCTCACTAAATTGCCCATATAATAAATTTAAGATAATATTTAATAGCTTGATTAATGTTTCTTTTTTTATTTACAAATTTTAATATGAAAACCTTAATTCAGATTGGGCATTTTGGTGCATTCAATATACTTTTTCATTTAATTAGCAAAAATAATCATTATTTTAATATTGACGGTTTGTGTAATGAGTCAAAATTTAGTGGGATGGAAGGGGTATTAATAATATTTGAATGTAGTGAAAAATTTATATTTATTTATAATTAATTGTTTCACTCTTTATAATTTTGCAAAATTATTATTATTATTATTATTATTATTATTATTGTTGTTGTTGTTGTTGTTGTTGTTGTTGTTGTTTATATGATAAGATAAATTATTATTTAAATATCAGTTTTGGTTGCTTTATCTAATGGATAAAACATATAACTATGAAAAATTATAATAAAAATAATTTGTTAGTAAACAACATGGTGACTTGTTTGGAATAGAGGCAAGTGACAACTTAAGACACAATTGTCTATGCTGATTATTTAGCCAGATGTATGTTGCTTGTATAAGTCAACTTAGGCGATCATTTAGTCAAAGGATTGGTGATTTTCTGAGTAAATCCATATTTGACATCAAATCAGGCAGTCATACAAATGACATAAATTTTATTAATCTATTTGGTATAGAGGTAGGTCACAATATTAAATACAATCATCAATGATGATTAGTTGCCTAGAGACCAAATATAGCTCCTAGTCAGACAAGGCAGTTTGTTAGTCGATGGGATGGTGATTTACTTGGTAATTCCATATATGGCAAAATTTCAAATAGTTATGTAGATGTTGAGAATGAACCGTCAATTAATTTGGAGGTATAGATGATTTCGAAGATGTAGTAGTGAACAATGATTATGTCTCACCTTATGGTGATGTAGAGGCTAAAACTTCAAATGTGAGGGCAGAAAGTGATGATTCTGAATTTGGTGATGGTGATGAGTCTTTTCATAAGCTAAAATACTAAGTTTTAAAGTGTACAAATGCTAAAGATGGGTGCAAATAGAGATTAAGAGCAATAAGAAAAGGGATATGTCTTTTATGGACAATCATAAGATTTATTGGACCAATTTATGCCTTTTTGATAATCTTTCAAAGGATCATAGATAATTGGACTTGCAAATTATTTGCAATTGCATCATGGGGATAGTAAGTAAAATCCAAGCTCACCTATTGATGTTATTATTTCTATTGTTGCTATTAAGGAGAGATTTAAATTTAAGCGTACTATAAGACTTGGCATGCAAAGATGATGATAATAGAATTTATACTTAGAAATTACATTGAGCCATTTGAGAGGTTATCGGGTTTTTTTATATGATTTACAAACTTACAATTATAGATCTATTTATGAGTTTTTGCTACAAGAAACCCATATCCCAATTGTGAAGCAATTTTAAAGGTTTCTTTTAGAGTTTTAAACTCGACATTTTTGGTTCGCCTCATTATAAGCCAATTTGATTAATCAATGGAATATTCTTGATGGGAAAATTCCAATAGATACCTTTGGTAGATAGCTCTATTCATAATTAAAACATGTTGTTCCTAGTTGCATTTATTATTATTAACTTTAAGAATAAATCTAGTTGGGCTTGGTTCACGACCTTAATTAGGAAGCATCTTACTCAATGTGTTGAAATTACAGTTATATTAGACCCATATGCTAGAATAATGGTAATTTTTTGAGATGAAAGAAGTGGTTAGAAGGAACCTTTATCCTTTTACAGGATATGTTTGTGCCTCTTTGTGAGTAACTATGACATACGTCATAGGAATCCAACAATAAAAGATTCACTTTACAAGGATGGTAAGCAAACTCATATTTACTAGTATTTTTTCAAATATATTATTTATTCGGTTGTGTTGTCAGGGATTTTATATATTATAATTGTTAATCCCTACAGGTGTAGGGAATAACTTTCAAAGGCATAAGTTCATCCAACACATGGATGATATTAAACTACTTGACCAAGATTCATACAATCAAGCAATAAGGATACAATTAAAGCATTGAACATTACCAGAGGATGGTGGGTATCGATATGGCCATATCACGTCAAACATTGTAAAGAGTGTCATTAGTGCTCTTAAAGTTATTTACATGATAGTTATTACTGCGATCATTGATCATGTTGTAGGTCGGTTGGTAAAATTTTATGATCAAAGGAGGTGTTATACATGACCAAAATGGCTGAAGGATTATAGTTTATGCCAAAATTCATTAGAGTTTTGAGCAAGCTTGTTATCAAGGCATGAGGACACATGGCGATTGATATTGATAGTCTGTACAAATTATTCAAAGTAATAGCTGGCAGTGCATCAAAGGACAACATCAAAGTTGACACTTACATATTGAGTCTTGATAAGCGCGAATATAAGAATGGTAAGTTTCAAGGAATAAAAGTACCTTTCTCATATGCCATTGCAACATGTATGCATAAACATCTTAATATGTTCACATTTATTGATAAGTATTATAGCATTACAGAGGCACTTAAATGCTATAAAGGGGAATTTTAACTAATGGCTTGTAAAGCATATTAACTCGACATATGGTTTTAAATTTATACTTGATATGAAACTACAAAGGAAAAAAGATTGGCAAAAAATAACTTGATTTCACAATGAGATGAATAGGCATGAATGTGGTAATATAACATATTGTAGGAAGTGCAGAAATGTTGGACATAATAAAAAAACGTAAGAGTATTGTTGGAGCATCTAATAAATCTTTTAGAAGTTGAGATATTTCATTAATATGAATATTGTATAATTATATTGTGTAATTTAAGCATGTATGATAATAACGTGTAATAATATTTTGTAACTTTAACATGTGTAATAATATTATGTAATATATCATGTGTAATAATATTGTATAATAATATTTGTGAAATATAAATATGCAATCAATAATTAAAATAAAAATTAGATAAAGTCCTATATTACAATACATTCACAATATCTACCAATAAAACATAATTAATATCTCCTAATACGAGATGAGCTACTTTGTCTATCAATAGGAGCATTCACATGATATGGGTTTGGATATTGGGATAATGTCATGACATTATTGTAGCATAGATTATATAATGGCTGATTTGCTAAACCCTTTGTTGTCCCAACATTTGGACCAAATAAAAGTTCATTGAACAAATCGTCATATTACCTGGTGTGCCTATTTGTCCATGTATGTTGTATGTGCATGATCTCCTTCTGATATACTTATATTCAAATCAACATTCAATCTATATAGCGCCGCTTCATATTCATAACATCTTGATGTACTAACTAGAGTTTCATAAAATTGTTGCTAGTCAACTAAAGCCATATTGAATAGTTTGGAAATATCTTGAAGAAGAAATGGCCATGACAAAGGTTAAGGGACTTGGTATACTCTAGGATGAACAAGAATAGATGCAACAATCGTTCATCTTTCTCCCATTCCTCTCCTATTAGACGAAAATCTTCATATGGAGTTGACAGTGATAAAATCTTTACAAGATCAGGAATATGATGACAAGGATAACTAGTTAATGTCCTGCAAATTGTAAAAATAATTTTTGACGTCAAACAAATATTACCGCCTTCACTCGATGATGATGCAATGTCAGTGTGGTAAATTCCTTTAGGGCCATTGGCTTACATGTAAATAAGTAACTTATTTAAAAAGCACCAGTAACATTAAGACAAAGTATATTATAATATTAGTTCATACTGTTGCCCCTAATAAAGCTCCAATTTTAGTTATCTAATATTTGGGTCATGATATATACCACTGCATTTATTATGACCTGGGATGTAAGGGTAAACTAAGCAATAGAGTACTAACAATGCAATTCCATCAATTAATGCACTTATAAATGAAATTTAAAAATTTCAATTCCTTGTTTTGATCAGTGTGCCTTTTTAAATAAATCTAACGTATGGAATCATTGTTTTCTTATGTGGATGGAATCAGTTGGTCCATTCCAAATTGTTAAAGATATTGATCAAGTTGGTGCCACTAAATAATATGGAAACATATTAATGGCACAACTAATCTATAATTGCCATGTCCATTTGTACAAAAAACTGGTAATAAGTGCATCACATTCTTGTATGGGTCCCATTCCATCGAAAAAATTTTTACAAGTAGTCAAAATATCGTCAGAAATTTTCTTTTTAATGTACTAGATTGAATAATTTATCATGGCTAAAAAGTAAATATAAACCTAAATGAAATGTTGCATGTCAAACTCTAGACACATTAACATCTTTACTATTATTATTAGTCAAATAAAAAAGGATCACTACCTGATATAGAATTTGTCAACATATTATATGAATAATTGAAAACAAAAATATCCTAACATGATATATAATAAATAAAATTTACTTATAATCGTAAAGTGTGCTTTGGTTTAAAACAAAAAAAGTGGATAAAAGGCATATGAAATTGAGGTAGTCTTTCCCATACCCACATTTATATACACTATTGATAACCCCTAAGTCCATTTGCACTTGGACGGGTTGCATGACATAACTTTATATATAACCAAGCCAAGCATGCTGATCCCAAACTATAATTTCTATCTTGATCTAAACACTATAATAGCAGAAGCCACATTAATGAATGTAATTATTAGACTATGAAGAACATAATAATCCACCAATATAACACAACATCCAAGCATGGGCAAAGCATTATATATGGTACTCAGAAGCCTTAGGCAGGATGGACTAAAATTCATCATTAACTAAGTCATTTTAACACTGTGTTCTCTAACAACCTTTTCTAGGGGAACTTGTCCCAAAAGCCGATCACAAGCATCCGCCCAGTCGTACTATAAATGTCTAGTCACAATACATCTTTCAATAGGCAAGCTGATCAGGATTCTTACATTTTGTAGTGTAATTGTTGTTTCACCAATAGAAAGTTGAATAGTATGTGTCTTTGGTCTCCACCTCTTCATAAGTGGAGTTATTATATTAACATCAATATGCATTGCACCTATCTAAAACACTCCATAAAATCTTCATAATTTTAGGTAAAATACTATTCTTGCATCAATGTCTTTTGGTAATTGTCAACACTCGTGCAAACAATATATAATGATCAACCTTAAAATAAAAAATTATCAAATATATGTGTAATGTCCCTATGTGTTTATATATAAAAGTACATATATAATTTAATTACAAAGTGAAAATATAAATATAATATCACTTCATATCACATCTGCTCGATATTTGCCTCACAACTTTAGCATATTATCTATTTATGGTCTTAGATTTATATATTGTTGAATTTGAAACTGATTCATTTTGTAATAACCTAAGTGTAAATACAATAACAAGTGTTATATGTACATTAATAATATTTGCAATAATTAATTATAAATGTAAATTGAAAATATTTTGTATAATTGACAATATTAATTACATAAAATAAAGAATAAATAAAAATATCCATAATTTTTTCTATAAAAAACTAATAAAATTTTTATTATTTTAAAGGTATTTATAGTACTTTAATCCAAACTACTATTATTTTCCAAATTCAATTTTTTAAATATCAATTTTGTAGTTTTATATTACACTATTTTTTTTAAATCACCATAAAAAAATGTCTACCATAACTAGCAAAATGAGTAATACAATCAAATATACTATAATAATTAAATTACTTTAAATACATGCATATTTGTATGTTAAGTATAACAATAAAAATTTTGCCAAGTAATTTTATAACATAAGTAAAATGCATGTCTTTTATAAAAATAAACAAATAAATAAATGATCAATTGAACACATATTCCATCAATAAAAGAAGTTTATATCAATTACTAATTTTAATTTAGTTTAACAATTTTCCGTCCCAAATACATGAAAAAAAAGAAGTCAAATACATATTTCAAAAACAAAAGTTTACATTTCTATAATACATGAAAATTTCCTACTTCAATATGAATATGTCAATTTACAATAATATGGAAATGATCATAAAATTCTAATTTATATTAATAAAACAATTCTTAATATATCAATTTATTATTTCAATATTTTACATTATTGGATATTGCATTTTCAAATAAAAATATAAGTAGGAACTTACCTTTTTTTTGTTTCCTTGTCACCAAATTAATTAATAAAATAGATCTATAAATTACACAATAACACAATTAAATATTTTATCAAAATAATATTCTTTATGACTTCTTTATAGTATAATTGTAAACAATTTAATTAATTTTTTCACCTTTTATTGAACAAACAAATAAATAAATGATCAATCGAACGCATGTTACATCAATTGCTAATACTAATTTAGTCTAACAATTTTCACTCCTAAATACATGGAAAAAAACTATCAAATACATATTTCACAAAAAGATACGTGAATATTTCTTGCTTTAGTATGAATATATCAAATTACAATAATATGTAAATGATTGTAAAAATTCCAATTTAGTAATAAAATTTTCCTTAATATATAGATTTATTATTCTAGTATTTTACATTATAGTATATTGCATTTTCATATGAAAATATTAGTAACAATTTGCCTTTTTTTCTTTCACGTCACCAAATTAACGAACAAAATAAACTTACAAATTAAATAATAACATAATTAAATATTGTATACAAATATTATTTTATGACTTGTCTATAGAAATAATTGTAAAAAATGTAATTAATTTTACTTACCTTTAATTTGTGCAATGAGCTAATATATTATCTCAAAACTCAATGTATGTTGTGCAAATTATAAAGGGAAAAAACTGTTATTGCATATAAGAAATAATATGATAAGTTGATGCATATAAAGTAATTGTTAAAAACAAAAGATGAAGAATACAATTTTAGGAATATAAAAGATGAAGAATAGATGGAAAAAGTATCTAGGAGAAGATAATTGGGGTTTATATAGGACAAAGATAATATTAAAATAAAAAATTCAACTTGGTCCACATTTCTGGATCCAAAAGAAAACACCATTCTCTTATGAACGGTTCTAGGAAGATAGAAAAAAGTTGCTGCATCTAAATTTGCAACAGCTTGTTGTGGTTTCAGACGCAACAACATTTCTCCTTCAGTCCTTGCACTTTTGACAAATTGCTGTAGCAGTTCTCAGCCGTATTAACTAGAGAAATCCCATTTTTCCAAATACTTTTTAAAACCACGATTTTTAAAATAACTTTCCAAAACACACTTTCTAAAATTGTCCCATCTAACCCTTTTTTTCCTTAGATAGAGACTTACAACCACAACCAAAAATCTCCACCAGCATTTTCCTATGAAATGGTAGAAATCTAGCTAGCATAACATGCATTAACCAATCTTTAAACTATTCGAACACTTTTTTCCTTCCATTAAATCACAAATTATGCCAAACACTGCCATCTAATTTGCGACTGTAACAAAAAAAACAAAATAGATAAAAAGTAATAAGCTAAGCACTAAAATAAAAATTTTTTTTTATCACCGAAGAGATCACCAGTGAACCCACCATTCTTGTGCATTAAGAATAGAAATTCTCTATTCACAATAATACTTCTATTATCACCAATATAATTTACCTTTTTATCAATTATACAATCTACACCTCTAAAATTTTGATCCAAGCCCTATGACTCATACCCAAACTCGATTTGACCCTTAAATAATTTAAATATAATCTAACCTTTTTGACCTATAAAAATTTAGATCAAGTTAAAGTCGATTTATGAGTCAATCCATTTTGATTCATATAGGTCGAGTCATAGATTGGTTCGTGTAACCCCATATATATATTGTTCTCAAATAATTACTTTATATATGCATTGAATATGTTCTTAACTAAGGATACAGATATAACTAAAAACTAAAAGATCCAGAACTCTGAAACACTAATCAAAAGCTAATGATAAAAGAATTTTATTTTAACTTAATATTTGAAGAGATATGAATTTAATCTAATGAAATAAAAAATAAAAAAATAAAAAAATTTAACCAAAATAAAGAAGAAAGCTACCATTAATTAATGAGAGATAGCTAAGATATATAACCAAAAATGAAGTTTTTTGAAGCATCAATTAAACAACTTTATTAATGCAAAAAAAAAAAATTAAAGAGAGATATCAAGTCTATAGATTTAAATGGCAATGGTTTATTGATGAGAATGAGTTTAATAATCTTATCAGACTTTGCACAAAAATATTTAGGCTTTAAAATTGTATCATTTATATTTTTTTAACAAGAAATTTTATTTAAGTTAAAAAGTCAAATGGGTCGATCTATGGTCTGACCTATTTGGAATAATTGTGGGTCAATTTGTGACTAGTTTGGGTTGTATGTGTAACATCCAAATATCCCTTAGGAGTATCTTGGATGTTACGGTCACTAATGACCATAATAATTAACCATTATAAATATTACTATATAACCCAATCGATTTGAGAATAATTTACATAACATTTAACTTAAATCTTTATAACAAAATACAAAGGTTCAATTACATGATTAAATCTTGCTAAATTTTTGTTAAATATACAATAAACAATATTACAAAATCTAGAACTTGCTATGATCTACTCTATGTCTTTGAGAGATTCTTCGTAGCTGCCATAATCCAAGTTCCGAGATGTCTTTAACTTAAAACCTACTCAAACAACATATGACTAAGTCATTTATAATAATAACTCGCTAAGTATAATTAAACGCAACAAATTCAATCATAACTTTAGTATTTCATTCAATCGTGTTCACCACTAAACTTAATTAGCACTAACCATCACTAACTAGAATTATTCTTAAGTGTACATGATAACTCCAATTTAGTGTTTAGTTTTAGATTAATTCTAGTCTAGTTTTCAGTGTTTTCTAGTATCTTTTGCTTTATCTTGCTTGCATTTAATAATTTAACCTCATTCTTAGTTAAGTCTAACTTTTGTGTGTTTTGGAGAGCTTTTGATAGAATTTGATGCTGAATTGTGAATTTTGTAGGTACCTCATGGTTACTAGGTTTTTCCTGGTGATCGTGACTTATGTTGTTTGTCAAAACGTACAATTTTGATGTATGTCACAGTTAGTAGAGCAATTATGCATAGAAGGGTGTTCACCGTGACCTATGAAGCTATTCAGTCCAGAATCTTAAGGAGGAGTATCTCATGGTTACCAGATGTTTGGTAGTAATAGTGAGATAGTCATGTTTCTGGTGCAGAATGCAAGAAAAACCTATGTCATGGTTACCAAGTTTTTGGTGGTAACAATGACCCTTTGCCAAGAAACAGCTTGGACCTACATTACGGTTATTAGGAAATTCCTAGTAACCATGACTCAAGCAAGTTAAAAGAGGGATTTTTAAGTAGGCCACGGTCAGCAAAGAATCTCTTATAATCGTGACCCATGTTGGCTTATAAATAGCAGATTTTTCTGCAGAATCGGAGGGTAGGGGGTTTTTCTTCTGTTTTAGGGTTTCATTTCTTCCTTTTTTTTTCTCCTTTGTTCATTTTACATAGATTTACTTGCAAATAGATAGATTTATAGCAAAATACATAGATTAAACACAAATAGACAGCTTAGATGCTTAGATTTACATAGTTTTCAGCTTATTTCCTTACAAACATTGGAGAAGAAGATTGGAGGACTTGGGATTCAGCTGGGTATTCTTCCACCATGTGTTTCAGGGTTTATTCTATCCTTTTCTCTTCTTATTTTGTAATGGATAGTGAGTAGTTCCTTAGTTGTTTGGGGGATCTTTGAATCTTCTACCTACAATGCGAATATTGAACATATTTTAAGTTATATATATATGAATGAATGGTTTATTTCACTGTTGCTTACTCTTACTTCATTAGTTTTCAGCTTCTTAAGTGATTTTTCCAGCTTTGATGAATGGTTTTTGTGGTTGGATGCTGATGCTTGTGTGGGTTGAATACTATGAATGAATTTTGCTTAGATTTTCTATAAACAATTTTGTCTATTTTAGATTGCTCTGAAATGGGACTCTAGATGTGTAGCATTTTATGATTTCAGCTACGGTGATCATATCTCCAAATTGGAATTTACCCTTTGAGCTAATGTGTGATGCAAGTGATTTTGCAGTAGGAGCAGTGCTCGGACAAAGGCGGGAGAAGATGTTTTATGCAATTTATTATGCGAGCCATACATTGACAGGAGCCCAAGTCAACTATACGACAAATGAGAAGGAACTTCTTGTTATTGTATTTGCTTTTGAGAAGTTTAGATAGTATTCGCTGGGTGCAAAAATTGTGGTGTGGTTTGACCATGCGGCGTTAAGGCACCTCTTTGCTAAGAAAGAGTCCAAGCCAAGATTGATAAGATGGATACTCCTCTTGCAAGAATTCGACTTGGAAATCAAAGACAAAAAAGGAGTAGAGAACTATGTGGCAGATCATTTATCTTGATTGGATTATAATCATGTTGAGAAAGGGGAGATTTTGGATTTATTTTCGGATGAGAATATTTTTTCTTTGTTTGTTTGTGAAGTTTTAAAACCTTGGTTTGCTAATGTCGCTAATTTTCTTACTGGAGGTTATATGCCGAGGGACTTCACATTGCAACAATGGAAGAAGCTGAAGGCTGATGTAAAGCACTACATATGGGGTGATCCGTATCTTTTTCGCCTTTGTGCTGACCAAGTACTGAGAAGGTGCATCCCGAATGAAGAGCAATGAGAGATTATCAAAGCCAGTTATAGTGAAGAAGTCGATGGGCATATAGACCTAATAGAATGGTATCAAAAATTCTTTCTTCTGGATTTTATTGGCCTATTTTATTCAATGATGTAAAGTTGTTTATTCAATCTTGTGATCGATGTCAAAGGGTGGGGAATATATCTAGAAGAGACGATATGCCATTGACTAATGTGCTTGAGGTAGATTTATTTGATTTATGGGGGTTAGATTTTATAGAGCCTTTTCTGGTCTCTTATGGGTTTGAGTATATCTTGGTGGCAGTGGACTATATGAGAAAGTGGGAAGAAGTTGTAGCCATTAGGACATGTGATGCAAAAGTTATCCTAGAATTTTTAAGGAGAAATATATTCACCCGCTATGGAGCCCCGAGAGCTATCACTAGTGATGGGGGAAACACTTCGTTAACCACCAATTCAAAGCTTTATTGAAAACATTTGGAGTGAGGCATAAAATAACTACCCTCCATCATGCCTAAGCCAATGGTCAAGTTGAGGTGTCCAACCGGGAGTTGAAGGCTATTTTGGAGAAAACAGTCAATGCGTCTAGAAAGGATTGGTACTTTAAATTAGATGAAGCCTTGTGGGCATATAGGACAACATTTAAGACACCAATAAGGATGTCACCTTTTAGGTTAGTATTTGGCAAGTCCTATCATCTACCGGTAGAGTTAGAACATAAGGCATATTGGGCTACAAAGTTTTTGAATTTTGATATGGCGAATGCAGGAAAATGTAAGTCTTTGCAGCTAAATGAGTTGGAAGAACTCAGGTTTTTGGCCTATGAACATGCCAAGAAGTACAAGGACAACACAAAGAAATGGCATGATCGCAGAGTAACCAAAAAGGAATTTGTGCCCAGAATGAAGGTGCTAATTTATGACAGTAGATTGAGGCTATTCTCGGGAAAATTGAAATCAAGGTGGAAAGGGCCCTATATAGTTGTGGGAGCAGAAAAATTTGGGGTGGTGACATTAAACACCCAAGAGATGAGAAAGAATTCAAGGTGAATGGACATCGCGTGAAGCCTTATTTCGAGTCAACATTTAATGGTGCTTCAGTGATTGTCACTCTTAAAGATCCTTGATGGTACTTAAAAGTCCAGTTATGGACTTGGTAAATGTAGAACTATCCCCTAACCTTTACTATGAACAATGTTTGAATTGTGCTTTGCTTTAGTTTTCGTGTTTAGGAATGTGGTTCAAGGGATTGTGAGTTTTAGTCAAAATTTTGGTGTTTTACTTGTTTAAATAGGGTTAGGAAGCTTAGTTTAATAGCTAGGAGAGTATGAGAGACAAATACAATTTTTGGTAAAATTTAGAGGATCATGGTTACTAGGTTTTTTCTGGTAACCGTGATGTAGGTTAGTTTTGATTTTGGATCTCGGAACATATTTAGTCATGGTTACTAAATTTTTGTTGGTAACCGTGAGGTCAATTAACTTTTAGTCTAGAAGCATGGGTCACTTTATCTCACGGTTATAAAAATTATGGTAGTAACTGTAACTTATGGCTCTTTTCAGTCCAGTAGATAAAATTAAGGTATCTCCCGGTTACCAGAATTGTTCTAGTAACCGTGACACAATAAATTTTTTTTTAAACCCTAACTATTAAAACCCGATGGTTTGGAGGGAGTAAAAACCCAAACTTCAAATTTTTACTTTACTCCTATTTTCTCTCTCTCTCTTTCTTTCTCTCTTCGCCGCCAAGTATGTGTCTTTTTCTTCTTCTTCTTCTTCTTCTTCTTCTTCTTCTTCTTCCTTTTCTTATTTGCTTGTATTTCCTTGTTTACTTGTTGATTTTGTTTTTTTTTTAAATTTTTGTGGGTTATGTTTGTTGTTGTTGTTGTTGTTGTTGTTCTTCTTCTTCTTCTTCTTCTTCTTCTTCTTCTTCTTTCTCTGTTCTTATTTTCTAACTTCTATTTTCTTTCTTTGTTTATTTTAGTGTAGTGTTTGATTCTGAGCCTCACACAAGTAAGTATCACCATTTCTTTCCCTATTATTTTTTTCTTTTTCGATTTTCTCTTTCATTTTTTGATTTATTTTATTTTATTTTATTATTTTTCTGTTGAATTTTAAAGTTTGGTTGTGTCATTTTGAAGTTGTGTTTCTTTAATTTGTTAGTGTTTCTGCTGGTTAATTTAGGGGTTTTTTAATTTTTTATTTATTTCTTTCTCTCGTGTTCCCTCATGCTACTACCAGTGGCACCTAAACGAGCTCATGTTTTCAACCCTTCTTCCTCTAAAGCTCAAGCCATTCTGCCTCTCTCCAGCCAATTTTGCTTCTTGAAGACCAGGCTGAGGCTAATCGGCCACCTCTCCAGCTCTTGTGAGGTAGAGACAACAAAAAAAGAAAGGACCTAAGGTACCAGGATGGGTGCCCGAGAAAATGAAGGTCAATTATCAAATTTTCTTTAATTGCGAGTATCTCCCTTCTACCTACCTGGACATGAGTTTGTTAGAGAAGCTCAGAATTAAAGAGGAGATAGAAAACCACATAGCAGCTATTGGATGGAAGAGATTTTTCGCCTGTAGGGACTTGGTTTATCCCCATCTAACTAGAGACATTTTAGCCACAGTCCAGTTCTACTTCGGGTATGGTAAGGGCCCCAATATGGTTACCTTTTACCTAGAAGGCAAGTTTTATGAGGCAACCTTGGCAAAAATCTCTGAGGCCATAGGATTTCCACCTGATGGAATTTTTGCTTATGAAGAATACACAAAAGATGTTGCTTGGGAGGATATTAAAGACCCCATCATTGGAGGCCCATATGTGTTTAAGACCACAAAATCACACTTTTTGAAGAATCATCCTTTTAGAATCTTACATTGCTTTTTGTCCATGTTGTTTATGTCTCATGTGTAGAGTGTAGGTCAAGTCAACCTTCTAGAGGCCTTCATCCTCTCTTGCATGGTTAAGCACAGTCGAATTAATTATGCTTATCACTGGTGGAACAAGCTTTAAGAAATCTAACAATAGCCCACAAAAATAAAAAAGATCTCTCTGGGTGGTTAGGTTACCATGATCGCCAAGTATTTTGGGCACACACTAGATGAGGAGAAAAATACCCTTCCTACAGCTGCCTATATTGACTACAAGATGCTGAAAAATACAAAAATTCTCATGAAGGATGAAACTACTGAGCATGGATTTCGACTGACTGACCAAGAGGTGTACTTGAGAAAGATGGAGAAAAGCTTATGTAATCCTCCTCTTTCCCCTGATCAAGATGCTGTAACCATCTCATCTGCCTAGTACATTGTGGTTATAGACCGGATCAATACCTTGGCTACTAATCAAGAGGAATTCAAGCAATAGCAGTAAAAAATCATTAATGCCTTGGCTGCTTTAAATGCCCAACTTGATCCGCTTTTCCCACTTCATGTTTGATGCAGGGAGTTACTTTTGCCCCACTAATTTCTTTTTGCTGAATTTTGGCTTGATTCTTGCTATGGACAGCAAGCTTTAAAGTGTGGGGTAGGGGAATTGTTATTGTGATAGTTAAACATTATTTTGTGGATAATTTTTGTTTTGTGGATAATTGGTTAACTTTTTAAACTATGTGAAGAATGATTAGTGCTGACTGGGGGATAGTAACTTTTTGATGAAGTATTTTGGTGTGCAGGTTTCTTTTTTAGAAAGAAGTAGAAGTGGGTTTCAACTGTTGAAATATTGTGAAATCTCTTGAACCACAACTTTGTTTGGTTTATTTTTCAGTAATTGAATATTTTATTGTGTAACAAGTTTCTCAATTTTAGAATCTTTAGTTTTAAATTAAAGAAGTGCTTCTAAATTCAAGTTTAGTTATGTTTATGTTTGCTTTATCTTTTAATTTAAGTAGTCTTTTTCCTTTGTTTTGATTGAAGTTTTCCTTTTTAACTTCTAAGTTAGAATAATTGTGTTTGTCAAGTTTTCGTTTATTTCATATTTGGGTTAATCTACCAGTCAATCTTGAATTGAATCAGCTTAAACTTTCTTTTTGAACTGTTAGTTTAGAAAGCCTGAGTAGCCAAAGAGTAGTAACATTGTTCAATGAAGTTTCTCTTTTGAATTAAGCTCGATTAATTATATAGCATTCAATTTCTAACTTAATGAGCATAGTAGGCTAAGTTTTATGGGATTATTGAAAAGAAAAAAAAGAAACTAGTGAGTGAGAGCAATCAAGTGAAGGAATTTTGGAATAGTTAGAACCTTCCTCATCACCCTTTGAAATGAACATTCAACTCAAGTAAGATTAGGATATGACCTAGGCAGCCTTTCTTTGGTAACCAATTTTCAAATGACTTTTGACCTACATGGGTAAATTTTGCCATTGTTAGCCCCTTTGAGTTTAATTGGTATGCTAAAAGCATATTGTTTATTTTTTTAATGCACTAATGCTGAACCATATAACCTAAATTCCTTTGACTTTCCCATGTTGGAATTGGCCACTCTAGGTTGGGTAAGAAGATCTGCATATTGGGTTTGATTTAATGGTTGCTTATCAATTAAGAAGTGAAAGGAAGTTGAAAAGTTTTAAGGATTTATGAGCTTAAATTTTTGAAAAATTTTAGGACATAAAAGATAAGAATTATTGCTTTTGGTTCTCCTCCCAGTAATTGAATAATGGTTTATTTGAAAAAAAAAGAAAAGAAAGAAATATCAAGAAAGGTAGGGACAGGCTGCAGAAATGCCATTTAATTCCTACTACAAAAAATAAGTGTGGGGTACCTAGCATTTGAGGGAAGTGTTATTTAGTTGAGCTAAGAGATTTTAGCTCTTCCCCCTGAGATTTTGAGAACTCATGTCCTGAATTTCATCTTCCTAGTTGATAGTAATAGGGCATAAATTTTAAAGAGTTATTTTTTTTAGAAAGTAGGTGGTAATTGTTTTTGGGTAGTGTGGCTGATTCTATCTTGCTGGCTTTATCAATTCTTTGGAACTAATACCTTTACCCCATTACAACCTTAATGTAAGACCTGGTGATCCTGTTTTGTTTTGAGTTGTTTAGTGAAGATGACCCTTATGGTTTAGGTGCTAAAGGAGAAGTTTATAGCTGTTTTCAGTTTTAAGTACGAAACCGTCATATTTTTCTATATCTTGAATACTGGAGTTCACTGATAGTTTTGGTTTTGAAGAGAATAAATATGTTGTGGCCTAACACACACACATAAGAAATTATTTGTTATAGATCAGTTTGAGTCTTTTTGATCAAGTCTTCATTTGAGTGTCTTCTGCTGAGTGTTGCTTGTTAGAGAGTATGCCCTAGAACCCATGTAATAGGGATGTTTTTCATATGTATGAAATTTATATTCTTAATAAAAGGCATCATTCATTTATTAATGCTATGTTTGAATACATGAGTTTGTAAATCTTAAATTAATAAATGAAGTCCTAGATATTATAAACACAGTGCAAAGGAAATCATGAAGGTGTTCATGATGTGAGATATCTATTGCATGAAAATGTGTTAATATCTAAATATCCCTAGTCATATAATTAACAAGATAGGACATTGTTAATTCGGATAGACTAGCACATGTTATGCTTCTTGAATGGTTCAAGCAGTGGTTCTCATAACTGTGATTATAGATGATAATCAAAGCTAACATGTGGATGCTTGTTAGAAGAACAAGTTCATTGGAGACCTGCAAAGAGAATCCTCATATGGATATTAAATCTATGTCAATGAGGAATCTCTTCATAGCGGTTGTGCAAGTATCCTTAGACTTGAGATCACCAAAGTTATCTTAAGTAGTAAGTGGTATACTTTGACTCCATAACTGATTACTTCCAACTGGGAGTGAACATAGTTAGGAGATTGGGTATATCATGACCTAGTTGAAGATAGTTGAGTGATTGACAAAGGATTCACCATCCCAGATTTAACAAGGGAAGTTATCTCGTATGATTCTATAATTGCCTTGTTCAGAGAATCTCTGGCCAGAGTAATATGCCGAGATGAATGGAGATCCATGAAGGGCATTTTAGGAACAATGGTTAAATTAATAGAACATACATAATTAGATTTATATGAGTTGACAGAAATCCATACTCAGAATCTAATTGAGATAAGAGTGGTGAAAGGAGTAATTGCATGGTAACTGTTTCTATGGAAGGGTACAGTCAAACCACATGACTTTTCTGACATTTGGGTAGTCATGATGCCTAGCTAGAGGCCAATCATGACTTGTATAATGATGTATCAAAAGTATCAATAGGGATTGATAAGATGATTTAAAGGAGTTTAAATCATGTGAGTTTTGAATAGAACTCACAATTACTTATTATACTGCCAACATGGACAGGAACCCAATAGGTCACACAGATATAGAGAAAAGGGTAAAATGGTAAAATGACAAGGATAATAATATTTGATATTATTATAAAGGTAGAGAAGAGAATATGATAATAATGAATTAAAGAGTTTAATTAATTATGATCAAATAAAATTGTCTGTGAAACTTTTGAGAAATGTTCTGCAAAATTGGACCTAATTGAAATAATGTATTTCATGATTAATTATTATTGTCTTATAAAAAATTTAGGACTACTATAAGTGTTATAGGACTGGTATAATAATTAATAAGTCCATTGGAGCAATTATTAAGGGCCAGAGGAATGAAGCAGTTGGCGGAAGCCCTTCTGTAAGGGCCACATGTCTACCTCAGAACAGAAGGCCTTAATGGCCTATTTAATGGACCAAATTAATTTATATATGTTACATAAGTGTTATGGAACCCACATATTTAATTTGGTTTGATTTTGAATCCATTTGGGTTTTTAAATCTAATTAGTTGCACAAAGGGCCTAGTTTGTGGGTTTTGTGCATAGACTGTTATGAAAAGGTTTAAATTGGATTTAATTAAGCCCAAATAATAATAATTAATTCCAGAAGCCCAATTAATAATTCTCCAGCAATTTTAAAGAGCCCAATCTCATTAAGGAGTTGGAATTTTAACCTAACTATAAAAGGCCAACTAATGAGAATTAGGGTTAAGTGATTAAAAACAAAAAGAAAGTCTTTTTCTCTAATCTCTCTCTCCCTTTTTGATCCAACTCCTAAGCTAGCTCTTGGTAATTTCGGCCAGCCCTAGTTAAACACCAATTTTTTGGTTCAATTTACCCCTCTAGTGTGGATTACTCATTGGAGGTGTTCGATTTTGGACACTGTGGTTTACGACAACCTGGTGCGAAGTAAAATCAACTGTTCAACAAAAATCAAAGGTGATTTTTCTTATTCTCATATAGTTATATTGTGTATTCATGGCAAGATCAGATCTAATGGTTAAAAAATTTTAAAATTTCGCTCATGTATGTGATGCATGTAACCGTTAAAATCCAACATGGTATCAGAGCCATGGTTTTGCCATGGATATATAATTCTATATTTTTCTGCGGAATAAGTTTTGTTTTGTTTTGAGTTATTTATTTCATGAACTTTAAAATATTAGATTTGATTGTTCATGAATGAGAAATATTGATTTCTGGTTGTATGTGTGATCAAATAAATTTGGTGGAAACAAAAATGAAATTTTTCAATGATTGTGATTAGGGTTTGGCGTGAAACCCATTAGGGTTTGGTGTGAAACAGGGGCTGTTCTAATTTAATTTCTTATGGATCCATTTAAAAATCATTTAGATGATATTTTATGTGTTTAATATGTGATATTAAGCCGTAGGATCGAACGAAATTAAAATCAAACAAGTTTTGCATGAAAACTAGTTTAGTCGAAAAGTTCAATAAATTGGTGTTCTTCGTGTGTTCTTGATATGTTCTTGATTAGAACGACTTTTGATCTTCTAAATCTGATATATATGATATATTAAATTGTTTTTAATTAATTGGATTAATTAAAATGGGCCTTAAATTAATTTGATTAATTTTAATTTATTAAAACCATTTAATGGGCTTAATTATGTTTACGGACTTGGTTTAAATTAGTGAATGACTTGGTGGGCCCAAGGAGCTGATTTAAATTAAATATTATAAATATTAATTAAGTTTATTAATGGGATTTAAGGGCTGGAATGGGCTTGGCTCATTCCAAAAGGCCCAAATGGTCCAAAAGATACAAAACTAGTTTGTGTGTAAACACAGTTAGGGTTTTTCTTTTGTGGGTTTCGGCCTACATTTATTTTAAGCCCAAAATTGATTCTTTTAATTATGTAATATGATTAATTAATTAAATAATCAATTTATAATTAATTAATAATCAATTGGATTGATTATTAAGACAAGAACACATGCATGCAAAAATGTTTCCTAAAATGAAAGTTTCCAAAATGGAAAAAGTTTTCTAATTTGATCACATCATTAAAATAACTCAAAATATAGTTTCAAAGGTTGAAACAAAGTTAGTAATCCATTTCTTTATGCATTATAGAGGCATATAAGGGTGTATGATTGGCATGATGGTTAGTTATGGACAAAGCCCAATGTGATTGAGCATAATGCATGTTTTGGCCCAATGAGGACTTTCATGTCCCGGCCACTTGTTTTTGGTTTGTATTTCATTTCAAATTGTAATATGTAATTAGATTACTTAGATTAGAATTAGAAATAGAGATGGAGACCAATATCAAGGAGCAAGATGGGCCGGATGGAGATCCAACAAGCTTGAAGATAATGTAATTATTTTCTTGTTTGAATCATGCATACTACCTAGGTGTGACCTTTTGATTTCCCTCTTGGCTCGGGGAAATCAATGTAGTGAAGTCCATAACTATACCATATTTGTATGCTTATATTTATGTGATAGATATAGGATGCATACCAATGTATGCCAACCATGTATGATGAGACTTAATTAACTAAAACCCTCAAACAAATACTAAGGTAGTCTTCCATTAATTTGAGGAGAACCAGAGTTCTTTATAGTGTGGGTTGTTGACCACACAGTCAAGCTCACATTATATCGAATATGTTCAAATCTAATTAAATGGGTCATCTTAGCTAGCCCATTAGTTTGTTGACCACAGTCAAGGCTAATGGTTCTCGAGGCAAGATTAGGGAATGCATATATGATATGCATGCATCAAGAGTTGATAACCTAATGATCCAATAGTTGTGTAGAGACACAATTGGTATAGAGATACCTACCTTTCAAGGGTATGGAATTTGGCTTGTTGACCACAGTCAAGGTCAAATTATATATCAAGGATTGGATATTGGCCCACTAAGAAAACCATCGAATTTTCTCGGATTATATAGTGAGGGCTATTAATTCGCAATAAAATAGTGGGAGTAAAATGGATTAATTAAAAACCTTATTAATGCATACATATATATGAACATACTTTCATATCTTTTCTTTTTCACATCAATGTCATCATCATGAGCACATTAAATATACGATCAATCTTGGATAACAAACTGGTTGGCAGCAACTATTCTAACTGGATCAAGCAAGTGAGAATTGTTCTTAGAGCTGAAAAGATCCATTATGTCTTGGATAAAGATCTTCCACCACTTCCATCAGATGATGCCATTGATGAGATCAAAGGCACTTATCGAAAATACATAGAGGATAGTGAAGCAGCAGCATGTCTGATGCTGGGTGCTATGTCCTCAAAGCTTCAGAAGCAATATGAGATAAAGGATGGTGGGGTTTCCAAGAAAAAGGTTGCCAAGAAAGAGAATCCCAAAGGAACTTGCTTCCATTGTGGAAAGGATGGTCATTGAAAGCGTAACTACAAGGCCTATCTATATTCTCTCAAGGAGAAAAAGCATGCTAATGCTTCTACCTCAGGTATTCATATGATTGAAATTAATACTTATTCTATTGCTTCAAAACAATCTTGGGTATTAGATACTAGATGTGGATCATATTTGTGTAATGATCTACATGGGCTTAGAAGCTTTAGAAGAGTTGGAAAGGCAGAGATATGTTTGCAGTCAACTACTGGACAAAACATCTCTACAACAGTTGTGGGGACTTATCATTTGCCTCTTCCAAGTGGATTAGTACTAGAATTAAATAATTGTTATTATGTTCCAACTTTATCCAAAAGTATTATTTCTTTCAGTCGTCTGTTGAACGATTATGATATTTCTTTAAATGACAAATGTTGTTACATTTTTAAGAACAATATGTTTTATGCAAAAGCTATCATTGAGAATGGTATATTTGTTCTTGATTTAATTAAAGAAGTATATAATGTGGATACCAAGAGAATGAAACATGATAATCTAAATACCTCATACTTATGGCATTGTCGTTTAGGCCATATAAATTAAAAATGCATGACCAAATTGCACAAATTAGGTGATTTGGGATCATTTGATTATGAATCATTTGATACATACGAATCTTGTTTATTGGAAAAAATGAAAAAAGCTCCCTTTATTGGTAAAGGAGAACGAGCTAAAATGGTTTTGGACTTAATACATTAAGATGTATGTGGTCCAATGACTACACATGCCAGAGGAGGTTACTCCTACTTCATTACTTTCATTGATGATTATTCCAGGTTTGGATACATCTATCTAATGAAATATAAGTTAGAAGCATTTGAAAAGTTCAAAGAGTTCAGAAATGAAGTTGAGAAACAACTTGGCAAAAGTATTAAAAAACTTAGATCAGATCGAGGTGGAGAATACTTAAGTAAAGAGTTTCAGGATTATCTTAGAGATAATGGGATTTTATCTCAATGGACTCCTCCATATACACCACAACACAATGGTGTATCTGAAAGGAGAAATCGAACACTATTAGATATGGCTCGATCAATGATGAGCCGAGCAGACTTGCCTAAGTCCTTTTGGGGATATGCACTAGAAACTGCTGTTTATGTGTTAAACAGAGTTCCTAGTAAATCGGTTGATGTTACTCCATATGAGATGTGGAATAACAAGAAACCCACGCTTTCTCATATGAAAGTATGGGGTTGTCCTGCTTATGTGAAGAGGACAATGTCAGACAAACTGGATGTTAAGTCTGACAAATGTTTATTTGTGGCATATCCAAAAGAAATGTTTGGATATTATTTCTATCATCCCTTAGAACAAAAGGTGTTTGTTTCAAGGCATGCTGTCTTCTTGGAAAGAGAATTTCTCCTACGAGAGGACAGTGGGAGTAAAATTGAACTTGGTGAAGTTCAAAACCCACAAATAGAAGATGATCAATCGATTGAACCCGAAACTGAATTTCATAATGATGAGATTACAATTGAACCTGATTATACATAAAATCCTAGAAGATCTACTAGGATACGTTCTATCCCTGTGAGATATGGATTTCACATTGATTCGGATAGAGGCATAACTGTAGTAGAGGACAATGAGCCTACAAGCTATTAAGAAGTTTTGAACAGTTCAAAACGTGATTTATGGCTTAAGGCTATGCATTATGAAATGGACTCCATGTATGAGAACAAAGTATGGACTTTAACTCAACCACCTGAAGGGATAAAACCCATAGGGTGCAAATGGGTCTTCAAAAAGAAGACTGACATGGAAGGTAATATAGTTACCTATAAAGCTCGCTTAGTAGCAAAAGGTTATTGTCAAAAAGAAGGTATTGACTATGACGAAACTTTTTCTCCTGAAGCGATGCTTAAGTCTATGAGAATACTTTTAGCCATTGCTGCTCATTATGATTATGAGATTTGGCAAATGGATGTGAAGACAGCTTTCCTTAATGGAAATCTAACCGAGGATGTGTATATGACACAACCAGAAGGATTCACATCAGGAAATGGCGAAAAGGTATGCAAGCTTCAAAGATCCATTTATGGATTGAAGCAAGCCTCTACGAGCTGGAACATACGATTCAATGAGACAATCAAAGAGTTTAGTTTCTCACAGAATGAAGATGAACCTTGTGTGTATAAAAGGGTCAGTGGGAGTACAATTGTCTTCCTAGTTCTATATGTAGATGACATATTGATCATGGGAAATGACATTTCTCTTTTCCAATCTGTTAAAATATGGTTATCTAAGCAATTCTCCATGAAAAACCTTGGAGAAGCATCCTATATTATGGGAATAAGGATCTATAGAGATAGATCCAATAGGTTGCTAGGTCTTTCTCAAAGTATATATATAGATAAATTATTGAAGAGGTTCAATAAGGATCTCTCTAAGGAAGGGTTTATACCCATGGTGCATAGGAAACACCTTTCTAAGTCTATGTGTCCACAGACGCTAGAGGATAGAGAGAGCATGAATAGAATACCATATGCATCTGCAATTGGTTCTATCATGTATGCTATGTTATGTACACGTCTAGATGTAGCATTTGCTTTAAGTGTCACAAGCAGATTCCAATCCAATTTTGGAGAGGAACACTGGGCAGCTGTCAAGAATATTCTTAAGTACTTGAGAAGAACTAAGGATATATTCTTGGTATATGGAGAGGGTATTTTGGAAGTAAATGGGTATATAGATGCCAGCTTCCAATCTAACAAAGATGATTGTAAATCACAATCTGGTTATGTGTTCATAATGGGAGGAGGAGCAGTTAGTTGGAAAAGTTCCAAACAAGAAACAACTACTGATTCCACGACGGAAGCTGAGTACATTGCTGCTTCAAAAGCAGATGACAATGTGGCGGATCCCCTCACTAAAGCACTTTCCCAGATTAAGCATGATCACCATATAAATAGCATGGGTCTAAGACATATGAGTGATTGGCTCTAGTGCAAGTGGGAGATTGTTAGAGAGTATGCCCTAGAGCCCATGTAATAGGGATGTTTTTCATATGTATGAAATTTATATTCTTAATAAAAGGCATCATTCATTTATTAATGCTATGTTTGAATACATGAGTTTGTAAATCTTAAATTAATAAATGAAGTCCTAGATATTATAAACACAGTGCAAAGGAAATCATGAAGGTGTTCATGATGTGAGATGTCTATTGCATGCAAATGTGTTAATATCTAAAAATCCCTAGTCATATAATTAACAAGATAGGACATTGTTAATTCAGACAGATTAGCACATGTTATGCTTCTTGAATGGTTCAAGCAGTGGTTCTCATAACTGTGATTATAGATGATAATCAAAGCTAACATGTGGATGCTTGTTAGAAGAACAAGTTCATTGGAGACCTGTAAAGAGAATCCTCATATGGATATTAAATCTATGTCAGTGAGGAATCTCTTTATAGCGGTTGTGCAAGTATCCTTAGACTTGAGATTACCAAAGTTATCTTAAGTAGCAAGTGGTATACTTTGACTCCATAACTGATTACTTCCAACTGGGAGTGAACATAGTTAGGAGATTGGGTATATCATGACCTAGTTGAAGATAGTTGAGTGATTGACAAAGGATTCACCATCCCAAATTTAACAAGGGAAGTTATCTCGCATGATTCTATAATTGCCTTGTTCAGAGAATCTCTGGCCAGAGTAATATGCCGAGATGAATGGAGATCCATGAAGGGCATTTTAGGAACAATGGTTAAATTAGTAGAACATACATAATTAGATTTATATGAGTTGACAGAAATCCATACTCAGAATCTAATTGAGATAAGAGTGGTGAAAGGAGTAATTGCACGGTAATTGTTTTTATGGAAGGGTACAGTCAAACCACATGACTTTCCTGACATTTGGGTAGTCATGATGCCTAGCTAGAGGCCAATCATGACTTGTATAATGATGTATCAAAAGTATCAATAGGGATTGATAAGATGATTTAAAGGAGTTTAAATCATGTGAGTTTTGAATAGAACTCATAATTACTTATTATACTGCCAACATGGACAGGAATCCAATAGGTCACACACATATAGAGAAAGGGGTAAAATGGTAAAATGACAAGGATAATAATATTTGATATTATTATAAAGGTAGAGAAGAGAATATGATAATAATTAATTAAAGATTTTAATTAATTATGATCAAATAAAATTGTCCGCGGAACTTTTGAGAAATGTTCTGCAAAATTGGACCTAATTGAAATAATGTATTTCATGATTAATTATTATTGTCTTATAAGTGTTTTGGGACTACTATAAGTGTTATAGGACTGGTATAATAATTAATAAGTCCATTGGAGCAATTATTAAGGGCCAGAGGAATGAAGCAGTTGGCGGAAGCCCTTCTGTAAGGGCCACACGCCTACCTCAGAACAGAAGGCCTTAATGGCATATTTAATGGACCAAATTAATTTATATATGTTACATAAGTGTTATGGAACCCACATATTTAATTTGGTTGTATTTGGAATCCATTTGAATATTTAAATCCAATTAGTTGCACAAAGGGCCTAGTTTGTGGGTTTTGTGCATAGACTTTTATGAAAAGATTTAAATTGGATTTAATTAAGCCCAAATAATTATAATTAATTCCAGAAGCCCAATTAATAATTCTCCAGCAATTTTAAAGAGCCCAATCTCATTAAGGAGTTGGAATTTTAACCTAACTATAAAAGGCCAACTAATGAGAATTAGGGATAAGTGATTAAAAACAAAAAGAAAGTCTTTTTCTCTAATCTCTCTCTCCTTTTTTGCGCCAACTCCTAAGCTAGCTCTTGGGAATTTCGGCCAGCCCTAGTTAAACACCAATTTGTTGGTTCAATTTACCCCTCTCTAGTGTGGATTACTCATTGGAGGTGTTCGATTTCGGATACTGTGGTTTGCGACAACCCGGTGCGAAGTAAAATCAACTTTTCAACAAAAATCAAAGGTGATTTTTCTTATTCTCATATAGTTATATTGTGTATTCATGGCAAGATTAGATCTAATGGTTAAAAAATTTTAAAATTCCGCTCATGTATGTGATGCATGTAACTGTTAAAATCCAACATTGCTTTGGCCTCTTTGAATTTTCTTGTTTGGAATTGGAGTTTGAGTTTTCAAGATTGTGGATGATTAATTTGCTTGAGGGCAAGCAAGGTGTAAGTGTGGGGTAGTTGATAACTCTAATTCAGTGTTTAGTTTTAGATTAATTATAGTCTAGTTTTTAGTGTTTTTCTAGTATCTTTTGCTTTATTTTGCTTGCATTTAATAATTTAACCTCATTCTTAGTTAAGTCTAGCTTTTGTGTGTTTTGGAGAGCTTTTGATGGAATTTTGTGCTGAATTGTAGTATTACATTATTGCTTAAAATTGCATATCTTATTATATATCTATTTCGAACATGTCATTTTTAATGTTTTAATTGATGTATTTTATATGATTTTGATGATCATCGTGAGTGGTTATCTTTCACATTTAGTATCCTCACTAAGCTTTATTACTTAGCATGGTTTATTTTATCTGTGTAGGTTTTGAGTTAAGAGATCATCTCAAGGTTAATGTCTATAGCAGGTGGGCCAACACAAGAGAGAGAGTCTAAAAGTATAGTTTTTGATGTTGAGTCCTTTTTGGTTTCAAGAATATTTATTTTTATTGTCAAATGATGTATTGTGCTAAAGATTATTGGATGTAAATCTTGAACGTTCAAAGAGACTCAAATGTATAAAGTAAAGTTTTTAATTATACAACGCTTTTGTTAGATTTGTTTTCTTTAGAAGATATTTATATTTTATAATTCATGGCTCAATAACATAGTAAAGTATGTTTAAACCTTTAAGATAAAGTGAGTCAGTTTATTTGTAGGATAAGGGTGTTACAAAAAAAGTCATTTAGTATGTCTAAATTAATATGCAAGTTAGACTCTAAAAGTTATCTGTAGGATTTTGTGAGCAGGGGAAGCTTCAATTGGCCAATCACCCTCTATTGCACTCACAACTCTTGTCATGCTCATGACAGAAGGCATTTTCCCCCTATTTTTGCTTCTTTTTTCTCCTTTTCCATCACATTTGTCAGCTTTTATAGGTTGTGCTCATGACGAAACATACTATACATTATAAATAGGTAAATGGTAGTTTATAGATGCATATATATAAACTTGTACAAAATATATATATGATTATGCATAATCTATAATACTTTAACTAGATGATGCATATGTAGATACATGTTCATATTATCGAAATTATACAAGGATAATTAAGTTACATTATTATAATTATTTATGAACATTTACATGTATAATTATGGCAATGTGATGAATTGGATACAATATGAAAATGATATGATCATAAGTTATTTAGAATGACATAGTGTGTGTGCAAATAAGATGTAATATAAGTTGTTTATATTAACGATAATACACAAAATAATAGGAACTAGGATATACTAGAGTAATCCTCACAATATATATGGGATATACTTAGATTACAAAAGTATATAGAATATAAATGTAAATGGGTATAAGTACCATATATAAACATGTATAATATGTCTTAAAGTTAAAATGAGAGTATATATAGGCTTGAGTAGTTATTGGTTATATTATCCTGATTAAAGTGCTTAATATGTTAATCCATTTGGACAAGTAGTGAAATGTTTAAGTACAAGCATGCATAAGATGTGAACATAGTGAATTATGTAGACATGAATACACAAATAAATATTAGTTTCTATATGATTATAATAAATATGAATGTGACATATGAGCATGAAAAAGAAAGGTATAAGATGTGTATGCATGAATGCTTCTATATATACAACATAATGCTCTTAAACATATACTTGTGGTAGAGTTAATAATACACATGTTTGTAAAGAGAGAAAGGTGAAATTAATTAAAGGAAAGGATTTATAGTTGCCTACATGCATGTCTAGATTATGGATAGATAGGCATGCCTATAAGGGTATATTGCAGTTGCCCTTTATTTAACCCCACTTGGGTCTCTAGCCTTAACCCTATTTAGGTCACTCACCGACCTTGTTTGGGTTCACTTGACTGGTCTATAGTATAGATCTGAACCTATTTCGGTCTATAGTTTGATACCTTAGGGTATTCTTATTGTACCTTTGGGTACCTTAGTATCGCCCATATCCATACCCTTAGAAATGGTGTATGCTTATTACAGGATACAGAGAAAAGGAATATGAAAAGCAATTTGACAAAAATGTTGTGATATACCTATACACACCATGACCCAAGGCAGCTTAGATCAAGGTTACCCAATGATGAGGAAACAGTGAATTATTGACAGTAGGTTCAGATCTCGAAACTCCGATTGTAGATTTGTCACTTTCTCTTAAAAGATTTTCATAATTCTTTAAATACTTTCAAACATTTTCGAGTGTTTTAACAAGATTGGCAAAAAGCCCTATTTTTGGACTGACAGTGGTGACAAACAACCACCTGTGACTTAAGGGGCGATTGTTTATGGGTCCTCACCTTTGGAATAATGTAAATCAAGGGCATTTTAGGAAATATGAGGTCTAAAGATGAGGGAAGGCCATCCCTCACTCACAAACACTTATCCTTAGGTCGAAACTCAGATTTTCCCATGTTTTCATTAAATTTCAAAAAAGGAAAAGTTTTTGATAAAGATCAGGTTTAAATTTTAGGGATTTTATCTCCTAATCTGGCTATTTTTAAGTTGTAATCGAATTGAAACTCTCCTTTAGGTATATAAACTAAAATCTAGGGTTTTAAAGGGAGAGAAATCATTATTCTTTGAGAGAAAACCATTAGAGAATGAGGAAAACTAATTTTTTTCTCCCTCTAAAAGGTTTATGCCTTAGTAATTTTCTTGACACACACAAAATGAATTTCATACTTATTTTGAGAAAACAAATGGTTTAGAGCAAAAATCTAGACTTCAAAAATCTCAGAGTCAGAATATCTCTTAAGGGTAATATTCTAAACTCATTTATGTTTTTTTCTCTCTACAATTCATCCATTTAATTTCATAATTATTTAGATATTAATTTGATTAATTTTGACTGTTAAAACTGAACAATATGCTTGTACTGTCAACGTATAATTCATTTCTGGATTCTGTAATGCATTATAGGCATGATGGACAATAGGGATTCCTCCATTGTTGTTATAAAGTTTTCTTCTTTACATGCATATGTGTGTTATATTTTCTCAATTTTAATGCAATATGATGTATGTTTTAATATTTAAATGCATTTTAGCATGATTTAATGATTACTTATCGCATAATTTGGACTAAGATATTTATTTGAAAAATTTTCTACATTTTTCTTTCTTTTATAAAATTTTACTCTGTTTTAGAGGTGACGGACGGAAAGAAGGTGTGAGGGATGACCGTCCCTCATATAAGGGATAGGACGTCCTCTTACCTTACTCCTGGCCATCCTCCAGTCTATGGTTGGCCGTCCCTCGCTCCTTTTGTCTATCCTAAGGGTATTTTTAGGGTTTTTTCATGCATTTTAGGGTTTTCATATCTTTTCTATTAATACTTGTTTTATATAGTATTTATGCAATACTTATTATCTTTTTTTTAATTAATGTATACATGCAGATGTACCTATAATTAGCCTGCTTGTGTGCATAAATTATGTAAATATTTTTATCATCAATGCTAACTGATTGTCTCATTTGATATTTTTTTGAGTAATTCGTATATTTATGGTTGTGGAGGACATTTGGTATTTGCATAAAAAAATTGTTCTCCCGCTCTAGTTGCCATCTTTATTCGGGTTACTTCAAATTTTTTTATTTGATTGTTATGTTATTTGTTCTTTATTTATTTCCTTCGGTAGTATGCTATTTAATTTTGGATGTATTATTTTTGGTGTTTGTAATAGCTAGTAAAAAAGGGATTTTTCAAGTAGGTTAAACTAAAAGGCATTTAAAAATCTTTCTAGCAAATGAATTGGGATTTTTCCATAAAACATGGACTAATGTCCAATTTTTTACACAAAATTCACATAATAAAACCTTTTTTTTGTATAAAACATGTATGAGGGAATCAATGCTCCCAAGCCGAACAAATGCCCCAATTTCTCCATGTAATTTATTTTTTTTCGCTGGACGATTTCGCTTATGTAATAATTTTTTTAATAGGATTTTATTTTAAGTATTTATTTACTATTTTCTAGTTGAATGAGATGTTTACTTAAATTTTGTTGCTTGTATCACGTGAGAAAGGGGAGCGGATTAATATTTAAAAATCAATTATAAAACAGCAGTTAAGCAAGATGCCTAATAAGAGTGATGTCCTGAACACCCGTCTCTGTTTGGGCATCAAAATAAGGTTGAGATTTAATTCCTAACATTCTATTAGGTGGTGACTCCATGACACCTGCCTCTTTGAGCCCACTAGTAGTCACCTTTATGGGTTGACTGTCAGTAATAACTTGGACTCAATCCTTTTTATTTTGAAATGGCTAATTTATGATTAAAAGCGAGCCTTCTCTAGTCTCAAGCCTTAAAAGTAGGCCTTTAAAAACACAACCAAAAGGGCGGGCTTTGGCGCGTGTTACAATTTTGACTCCACTGGGGACTAAAAAGACCTTGCTTCGAAAATAAAGAGACCTTGCTCTAAAAATAATCTTGGTTAAGTTTTTTAGAATTAGATTTGATTAATTAATCCTCTCTCATTTCTAAAATGCATTTCCTAAATTTATCTTAGAGCCTTAAAATTAAGTTAGGCATCCCTTTTTAGCCTCAATGCTATCCTGAAACACCCCTTACATTCACTTAGTGTAAGGTAGTGCCAAAGAGACCCACCAGCTTAAGTTTAGTATCAAATGGTATATAAAATGGTGACGCATCAGTTGTTATACTCGTGATGAGCTAAACCTATTGGTAGGGACCATGCTTGGGTAGCCCTAAAGTTTTATCACCCTTGACTGAAGCCTATGTAATGACAATAGCAACTTTCCATAGGTTGTATAACCATAATAATCTTTTGCTTGCTATATGGACCTTTATGTATAGACCAACCTGAAACAAATTAGAAGGGTACCAATCAAAGGCTGCCCTGCCCTAGCGAACCCAACCCGATCTGTATGAGTTAGTCAAAATATATAATAGTCAAAAACTATATGCCTGTATTTTCAATTAGAGAGGTTATATTGCCAATTTTCCACCATACACCATGCACATCCATTAGGTACCTTGTTGACCCATAGGATAAGCCCACCTAGGGAAGAGATTGCACGACCTTCTGTGTAGGAGTAATAAGGTTGGAAGGCTTTGTATATGCTTGTATGTGTTTGTGATTGACATTTAATGAAACCATGCATTTCATTCATGCATCATGTATATATCTTGTACATGTATCAATTATAATGCATCACCCCTAACATTTGTTTCTTGTAGCTATCATAGACTCATCTAAGTGGTCTAGAGGGTCGAATGGGAGCTTGGTTTGAAGGTCTATATCCAACTTACTGAGGTCAGATTTAGGTTTAAATTTAGGTTCAAAGGTCAATTTGAGTTGGGTTTCCGTCAGTTATTAAAAAGTAGCCAGGAAACTAGTTTAAGAATTACAAATGATGAAATAAATGAGATCGAAAGGGGAATGAGAATGGGAGAGTTACTGAGGATACCATAGTAAGGTTTCCATTTTTGAGGGAAAGGGCGAATGTCACTCCTACTGGGCCTTCAATAGTGAGGGAAGACTTTGACCGAAGGATAAATAGACACCTATAGAAATTTGAGGAGAGGATGTTATCTATAATTGGTGGAATGGTGGCTTCTGTAGCACCTAATGCTAGAGCTCAGCCTGTGGTACTTGTTCGCAAGACAGCGAAGCCAACTCATGTTGGGAATGCTGCCATAACTGATACTACTGTGCTTTAAGATCCACCTAGAAGGGAAATGAGGCGTGATCTCGAGGATGATTTCATAAAAAAGGAGGATAAAAACTATATCCCTTTAGTGATAAATATAAGAATAAGGGGTCCTAGTGTGGAGGATTCAGCTTTCAAGAAAATGGAAGGCTGTCTGCTGGCAGAGGGATGAACCTCAAAGATAGGGATCTAGATGGAGATGAGCTACTGCCCTAAAGGTTCAAAATGCCAAACCTACCCAAGTTTGATGGTACCTTGGACCCTTTAGCTCATATTAAGTAGTACATACTGATCATGAAGGGGACTACTCTACCCAAGAAACAGAAGGTAGAATACTTTTGCCTGAGCTTGATTGGGCCTGCGATGGATATGTATCACAATTTGGATAGGCAAACTAAAGAGGATTAAGACCTATTGACAGAGAAATTTTTCAAGCAATATGACTGCAGTATGAGAATGGAAGTCACCTTGAAGGACCTTGAGTTGCTCCAATAAAAGCATGATAAGTCTTTGCATGAATATCTCACTAGGTGGAGAAACAGGGTGATGGAAATGAAGAGGAAGCCTGACATAACTAATCAAATCAGGTTGTTTATCCAAAATGTGAGTCCATATTTGAGAGATGTTTTAAAAATAAAGGATATGAAAGACAAGGAATCCTTGGAAGATATAACTATAGAAGTTGAAGGGGAGTATTTAGCTAAAAGAGCGAATGGTGAAAATTTGAGAAGGAATTTTAATGGTAACAAGGCTGTCTTGGAAAGACTGTAGAGGTATCCACTACGGAAGCTAGCCAATAAAAGCATTATTTAGACTTGGAAAAATTGCTATTTTGGGTGTTAAATAGGCTGGTTAAAGAAGGGAAGCTTTAGTCACTACCGTTAAGGCCCACAAAGAGTCAGGGGCTCCCCTAGTATAGGGAGGATCAATATTGTGCATACCACTAGCACACATGGCTTTTGAGTAATTATTGCCATACTATGAGGAATAAGATTCAGGACTTGACAGATATCAAGTAGATTTTAGACCCTAAAAAGAGGGATAAGAAAAGAAAGGAGGTTGCAATTTCATGCCCTCATTCGTGTATATGATTGGGTCTAGCTTTTTTGAGTGGTACGTGATGAAAGACTTGTACAGAAATGAGTATTTGGCTGTTACTCACTCTACCTCAAAAGTAACAAAGCCAATTGAGGTAAATCAACTGGTTTCTATGATTAACTATTGGGATACCCCTATGGAGAGTGAAGATGAGGGAGCTTTGGTGCCCATGTACATTTGGAGTTCAGCCAGTGAGGATGAAAAAGAATTAGAGGAAGAAGAGAAAATGAAGGCAGTGACAAGAAGTGGGAGAGTGGTCCTAAAAATTGAGAGGTAGCCGGTTCCTACTGTAGTGTCAGCGGAGAAGGAAATTGAGGATAATCAGAAAATCAAGCAGTTAAAGAAGACACAGGCTCAGATATGTATTTGGGATTTGTTAAGGCAATCTCCTTCGCATAGATAGAAATTGGTGAAGGCCCTGAGCGAAGCTACTGTTGCTACTACCATATCACTCTTCAAGTTATTAGATCTAGTTAGAGGGGGAACTGGGGAAAATGTAGTGTACTCTAATGCTGGTTTGGTTATATAAGGAAGAAATCATAATCGTTCTCTTTACATCAAAGCTCAAGTTAATGGGAAACACACGACTTGTGTGATGATAGATGACAGCTCATCCATTAATGTCTGTCCATTGGTGGCAATCTTAGCCTTTGGGTTGAATGAGCACATGCTAAACAAGTCTGATCTGACCATTTCTGCATATTACAACTTTAAAAGGCAAGCTGCAGGGATCTTTAAGGCTGTAGTGAAGATAGGACCCATTAAGACTGAAGCTGTGTTTGTGGTTTTGCCTATCCTAGCAAATTTCTCTATATTTCTTAAGAGACCATGGTTTCATAAGCTGGGAGGAGTGCCCTCCATATTGCAGTAGATATTAAGATTCCCTACAATGGTCAAGTAGTTACTATCAAAGCAATAAAGGAGAACCAGGTGTCTGTGCTCGAAATAGCCAAATAGCAATTTAGTGGGTTCCATGTGGCAATCATTGAGGATAGAGAAAATGAAGATGACTTTCCTAACAATCCTCAGGTGATTAATATTCTTAAAAGGATTAATTTCTTACCCGATGCTAGTTTAGGCAAGAATTCTTAAGGACCTCAGACTGTTGTGGCTGCTAAGGGTCAAAAGGATAATAAAGGGTTAGGCTTCACAAGTACCAATAAGAAAGGGAAGAAAAAGAGGGTAGTGGATGGAATCCCTTACATTTCTTAGAGTTTTATGTCAGCCTTAGGTCTGTACCTTTATTGTGGGGAGAATGAACCTCTGATAATAGGTGGTGAGCTAATACTGGGATTTGTACTATTTAATGATATCTTCGATTGGGAACAAGGAATCCTCAAGCCAATTGAAGGTTTTTGGGATGAGGAAATTCCACGGCACCATTTAGATTGGGATAAAGAAGCACCAGAAGAAGATATGACAGAGAAGCTGCTTGCTACAAAATTGAAAGGCAAGGAGAAGATGCAGGTCGAGGAACCACCCAAACCTAAACCTAAGACTGGAGAAACATTTGATGGTGACAAGATTGAAGAATACACCTTTATTGATATTGTTTATATTCCTGAACTATTTGATGAGAACAATGTTTGCTGTTTTGATTACATTAATGAGATGAACAATTTTGCTTACTTGTGTGATATTTCTTCTAATTTCAATATGTATAATCATGATCACAAAACATTCATATTTGACATTAACTCAATGAAAACATGTTTATTCAATCTCGAAACCAAAGAAAATCCAAAAGAAACTTTACTAGAATTTGATATAACTCCTAAGGGGAGAGAAAAATTTGAGAGAATATTGAAAAAATATGAAAAAGTCTTTGCCTGAACCTATAAAGACATGCCGAGGATAGATTAAGAAGTCACTGAACATGCCATCCCAACATACACATGTATAAACCAATTAAACAGAAGCTTAGAAGACTTAGGCTAGAATGGACAGAGAAAGTTAAGGAGGAAGTCAGAAAGCAATTAGAGGCTAAGTTCTTAATGGAAGTCCAGTACCCCATATGGCTAGTAAACGTAGTTCCTATAGTAAAGAAAGATGGAAGGGTAAGAGTCTGTGTGGATTATAGAGACCTAAACAAAGCTTGCCTTAAAGATGACTTTCCTTTGCCTCACAAAGATGTTCTAGTTCATAGTGCAGCTACTTATGCTATGTACAGTTTCGTGGATGGATATGCAGGGTATAATCAGATCCTAAAAAAATAGTAGATAGGATCAAAATAGCTTTCATAATCGAATAGGGGACATATGCTTACCGGGTCTTACCTTTTGGACTTAAAAATGTAGGAGTTACCTATCAAAGAATGACCACTAAGATCTTAGATGATTTGATTCACATGGAAGTAGAGGTGTATGTAGATGACATGATGATCAAATCAGTAACTAGAGAGGGTCACTTTGAAGCATTAGAGAAGTTCTTTCAGAAGATCAGTAAGTACAATCTCCACCTCAATCCAAAGAAGTACATATTTAGGGTTACTTTAGGTAAGATTTTAGGTCACCTCGTAAGCTAAAGAGGTATAGAGGTGGATCCTAACAAGGTAAAGGCCACCAAGGAGATGCTTATACCCCAGAAGGAAAAAAAATCAAGGGATTATTAAGAAAAATTCACTACAAAGGTAAGTTTATCACCAAGTTAACTTCAGTTTATGAATTGATCTTCAAGCTAATTAGGAAGGTTCAGCCTGTGGTTTGGAATGAGGATTGCTAGAAAGCATTTGATACCATCAGGGATTACTCATTACATTTGCTCATATTGAAATTGCCTCAAGTAGGAAGACCTATGATCTGTATTTAGCAATAGAAGATAGTTCAGTAGGAGCTATAATGGCATAAGAAGATGATTTTGGGATTGAGTATGCAGTATACTATCTCAGCAGGAAATTCCTCTCTTACGAGGAAAATATGTAGAGGTTGAAAAGATTTGTTTAGCAGTCATATAGGTGTTTAAGAAGTTGAGACACTACTTCCATTCTTACATGATACAAGCCATAACTAAATAGAATCCCTTTAGATGCCTATAAGAAGCCCCTTTGCTATTAGAAAAGATGGGAAGATGGTTGATTCTCTTGTAAGAATTTGACATAGAATACATCATTAGGAAAACCATTAAAGGAAGAGTAGTGGCAAAGTTCCTAGCTGATCAACCTCTAGAAGGTGAAGAAATGACCTATGAATTTCCTTATGAAAACATAATGGCCATAATAGTGTAGGGGTGGCAGATGTATTTTGATGGAGCTATCAACAATAAAAGAGCAAGAGCCGGAGTGATCTTGGTTACCCCAAAGGGAGAAAGGATGCCATTAGCTAAAAGGTTAAGATACAAGGTCACGAATAACGAAGCAAAGTACGAAGCTCAGATTTTTGGGATAAAGGCCCTATTGGTTGTAGGGCAAAGTCTGCAGAAGTGTTTAAAGATTCATCTTTAGTGGTTTACCAAGTGAGGGGTGAATGGTTAGTAAAAGAGGAATGCTTGTTATCTTATCTTAGATACCTAAAGGTTTTGAGTAGTCAGTTCAAAGTTTGCACTTTTTGGTATGTTTTTAGGGAAAAAAGTAATTAACAGATGCTTTAGCTACCTTTTTGTCTATGTGGGATAATTCGAAGGGAGTGATTATGAAATTTGTGTTAGTTTTAAGCTCTGATAGGCTATGTTTTGAAAAGGAACAAGTAATGGATATTGAAGTAGATGACAAAAAGCCTTAGTACGATGATATTCAGAATTACCTGGAAAAGTTAGTGTTCCTTGAGAAAGCAACTGAAAAAGACCAAAGAATGATTTGCAAGTTGTCAACCTAGTTCATTACTTTAGAAGGAGTGCTTTATAAAAGACAACACGATGGAATTCAATTGAGATACTTGGATAAAAAGGAAGCAAAAAGGGTAATGGAAGAAGTATATGTGGGAGTATGTGGAGCTCATATGAATAGGCTAGCCTTGGCAAAGAAGATTATGAGGCAGGGTTTCTTCTGGCTCACGATAGATATTGATTGCTCTAAGTATGTTAAGGACTGTCAATTTTGCCAATAGTATATAGATCTAAGACATTTGCCCATTTCAGAGCTATGTAAGCTCATATCGCCATGGCCATTTGCTACATGGGGAATAGACATCATGGGAATGATCTATCCACCTGCCTCAAATGGACATAGATTCATCATAGTAGCCATTGATTACTTCAGTAAGTGGGTAGAAGCGGAATCCTTTAAAATGGTAGATGCACGAGACATGGCAAAGTTCATCAAGAAGAACTTGATATACAGATATGGATGGCCTCATCACGTGGTCTTAGACAATGGGCTACAGTTCTTGCTAGAAACTAGACAAATGCTTATTAGATATGGGATTTAACATCACAAGTCTTCTTCTTATAGACCTCAAGCAAACAAAGTAGTTGAAGTAGCCAGTAAGAATGTAAAGAGGACTTTGGCCAAAATTGTGCAAACCTATAAGGAATGGGCCAATGAGCTACCCTTTGCACTATGGGGTTATAGGACAACAACTAGAACTTCAAATTAAGCGACTTCTTTCTCCCTGGTTTATGGAACAGAAGAAGTACTACTGGTAAAGATCAAACATCAATCCATGAGAGTAGTTCTGAAAGCCAAGATACCAAAAATAGAATGGGCTAGGTAGAGACTATCAGAGCTTAACTTTCTTGATGGGGAAAGAATGAGGGCATATTATCACAATTAAGTTTATTTGAAGAGGTTGGCCCGTTCATTTAGGAAGAAAGTTAGGAAACACCCTTTGAAGGAAGGAGACCTAGTATTCAAACATATAAGGTCCGTGATTCCAGACATCCGAGGCAAATTCAAGCCCACATAGGAAGGACCTTTTGTTTTTAAGAAGTTGTTATCCAAGGGTGTTGTCATTTTGTTAGACAGTGATGGCAATGAATTGTGAGAACCTATGAATGGTGATATACTAAAATGGGTCCATGGCTAAAGACTAAAAGAGAAAAAGAAGAGAATAAATGCCCGACGGGTGAAAAATAGAAAAAACGATAGCCTTGCTAAAATTTAGCACCTCATTAGGGTGAAAACCAAAAAAAGGCATTGTGGGAAAAAAATTAGAGGTTTAGAGAAAATAATCAATCAAGAAAACCCGAAAGGGCTGATTTGTGGCAGGAGTTATGATGCTTGTAAAGTTTCATTTTGAGATTAAATAATATATGTCATTGAGATAAAGTAAAATACTAATCATGTGTACTGAAATAAAAAAATGAAATGTCATGTATGTATTCATAAATGTCATCTAAGAATCTAAAAGTAACATTTTATATCATATGTTCAATAAAGACAAAAATGGCATCTATGAAAGTGTCTGACCTAATCTATCAATATTATATCTCTATCTCCATCCAGGTGCCTCAAGCGAGAAAGTTTGTTGTTAGCAGCTAGACTGGTGACCCATTGCTTATAAGAGTTAAAGGTAGTGAAATCATAGGCACCCATATTAGGAATAGTGGTCATCACTGGAAGCCGAGTCCAAATCCTTTAATGATATTCAATCACAAAGTAAGCAGTAAGGATGCCTTTAAAAAAACCCAAGGGTCGCCTAACAATGTCCTGCCTACCTCCGAACTGGAGAATACATCGAGCAGAGACATAAAAGATGACCTGATGAAGTCCACAGAGAGGTACACATCCTGACTCTCCATTCGTGATTGCAAAACAAGTAACCAACGACACCTAAACCTGATGTTAGTCTCTCTCGAATGACCAAGCTAGTCGAAGGCATCTTGGACCAACTAAAACTTATGCTAGAGATGCCTAAACATGACAAGCCTTATAGGGTAGATTTATATAGCCCTGACTCGAGAAGGAGGCTTAGACAATATCTGTAACTTCTCACGGAGCCATACCTAAAAAAAAGAAAAAAGAGCCGTTGAGGTGAGTTAGATTCATCTCAGGCAAAAGTAAGGTATAGAAATTTGTGAAAATATGAAAGGAAGTGCATTTCAACAAGAAAAGATAAAATGAAAACCCATAAGGGTCATGTTACCTTTAAAGATAAGGAATACCTGAAGGAGTAAAGGATTGCCTGTCAAAAATGAGGAAGAACCACGCTGAGTAGAAAACTTGTGATGAAAGTTATTTAAGTCTATGATGGTCTCTACCACAATCAGGGGAAATGGATTATGCCCTTGATGGATGCTAGCAACAACATTAAATAATCCATAGTCCATGATTATGGGATCGCCAGCACACATCAATAGACATTGAAAAAGATAGCAGAATAACACCACACTAGAATGAAAGATAGGGACGTCATCAAAGTCAGGCAACACATCTATCAACCACTCTAGTGGAAAGGTCTCCCCATAAAGATCTAAACCCTTGGCCTCGCAGGGAAGGACATCTAGGGCATGGACTACCTCTTTGAGATAAGTGACCATGGGTGAAGGTAGGCATGGTCGGACATTAAGGTTGAACCTAACACCCACCATGGCAGCAAAGTTTTCAAGTAAAGGGCATAACTCCTGGTGAGAGAAGTGGAACACATGAAACTTAGGGTCCCATAGCTTAAGTACAGCAGACAAAAGGTGCTTATCTAGAGAGACTCTTCTCAGAAACCTTAGGCTTGAATAAGGGGCTAAAAGAGGGTCTTCATAGGTTTCTGAGTCATCCAGTAACCAGTGTAATTTAATAAGTTTAGTGGTTATGATTATTGAGATTTTTGAGTAATCTAAAGATGCAGAAATGATGAGAGCAAATAAATAATGAAGGAAAACAAGCAAAAAAGACAAGATAAGAAAAGAAGAGAAGAGAGAGAAGAGTACCTAATGGAAGCTTCCTAGAAGTTGAAAAGTCAATGGCATAAAATCTAAGGAAATGGACACTATTTATAGAAAATAGTGAGCCATGGTCGTCCCTTACCCCAGAGCGAGCCACGGATTGCCCGTCCCTCACCTCTAAAAGGCTAAAAGTCACATTTTTACATGTCCCATTCATTGCACATACATATTAGAGCATTTGTCTTTGTTTGCATTTTGTAGGTGATTTAAAAAGACTGAAGACCTAAATGTCCAAACATAGAGGACTTATAATGTTTGGAGCATGAAAATCAATATTCCACAAAAGAACAATGAATTTTAAAAGGTATTTTAGACTTTTGGGTCCTTATTATAGTAAAATAAAATCTATAAATATTATAAAAATAATATTGAGACCTATAAAAAAAGTCTTAATAATACTACAAACTAATTTTAAATGGATAGAGAAAAAAAATTGAACAATGGTTCAAAAATCGAAGAAAATGGAGTTAAAATGTGAAAAATAAGAGAAAATAAAAAATAAAAGGCAAAATGGTCTTTTTAACCCGAGGGACAAGACATCCTGTACGTCCCATCTGTCACCAGGCAAAGGACGGGCTACCTCTCCCTCGCTCAATTTTGGCAATCTAAGGGCCATTTCTTTCATTTTCCATTTAAACTCCATTATTTTCGGCAAACATTTTCTTTCAACAGTTTTTCAAGCCTTTTTCCTTTGTTTGATGTCTGATTCTTGATTCATTTGTGCCTATGGACTCTTAAAAGTAAGGTGCACTTTATGAAGCCTAAATTCTCTATCTTTTCCTTTTTTTCTGTCTGCTCTTCTCAAGTAAGTATAATTTAATAATTTGGTATTTCCTTACTTTCTTTTTAGGTTAGAATAAAGCCTAGGCTAGTAAACTTTAGTTCTTGCAATGATGGGCATGAGCACTTTTCTATTGTATTGGTATCCAATGTGTTTGTTGTTATACTTGATTTTTAGTTTAGAAATAAATAATATCTTGTAGTGCAAGTGACACAATCTGTATAACCTTTTGCATACTACCTTCTATATGAGCACTTGGAATCTGTAACTTGTTATTTATAGGCAATAATGTGCATAGGCTTTAGATTTTTGGAGGCATTCTTTTTTCTTTGCTATTATATGAAGCGTGAATATCGAGAATTTGTGTTGTTTGGCAACCTTGATGGCTTGTGGCTTATTGTGTGCTTTTAAATTTGATATTTGTACAGGAAGGCAATGTCATTCCTAGCCAAAATGCTGCTGAATTTTTGCCTTACCTTTATTATTTTTGTTGAGCATAAAATATTAGTATCTATGTTGTTTGGCGACCTTGAGGGTCTATGTTGTATTGCCTTTGCTTTAAATGTGCCTTTTTAAACATGGAAAGTCATATTCTTAGCTGGAATGCTGCTGAAATTTTGTCAAAATCTCTCGAATAATGTGAAATATGCCGTTAGTAGCCATGACAGCCTATGTATTGCTTAAATGTGTTTTTTCATTCAGGGAGCAGCTTTATTCCTAGTCGGAATGCTTCCAGAATTTACTTATAGAAAAGTGTGCAATCAATGTATCTTACTTTGTTTTTCATGCATTATTATTAGGATTACGTGTGTACTAAATTCTACTTGTGCAAGCTAATTAATCAAATTATTATTTTGTCTATGGCGTGAGTTGAACACGAACTGACAATACATATTTTGCAGGATGCCTCATAGGATCGTGCATCCTCAACCTTTACAGTCGGTGTCGACATATAGGATAGATAAGAAAGCTGCTAGATACAGAGCCTTAAGTCAGGTTCAATTTAGAGCTAGTCGGTACATGTCCAGGCAGTTTCTAGAGGATTTTAGTCTGCTAGAGGAGGCTGACAGGCTATTAGCCAATGCTAGTTGGACTAACTTCTTCGCTCTAGCCTTTAGGATATATGTAAGCGTGACCTAGGTGGTACTGGCTACCTTGTGGTACGGGGGATACTAGTGGTTTGACACTGGAGAGGGGGTGGTCTAGTTTAAAGCTTTAGGGAGGCTATTTAATATTACTAGATGCAGATTTCCAAAGGCCATGGAGCTTCCTACTAGACCTAGCACAATGATACCTCATAGACTAATGGACAGAGATAGGTAGAGGGCCGTCACATTGCCTGAAGCGGTGTATGATTTAGACAATGTGAAGAGTATGATGCTGGCTCTTTAGATTTATAGGTACTTACAGAGGGTTTTGTCTGCTTCTTACCTTGAACATATTCGGAGTCAAAGTAATGTCAACTCGGCAAACATTACCAGCCTTTGGGGGATGCAAGTAGGGCGACACATAAACATCTCCTATGAGATCATTTTGACCCTGACCAGAGTTAGCACCACGCTAGGGACACAGGTATGTGTAGGCGGAGTCATTATGAGGCTGCTCATATTACTTAGGTTAGAAGAGGGCCACATTGGGGAGCCCATTCAGGAGAGTATGTACATTGACTTGCAAATGACCATCACTACGAGAATGGTAAAGCCAATAGAAGGGCATAAGGGTCAGTATAGATTACTTACAGTGCTTGAGACCAAGGATAGATGCAATCTTGACCCTATTGTGCCAAATCAGGCAGCAGAACAGAATACTCAGGGTCAGGTAGCTGAGGGGGTTCCAGCAGAGCATCAAGAGAAGCAACCTCAGTAGGATGCATGAGCATATGAGCCCCGTGAGGTAGAGGATTCTCAAGGGGTAGAGTCAAATTTTGACTATGGTTTTGATATGCAGATCAACCTGTACGATCTCTTAGGAGGCTCACCCCAAACATCAACTCACCCTAGGTCTTCACTTAGACATCAAAAATCTCCAGTTGTGATGTTTTCTCTATATAGATGTTAGAGAGTATGCCCAAGAGCCCATGTAATAGGGATTTTTTTCATATGTATAAAATTTATATTCTTAATAAAAGGCATCATTCATTTATTAATGCTATGTTTAAATACATGAGTTTGTAAATCTTAAATTAATAAATGAAGTCCTAGATATTATAAACACGGTGCAAAGGCAATCATGAAGGTGTTCATGATGTGAGATGTCTATTGTATGCAAATGTGTTAATATCTAAATATCCTTAGTCATAGAATTAACAAGATAGGACATTGTTAATTCGGACAGACTAGCACATGTTATGCTCCTTGAATGGTTCAAGCAGTGGTTCTTATAACTATGATTATGGAAGATAATCAAAGCTAAATGTGGATACTTGTTAGAAGAACAAGTTCATTGGAGACCTGCAAAGAGAATCCTCACATGGATATTAAATCTATGTCAGTGAGGAATCTCTTCATAGTGGTTGTGCAAGTATACTTAGACTTGAGATCACCAAAGTTATCTTAAGTAGCAAGTGGTATACTTTGACTCCATAACTGATTACTTCCAACTGGGAGTGAACATAGTTAGGAGATTGGGTATATCACCAACTTGAAGATAGTTGAGTGATTGACAAAGGATTCACCATCCCAGATTTAATAAGGGAAGTTATATCGCATGATTCTATAATTACCTTGTTTAGAGAATCTCTGGCCAGAGTAAACTGCCAAGATGGATAGAGATCCATGAAGGGCATTTTGGGAACAATGGTTAAATTAATAGAACATACATAATTAGATTTATATGGGTTGACAGAAATCCATATTCAGAATCTAATTGAGATAAGAGTGGTGAAAGGAGTAATTGCATGGTAATTGTTTCTTTGGAAGGGTAAAGTCAAACCACATGACTTTCCTGACATTTGAGTAGTCATAATTCCTAGTTAGAGGTCAATCATGACTTGTATAATGATGTATCAAAATATCAATAGAGATTGATAAAATGATTTAAAGGAGTTTAAATCATGTGAGTTTTGAATAGAACTCACAATTACATATTATACTGCCAACATGGACAGGAACCCAATAGGTCACACACATATAGAGAAAAGGGTAAAATGGTAAAATGATAAGTATAATAATATTTGATATTATTATGAAGGTAGAGAAGTGAATATGATAATAATTAATTAAAGAGTTTGATTAATTATGATCAAATAAAATTGTCCGTGAAACTTTTAAGAAATGTTCTGTGAATTGGACCTAATTGAAATAATGTATTTCATGATTAATTATTATTGTCTTATAAGTGTTATAGGACTGGTATAATAATTAATAAGTCTATTGGAAGAATTATTAAGGGCCAAAGGAATGAAGTAGTTGGCGAAAGCCCTTCTATAAGGGCCACACGCCAAGTCCAAAATAGAAGGAGTTAATGGCCTATTTCATGCACAAAATTAATTTATATATGTTACATAAGTGTTATGGAGCTCACATATTTAATTTGGTTGGATTTTGAATCCATTTGGGTATTTAAATCCAATTAGTTGCACAAAGGGCCTAGTTTGTAGGTTTTGTGCATAGTCTTTTATGAGAAGGTTTAAATTGAATTTAATTAAGTCCAAATGATTATAATTAATTCTAGAGGACCAATTAATAATTCTCCAGCAATTTTAAAGAGCCCAATCTCATTAAGGAGTTGGAATTTTAACCTAACTATAAAAGCCAACTAATGAGGAATTAGGGTTAAGTGATTAAGACAAAAAGAAAGTCTTTTTCTCTAATCTCTCTCTCCTTTTTATGCCAACTCCAAGCTAGCTTCTTGGAATTTCGGCCAGCCCTAGTTAAACACCAATTTGTTGGTTCAATTTATCCCTCTCTAGTGTGGATTACTCATTGGAGGTATTTGATTTTGGACACTGTGGTTTGTGACAACCTGGTGCGAAGTAAAATCAACTGTTCAACAAAAATCAAAAGTGATTTTTCTTATTCTGATATAGTTATATTGTGTATTCATGGCAAGATCAGATCTAATGGTTAAAAAATTTTAAAATTCCGCTTATGTATGTGATGCATGTAACCGTTAAAATCCAACAATAGATGCCTTGGAGCATCATCCTCTGCCACCCCTCCACCTGATGGACATCCGAGGGCATCTATATCGATAGCACCTTTGCCACAGGCTCCATCACCTCCTACTCAGGCACCACCTATTTTGGATGATATATCTAGGAGATTGGCTGTAATAGAGGAGACACAAAGGACAATGCTCACAACAATATAGTCTTTGCAGGCATTACTGCCGTTTATACATACATTATAGATAAAGGTGCAGGGCTTCAAGATAGACATGTACGCTATAGGGCATAGGTTTGATGAGTCCTTATAGGTGGTGGATGACTCCCTCACCCAGCTTAGAGATCAAGGTACTCGTATTGAGGCAGAGGCTCCAAGGGCCAGACAGACGGTGACCGAGAATGATGAGCAGTTGAAGAGGTATATTAGGTACCTGAGAGGGGAATTGATAAGATATTTAGAGAGCCACTCTTAGGTAGTCCTGTAGGTAGGGCAGGGATCAAAGAGGTTGGCTAATGTGATTTTATAGATACTTCAACCATTAACTTCAGTGTTGCTAGCTTTTAGGTTTGTGTTTGAACGGGCAGGCAAGCAACCACCTCTGGAACCTCAAGCCATGGCTCTAACTTGACCTCCCTGGCTGCCATCATTCAGGCCGCTGTTAGGACCAGCATACTATCAAGCATCAGGGCCAGGGACTTCATAGTGACTGATTGTTTATTATATTCAGAGAGTTTTATTTTACAAAATTTTTTGATGTATATAAAAACATAATTGTATATAACTTATTTTTTCTTTGTATGTCTTATATTATTTATATGTCTTGTCTTATTGATGCTTTATTTTTCTTAGAAGATAAATGCATGTGAATACCTTGTAATTAATGATAACTATTAAATAACTATGTCATCATAAAATAAAGGAAATGAACAATAATAATGACAACAATAACAAAAAAAGTCTGATTTAATAAGCAGTAAATTAACATCCAATGTCTTTTACATAAGTTACTTAGAACCCCACCAAGGGGGCAAATTTTTGCTTCATCAACAACAATCTCTCAAAGTGAGAGAAACTTCAATATGGAAATGAGGCTGATATTAAGAGCAAAGAATTACTGAGCAAAGGACAACCATAATGAGTTTCACCACCCCAGTGGTATCTCACAAAAACATACTTGGTAGGTCTCACTCTAGACATTCCAAGTGATTCCCCAGTGGACAGATGCATATATACCAAGAACATCCCTGGTGGAACATTACTTTAGAAAAAAAACCAAATCTATCAGAAAGAGCAACCAACAGGTTAGCTAATAAATGACACTCATCAAACACTACTCTAACCATCTGGTTCAAAGTTGTAGGAAAACTTTGATATTCAAGTACGAAGTATCATCTTGACTCTGCATGCCGATAAACTGGCACTAGTCATGATATGTTTTCAGCAATTTGATTCTGCATGCCCCAAGTGCTAATCAAATGCAACCAAGTTAACCTAATTTTGCATAGATACTGTAACCAGATGCAGCCTAGATTAGGGTTAACTATTGATGAGAAAATAGTGTATTACTGACAGTAGGTTTAGATATCGAAGCTCTGATCATGGATTTGTCACTTTCTCTTAAAAGATTTTCATGATTCTTTAAATAATTTCAAACATTTTCAAGTGTTTTAATAAGATAGGCAAAAAAGCCCTATTTCTAGACTGATAGTGGTGATAGATGGCCGCCTGTCACCTGAAGGGTGGCTGTCTGTGGGTCTTCACCTCTGAAATAGTGTAAATTAGGGGCATTTTGGAAAATCTGAGGTTTAGTGATGAGGGACAGCTGTCCCTCACTCACAAATGCCTATCCCTAGGTCGAAACCCAAATTTTCCCACATTTTCTTGGAATTTCAAAAGAGGAAAAGTTTTTGATAAATATCAGGTTTGAATTTTGGGGAATTTATCTTCTAATCTAGCGATTTTTGAGTTGTAATAGAATTGTAACTCTCTTTTAGGTATATAAAAAAAATCTAGGGTTTTGAAGGGAGAGTAATCATTATTCTTTGGGAGAAAACCATTAAAGAAGGATAAAACTCTCTTTAAAAGTTTATGCCTTAGCAATTTTCTTGATAGGCACAAAACAAATTTCATACTTCTTTTAAGAATCAAAGAACACGATTCAAAGCAGAGATCTGGACTTCAAAAATCACAGAGTTAGAATATCTCCTAAGGGTAATATTCTAGGCTCATTTATGTTTTTTCTCTCTACAATTTATCCACTTAATTTCATAATTATTGGATATTAATTTGATTTATTTTGACTGTTAAAATTGAACAATATGCTTACCCTATCAAAGTATAATTCATTTCTGGATTTTGTAATGTATTAGAGGCATGATGGACCATAGGGATTCCTCCATTGTTGTGAAGTTTTCTTCTTTACATGTACATATGTGTTGTATTTTCTCAATTTTAATGCAATATGATGTATGTTTTAATGTTTTAATGCATTTTAGCATGATTTAATGATTAATTATTGTGTAATTAGGACTAAGATATTTATTTGAGCAATTTTCTGTATTTTTCTTCATTTTACAAAATTCTACTCTTTTTTAGAGGTGACAGACGGGAAAAATGCGTGAGGGGTGGACATCCCTCATACAAGGGACGGGACGTCCTTTTTCCTTTCTCCTGGTCGTCCCTTATTCTCCGGTTGGCCATCCTTCACTTCTTTTGGCTGTCCCTGGGGTATTTTCAAGGTGTTTTTTCATGCATTTTAGGTTTTTCCATGTCTTTTCTTTTAATACTTGTTTTATACAGTATTTATGCAGTGTTTGGTATTTTTTTGTTACTATATACATGTTGTTGTACCTGTAATTAACCTATTTGTGTGCATAAATTATTTAAATATTTTTATAATCAATGCTAATTGATTGTCTCATTTGATATTTTTTGAGTAATTCATATATTTATGACTGTGGAGGACATCTGGCATTTGTATGGGAAGTTGTGCTCCTACTCTAATTGCCATTTTTATTCGAGTTACTTCAGTTTTTTTATTTGATTATTATGTTGCTTGTTCTTTATTTATTTCCTTTGGTAGTATTCTATTTAATTTTGGATGTATTGTTTTTAGGCTTTGTAATAGCTAGTAAAAAAGGAATTTTTTGAGCACGTTAAACTAAAAGGCATTTAAAATTCTTTCTAGCAAATGAATTTTGACTTTTCCATAAAATATGGACTAATGTCTAATTTTCTACTGAAAATTCACATAATAAAACCTTTTTTTGTAAAACGTGTATGAGGGAACCAATTATCCCAACTTGGCCAAATGCCCCCGATTTATACATGTAATTTATTTTTTTCGCTGGGCGATTTTACTAATGTAATAAATTTTTTAGTAAGATTTTATTTTATGCATTTATTTATTGTTTTCTAGTTGAATGGGATGTTTACTTAATTTCTATTGCTTGCATTACATGAGAAAAGGGAGTGGATTAATATTTAAAACTCAATTATAAAACAATACCTAACTAAGATGCCTAATAAGAGGGATGTCCCGAACACCAGTCTCTGTTTAGGCATCACAACAAGGTTGAGATTCAATTCCCAATGTTCTGTTGGGTGGCGACTTTATAACATCTACCACTTTGAGCGCACTAGTAGACACCTTCATGGGTTGACCGTTAGCAATAATTTGGACTTAATCCTTTTTATTGCAAAATGGTTAGTTTATGATCAAAAGCGAGCCTCCTCTAATCTCGAGCCATAAAAGTGGGCCTCTGAAAATCCAACCAGAAGGGCAGGTTCTAATGTGCATCACAATACCATGATTTAATTTAAATATTATTTTATTTAACTCATGCATAGTATATAAAAAACATGAGATTGAATACAATTTTGTTTAAACATGAAGTATATAATACTATAGTAACTCTTGTATACAACAATAATAATAATAATAATAATAATAATAATAATAATAATAATAATAATAATAATAATAATAATTGTGAATACCTAATTTTTTCTTCACTTAAGATATTGCATTTGCATATATATCTATAGATACATGTGAGCATATATAATTTAGTGGATGATTGTCATTGATCACATTATACACAATAAAAAAATGCAATTTACCGACGGATTTTACCGACGAAATTTAGTATTTTACCGACAAAAAATGAAATAACTAACGATTTTTTATTATTTTATCGACGGAATCAATCCATCCCTAAAACGTGCGTAGTACCAAAATAACGACGGAAAATTCCGTCAGTATTATTATCGACGAAATTGTAAAAAATAGTCCGTCGATAATGTTACAAAAAATCGTCGGATGTTTTGTTGCGTTTACCCTTTACTGATGAAATATTCCGTCGGTAAAATTAATTAATAAATTATTGATTAATTTGTAATATAAACAGCGACGGTTTTTCTCGTCAGTAAAATTGTCGACAAATATATTTAGTATAAATATATATTTCAATTAAAATGGCAGTGACGGATTTTTTCGTCGGTAAGTTATCGGTAACATTAAATTTTTTTATTATTTTTTATAAAAATTAATATATTTTCTGTTTGAAAATCTCAAATTAAACTCAATAGAGTAAATATAAAAGGTCTAAAATTTAAATTAAAAATATATATTAATTGATAATTTTAATATATAACAAAAATAATATACATCATACATAACTGTTGTGAAAATATATTTGTATAGTGACAATGTTTTACAGTTGTAAAAAATATTATATATTTGTAACTGCAATGTAATCAATACACATATCGGTATTGTACATGAAATTTTGTAGTGCTATACAAAAAGCGTCTAAAATAGTCTAACAGCTATACAAATAATACCAATATCGGTATTATGCATAAAGTTTTGCTGTGATATACAAAAAATGATCTAAAACAGCCTATGTAAATTCAGAAGCACTAGCTAGGAAGTACCGTGGCTGTCTATAATAGCAGAAGGATCTGTTGTAGGTTGTTGATGGGGATTTGATAATTCTTCCCGTACCTTATTTATTAAAACCGGTAATAATTTGTCAGTCAATTTCTCTATCAATTTGTCTGTGAGAACATCCATCAAGTTAGGCATATATGCATTAACTGCCTTTTGCACGATATTTTCTATGTTTTCTATTGTTGTATGTTGTGCATGCAATGGTGAATAAAACTTAATTTAAGTCCTCCTCGACCATCCAACCAATTGTACATCCAAATACGATCCAAATTCTCCATTTATCCTAGAATAGTATAAAATAAATTTGAAAATTAACATTGAGGATTCAACATTAATTAATTGCAAAATCTTTAAAAAGTAAATGATGAACACACACAACATGGGACTGCCTAGACTCCAATCAACACAATTAACTCAAATGTTTTTACGCAACATCTATCCAAGTACTTGCTTTGCACCACTTGTCAAAGTAGAAAATGCTTTGTATGTTTGAAATAATTCAAAGTGTAAAAATGACATACATTTTATAAGTTGCAATGCAAAGCATTTTCAGGAAGAAATATTAATAAACATTTGGTAAAAATATGGGCAAAATTTCTTTAAGAATTGCAACAATCTTAATTAAAAAAATAGACTTATAATTTCAAATTACTAAAACTACTACTTAGTGAGTGTACATATAAAATTAGCTTTAATTAAAAATATATAAGTGCTTTTATTGTTTTGTTATTAGAGCAGTATGATTCTAGTATATTTTTCCTAGGGTAAGTGACAAATCAAAGCACCCTGCCAATAATATTTGAGTACATTCAACACATTTTATTTTGAGCACATTCAGCAATACCAGTAAAGGGATCTGAGAAACACGGTGGGGTATAACAAAAAGGGGGTGGTGGCTTTTTGGGTAAAAGGAAGAAAGAACTGAAATAGGGTTTTGGTTTTCTTTATATATATATATAAATTTTAAAAAATATATTTCAAGTGTGATAAAGTAATATATAAATTTTAAAATATATATTTCAAGTGTGGTAATAAAATCAGTAGGAAATTTGATTATGGTGAGGGACTGAAAGAAAGATGATTAGGAGGTGAGGAGGAGACAACTATGTCACAACCAATACCCTAAATTTATAACATTGCCACATGTTTTTTTTCCCTCTCAAAAATTTTTTTTTATTATAATTTTATTATAAATTTGTAATATGCCTAATTACAATTTATAATGATATTCTACCAAATTATCACTTTCATAATTGATTTTCTTGTATATATCTTGTGAGGCGGTTCAAGCTCTAATAATTGATTATTATTTAAGTAGGTATTGTTGAAGTTGAGATTGGAATTGGGATATAATTTTGAAATCTTTGTCAAATGTGGGTTCGTTATTTAGTTTTATCAAGGTTGTTCGATTTGCATTTGGAAATATGCTTTCTACCTATTTTGGATTTGTTAATCTTAATTTTTTTTATAGAGATTTTCATCACTAAAATTTTTTATTTTTATCTTAAGAAAATAATATATATGCGCAAACATCCATATCATCAAAAAACTATTCAATAAAATTGAGAGTTTATTTTTTCAAAGAAATTTAATTTAATTGAGAATGAAAACTATTGATTTATTAGTAAATGAATTTCAATTTTATAGTATCGCTGGGTTGTAGCCTTAGATAATAACAAAAGTAATAACAAATTGACTTGGTGATTATTATTGTTAAAGTATTCATAATCAAATTATAAATCAGTTATTCTTTCAATAGCTAAGGAAATAATTGCATCCACCATGCTGCTTCTTTGCGTTCTTTGCAAAGCAATTGGTGTAGTAGAGTCTATGGAAGAGAAAATAGAAAGGAAAAATAGTTGTTTATGGAAGAACACAAAGATTTAGTAGGAAATTTGAGACATTAACGAAGCACAATGACAATTAAGATTGAAGCATAGTCGCAAAATTGATTAAATTTGCTAGTGGCCGACAATGCATTTTGTAAAGTTGGAAAATTCCACTGCTCCATTTTACAAGTCTAAAGTCTAAGTCTTGGCAGTGGGTCTTAATATCTTATTGGGGGACCCATGAAAATGCGTTTAGACAAATACTTTATCACACTTGAAATATATTTTTTAAAATTTAAAAAATAATTATATATATATTTTTTATCACTTTTTAATTTTAATTAGAATTTAAAAAATTAAAATATAAAAATATTTTTATCAATAATTATAATTATTTTTATAAAATTGATGTTTTATAATTATTTCTTTGATTATCGTAAAAAAATAAAAAATTATCATTTAAGGTGGAATAATATTTAATAATAGTGAGCATTATTGATCTCTCTGCATGTCCTTATCCTACAAATTAATTACTACAACAATGAGCATGATATGCTAAAATATGTTCAAACTGTGGACCGTCAATTTTTTTAAACCGTTGATCGAAATCGAAAATTTCAAATTTTATGAACCTCAACCATTTATTTCGGTCCGGTTAATCTAAAAAATAGGGTACATTTTGGGGCCTTATAACATGTGGCTCGACCCATCTACAACTCAACTTGCTTATGACTTGATTCATTTCAATCCAACTCATTTTGACTCGATTGAACTCGTTTGCAAGGTCTAATTAAAACAAATGAAATTCTTAAAATTATGATAGTAATGGTGTACACAATCCAGTACAATTTGGATATTTGTAAATTTCTAGTATTATCTTGAAATTTTGGATATTTTTAAAGTCAAGTTTCATGAATTATGACTAATAAATGTATAATTAACAATCTAATAAATAATTTATAAAATATAATAATTAAATTTATTTTAATAATAATTAGAATATCATTTTGATTCATAATTATTATTTTAATTTCATTCATTAAAATAAAAATAATTTTAAATTTAATTTATATGATAAATGTGGAATGAAATTATAAATAATATTTGTCTATAAATATAAGTATTATATATAAAATAATTAAAAAATATTGATTTTTTGGTCAAATTTGGTTTCATAAAAGTTATATGCAATTTTATATGGTTTTTAATCCAATTTTAGATAAAATATCCAAATCCATGAGAAATAAAGTCAATGAAACATTCCATTCAGTTCTAGTAAAAAATTCAATGGTACAATTTAGTTTTAGATCTTTTTTTGATACTTTGATTCGGTTCAAAAAATTTAAACTTGTCCATACCCCTATATATCTTGGGACTTAAAGTTAACATATATCTCATACAAGGCAAAAATTTAAAATTTTAAATCCATCAATCTGTGATCTTTTTTTTGAAATATATGTATCGTAACTAAGAGGAAACTAAAATTCACCTTGAGGGTTTTCGATTAGTTAAATTTCATTGCACCATATTATTGTAAACCACAGTATCTAATGGAAAATAACTCTAATTCTAAGTGCGCACTTGAGAAAAGGCAAATAACCAAGAACATCTTGGGTAACAAGAGCTAAAAATTCTTACATGTTAGAAGAGGATTTTGGCCAGAGAAAGAAGAATGAGGTAGATAAAAATTTTCTCCTAACTCCACCAAACTTAAACTTTTATACTTTAGGTTAAATTCCTTAGTCTAATATGTTTTAGAACTTAAAAAAATTTGGAAAATTAATTCAAATGGCTGCTATATAATTAATTAATTAATTTGGGTGACCCTTTCTAAAAAAGCCATTCAGAGGCCCTTTCACTAGGCTTTTCTGCGGACTTGGATTTAATTACCCAAATTAATTCCAAATATAGTCAAATTAAATATGTGATGTTCATAACCATTATATAATGCATTTAATTTAACTTAGCCCCAAAAATAGGCCTCTAAAGCCTTTTGTCTGGCTTTTGCATAGAAAGCACTCCTAGAAGGCTTTTTATTTAAATGAATTTTTTCTTGGCCCAAATTTAATTCTACAAGTGATACAATATTATTATTTCAGTCCTATAACATTTATACTACAATAATATTTTATTCAGGATCAAAATGGACTAGTCTAGTCCTTTTTTACGGACCATGCGTAGAAACCTTTAAAAACTTTTTTATGAAGTCTTATGCGCATGTACAATTAATTAAACTCATTTAATTAATTATTTGCCTCTTTATTTTCTCATTCCATAAAAATATAAAATATTATTAATGATATCATTTTATCAAAACTCCATTTCCCCGTATATGTATAACTCATTGGGTTTTCTGGTCCATTTAACAGTGTAGACATAACAATAATTATAGAATTACATGATTTATGCTCTTTAAATTATTATATTGATTCTAAAATTAATATTTATACACAAATACATTTAAAAATCACGAGAGGCTTCTAGCTAAGAATCATGATTACCCAAGTGATAGAAAAGTCAAGTGGTTTTGATTGAACCCTTTCATAAAATAGTTACCGTGCAATTATACCTTTCACTTACTTAATCTCATTTAGGTTTTGAGTATGAATTAATATTAACTCATGTAAACCTAAATATAGTTGTTCCAATAATATAACTTTTGTTTCAAAAATGCCCCTTGTAGATCTCATCCACCTTGGCATTCTATGCCAGTTAGAGATTCTCTGAATAAGGGCATTATAAAACAAGTGAGATAATTTCTTTAATAAATCCAATATGGTGAATTCTTTATTGATTACTCAAATGATAGAAAAGTCAAGTGGTTTTGATTGAACCCTTCTATGGAATAGTTACCATAGAATTACACCTTTCACTTACGTTATCTCATCTTGGTTTTGAGTATGGATTTATGTCAACTCACGTACACCAAAATATAGTTGTTTTAATGATATAACTTTCGTTTCTAAAATGCCCTTTGTGGATCCATCCACTTTGGCATTCTATGCTAGTCAGAGATTCATTGAATAAGGGTATTATTAAATAAGTGAGATAATTTCTCTAATAAATTTAAGATGGTGAATTTTTTATTTGTAAGGCCCTAAACATGACCCTAATTGAAATTGCATGTTTTGAGTAGGATTTTATTTGATTAAAATTAAATTAAAATGAAAATTTCATATAAAGTATGGGACAAGTGATAAATTATTTTGTTATTATATTAATTGTATGAAAATAAAATTGAATATTATAGTTTAATATTATTTGAGGGTATAATTGTAGTATAAAGTATTAATTTGGGATAAATTTGTAATTATGGCAATTTTTAGGGGTCAATTTATAAATATGGCATTTGTTAGGGGAAAATGTGAATAAAATAATAATTAAGAGGTTAATTTAGGAGAAGAAATTAATAGAGGGGTCAATGTTAAGCATACAAAAAGGTGAAGGTTAAATGTTGGACATGCAAAAAGTTAAAAGACTAAGAAGGGAATTTTACATGTCACTATATATATGTTATTTTGAGTGGAGAGGGCCGGATTTTTCCATAAGAATTCTAGAATTTGGTTTCTCTCTTCCTCATTTTCTTTGACCTCTTAAAGCCTAGCTAAGTGTTCTTAAAGAGGAATTCATGCATGCTTACTAATCTAGAATATTAGTGAATCAAAATAAGGTGAGCATGTGAAATTGTTAAGTTATTTCTTCTTCTTCTTCATCTTCTTCTTCTTTGAATGATGGTGGATTGAGTTTATTGTGGAATTTTGATGTTGAAATTGAATGAATGAATTGTTGATTAAGGAGAAGAAGAAAGAGTTAGGAGCAAAGGAAAAGGAAAAGCTCAAGAGTGAGGCTAGAGAGAGATTTCAGCCAAGGTATGGGATTAGGGTCTTTTTAATTTCTTGTGGATGATTTTTGGTAGCAAATGTTGTGATTGATTGAAATTTTTGGATAAAAAAAAGAGAGATATAGTTTGTGAAGTGTTACTTGAAGAAATTACATGAAACCACTTAACCTAGTGATTGAAATTTTAGCATAATTTGAGTTATAAACCTTAATTTGAGATCATTTCAATTTCTAAAGCTACCTAAGGCATGTGCCTATAAATTTGTAGAAGGGACCTAGTATTGAATTTGATTTTAAGCTACTCATATACTTAATTGAATTTTGTGTGAGTTGTTGATTTCTGGTTTTGGAGTAGGCTGTGTTAAAAATGATGTAACTTTGTGTATATTGCTAAGAATTCCCTCAGGTTAATTCCTACAAAAAAAACTTAAAAAATATACAATTTCGATGAAGAAATAAAAGTCAAAAAATGCCTCTAAATTTGCCTAAACATTACTTGAAAATCGGAATTCTGTGTTGCCTACCTTAATGAATAGTCTTTAGTCATTTCCATTTATCTTGAGTTCTAGAAATGATATTTCATAGATTCTTGATGTTTTAGAAACTATAAACATAAGGGAACAAATTTGTAGAGGACAATATTTTTTTGAAAATGCCATTTGGGAGGTCTAAAATGATGTGAAATTAGCTTCAGTAAAACTATTTGAAGAATTTTCATATAGCATTACTGGTAGGTGCAGTCAAGACCTTTTTGTCTCAACCGTGCACACCTTTTGTACCTAGTTATGGCCATTAGACTCAGCTGGGACCAAATGGTCTTAGTTGTGTGCCTCTCTTATTACAGTTATACATGATTTTTAGCCTCAACAAACATTGAAACTTACCCTAACATTTTGAAACACATCCAAAGCATGTAATTAAACATAAAATATGGCATAAATACATGTGTTTAGATCTTCTTGAAAAATTTTAGAAATTTTTAAAAATAAATATGAGGGTATTATGTAACATCAAAATATGAGATCAATATAATGACTCATAGAAACAAAGTTGTAAAGATATGTTGTCACCATATGTTGGAACCCTCATTGAAGTATATGACTATGTGAAAGTACGAAGTTATGAAATTATCATTGATCCTATATGTATGATAACATGATTGTGATATGATGTGTTGCCTAAAGATAACATGTTTAAGTATAAAGTTCATGATGAGAGGTATGTTTAATTACCGGTACTCAAATTTCTACATGAATGCATGAATGCATGTTTATACAGTGGAGAATTGTGTAGTATAATATGATCATATGCATGTGCAAGGTGTATGATATAAGTACAAGCATGATATTTTAAATGAACATGAAAAACTGTATTGCCTGCTACTAGAGTTTAATTGTGGATAGATAGGCGCCTATAGGGATATTGCAGTTGCCACCATCGACCTTTTTAGGTCTAAAGTATAGTTGATTTGATTGGATCATGCACATCCCTGTTTTGGGTTGTTTGTTAAGCTTGTTTAGGTCCTGGATCATTCCACCATACAGTTGAACCTGTTTGGGTTCATAGCTTTGATATCTTTGGATATCCATCGTTTGATACCCTTGGGTATCCACCGATCTCATTATTCATGCTTAGAACTTAAGCAGGCTAAATTAAAGCACTAATGTTTCACAATTAATCTATGTATGATTTATACATATGATATATGGATTATCTTGTATAACTTTGGTTTCTAAAGCATGTATTGGTATCTATTTACATTATATATAGATCTCTTTATGAATTGTTTAGATTCAAGTATGCTGAATTAGTTGAAGGGTTACATTGTTGTTTTTGAATATTGTACTTTGTTTTATACTTATTCCTAATATGTAAATTTTATTATTTTCAATTATTATATATTATATATATTTCTGATGACCACTATAAGTGGTTGTCTTTCATTTTTAGTATCCCCACTAAGCTACATAGCTTAGCATGGGTTATTTTATCCATGTAGGTTCTATTATCAAAGCTTTTGCTCAGGAACAATCTCTATATCAAGATAGGCCAACACCAAAGTCCTAGAAGTTGATGTAAGGTTACATTTGGTTAATTTTGTACAAGTTCTTCCACATGTTTAATATGTATGGAAAGGGCTATTAAATATATGTATGTCATATAAAGTAAGTGATGTAAGAAGTTTTTTGAAAGAATGCTAAAGTATGCATGCATATAGGAGCTAGAATGCTTAGTCATATATATGCTAGATGAATTGCTGAATGTGATACATGACAATGAACAAAGTTAAGAAATTTATAACTAACATGAAAATGATGAGTATGTTGCAAGATAAGCCATTATGCATATGTAATTAAGAGACTAAAGTTGTGGAAAACACCTAATTGATGCATAGAATACCTAATTAAATAAACTATTTGATATGATAAATGTATATTACATTGGGTTAATAACCTACTATAATAGGATTGAAAGGTATAATATGATACATGATAAAGGCATTAGAATAAGATGTTTCAATTTGGTATCAGAGCATAGGTTTAGTCTTTCTTGGGTAATATGAGTGTAGGATTCTATGGCATGAGATAGTGTCGTGTTGGCCTAATGCAGAAGTTCCTATTTTCTTATAGATTAAAGATGGAGAATTCCTCTAGGGATGCTATAAAAGAATCGACTGAAAGTAATTTACCGGTTAGATCGAATCCTTCTAATCCTATGGCTTCATCCTCTTTCCAAAATGAAATTCCTGATTTCGTTCCTTGAAAGCCTTGTTGAAAATTTCTCAGGATATGGCTCAAATCCTACAAAGAATGACGATGCCCAAAGCTCCAATATCTGAAATCAGGAAGCATGGGGTATAAGAATTTTTGGGCACTAACTTAGAACAATCTAAACAAGTTGAGTTTTGGTTGGAAAGGTTGGAGAGGATCTTTGATGAAATTAACTATCCTGCTAATTATAAAGTATCTTATGCTGTGTCCTTACTTCAAGGCATTGCTTATGATTGGTGGAAGCTGATATTAAGACAACTTCAGTTACCTGGGAATTCTTTGAGGAGGATTTCAGGAAGAAATATGTTATTGAGGAATACAAAGAGGAGAAACTAAAGTAGTTTTTGAATTTGAGACAAAAAGCTCTCTCTATGGCTGAATATGAAAAAAAATTTAGCCGTTTGTGCAAGTATGTTCCCAAGGAGATGTTGACAGGGATCTTTAAATGCAGACACTGTGAAGATGGGCTGAATGATCGAATCAAAGAAAATTATTCGGATTTACATATTTGAATGTGGTGAATTTTAACCAATTGGTTATAACTGACATGAAAGTTGAGAACTATGAGATAGCTAAAAGAGAGAGAGAAAGCTAAAAAGATTTAGTACTAGAGGAGGGTCTTCCTCTGGGAAAAGATTTAGAGGAGCTCAAGGAGGTTATCTTGCCGAGTCTATTTTTAGTTCTGCTAATAAAGGAAAGAAACAAGAATCCTCTACGAAGTTTAAGTCTGAGAAAGAAACTTTAGGAAGATAGAGTGAGGGTCAAACACTTGAATGTCCATATTGTTCTAGGAACCATTGGGGTAAATGTACGAAACTGGCTGGAGAATGCTTTAGATGTGGTAGTACTGACCATTTTATGGCAAATTGTCTTTTGAAACAGGATCAAGTTTTTAAGCAATAGGGTAGTAGGGGAGCTTCTAATGCACCCCCATCTGGTAGAGGTAGAGGCAGAGGAAGGGGTAGATCAACTAATCTTGGATCCCAGTCTCAGAATGTGTCTGAATTAGTTGATAGACCTCCTACACAAATGGTTTCTAGCCAGGCTTATGCAATGAAAGCTCGTGAGGAACATAATGCTCCAGAAGTTATAACTGGTATTTTTTCTCTTTATAACTATGACATACATGTGCTTATTGATCTTGGCTCTACTCATTTTTATATTTGTGCTGGGGATTTGGGTAGAGATTTTTCTATAATATAACAATTAGATTTTGATGTATGTGTGACTAGTCCATTGGGATATAGTGTAATTGTTAATAAAGTGTGTAAAGACTGTCCTCTAGTAATTTAGGGTAGAGATTTTCCAGTAAATTTGATTATGTTCCTTCAGGTCTCTTAAATCCTATTCCGGTTCTGTAGTGAAAGTGGGAAGACATTACCATGGATTTTGTTATTGGTTTGCCTCTTACTCAAAGAAAATATGATACTATTTCGGTAATAGTGGATAAGTTAACAAAAATAGCTCACTTTATATTGGTTCGAATAGATTATTCTATGGATAAGCTTATAGAATTGTATGTGAATAAGATTGTATGGTTACATGGTATATCGGTATCCATAATTTTGAATCGAGATCCAAGGTTTACCTCGAGATTTTGGTAGAGTCTACAGCAGGCCTTGGGAACACAGCTCAAGTACAGTACAACTTTTCATCCTCAAACAGATGGACAATCTGAAAGGGTTTTTAGGTTTTAAAAGATATGATGAGGGGATATGCTTTGGAGTTTTCTGAAAGTTGGGACAAATATGTGGCCTTAATGGAATTTACCTACAATAACAGTTATAAAAAAGTATTCAGATGGCTCTATATGAGGCATTGTATGGCAAAAAATGTAGAACTCCAGTCTGTTGGACTGAGTTAAATGAATGCAGAATAATTGGTCCTGACCTTGTTAGAGATACAAAATAAAAAGTTCAAGTTATCAAGCAAAGGTTGAAATAAGCTAGTGATAGATAGAAATCACATGCTGACTTGAAAAGAAAGGATATCGAGTATCAAGTGGGTGACAAGGTGTTTTTGAAGGTATCCCCATGGAGAAAAGTGCTTAGATTTGGGAAAAAGGGAAAGCTTAGTCCGAGATTTACTGGTTCATATGAAATTCTCCAAAGAGTTGGACTAGTGGCTTATAGATTGGCTCTTCCCATAGAATTAGCCAAGCTTCATAATGTGTTTCATGTGTCCATGCTTAGAAGATATCGTTCTGATGAAGCTCATAAACTGCAAATCTAAGATATTCAAGTATAGCCGGATTTCACATATGATGAGGAATCGAAAGAAATCCGGGCTAGGGAAATTAGATAATTGAGGAATAAGCAAATCCCTCTAGTCAAAGTGCTCTAGCAACATCATGGTGTACAAAAAGTGACTTGGGAACCGGAGGCAGTTATAAGGGAGCAATATCCTCAATTTTTTGGAACATGTATGAGTTTCGAAGAAGAAATTCTTTAAGGGAAAGAGAATTGTAAGGCTGCAAACATGACCCTAATTGAAATTGCATGTTTTGAGTAGGATTTTATTTGATTAAGATTAAATTAAAATGAGAATTTCATATAAAGTATGGGACAAGTGATAAATTATTTTTTTATTATATTAATTGCATGAAAATAAAATTGAATATTATAGTTTAATATTATTTGAGGGGTATAATTATAGTATAAAGTATTAATTTGGGGTAAATTTGTAATTATGGAAATTTTTAGGGGTCAAATTATAAATATGGCATTTTTAGGTGCAAATATGAATAAAAGAATAATTGAGAGGTTAATTTAGGAGAAGGAATTAATAGAGGTGTCAATGTTAAGCATGCAAAAAGGTGAAGGTTAAATGTTGGACATGTAAAAAGTTAAAGGACTAAGAAGGGGATTTTACATGTCACTATATATATGTTATTTTGATTGGAGAGGGCCGGATTTTTCCATTAGAATTTCAGAATTTGGTTTCTCTCTTCCTCATTTTCCTTGACCTCTTAAAGCCTAGCTAAGTGTTCTTGAAGAGGAATTCATACATGTTTGCTAATCAAGAATATTAGTGAATCAAAATAAGGTAAGCATGTGAAATTGTTAAGTTATTTCTTCTTCTTCATCATCTTCTTCTTTGAATAATGGTGGATTGAGTTGAATGTGGAAGTTTGATGTTGAAATTGAATGAATGAATGAATTATTGATTAAGGAGAAGAAGGAGTTAGGAGCAAAGGAAGAGGAAAAGCTTAAGCGTGAGGCTAGAGAGAGATTTCGGCTAAGGTATGGGATTAGAGTCTTCTTAATTTCTTGTGGATGATTTTTGGTAGAACATGTTGTGATTGATTGAAATTTTTGGATTAAAAAAAGAGAGAGAACTAGTTTGTGAAGTGTTACTTGAAGAAATTACATGAAACCACTAAACCTAGTGACTAAAAATTTAGCATAATTTGAGTTAGAGACCTTAATTTGTGATAATTTCAATTTCTAAAGCTATCTAAGGTATGTGCCTATAAATTTGTAGAAGAGACCTAGCATTGAATTTGATTTTAAGCCACTCATATACTTAATTGAACTCTGTGTGAGTTGTTGATTTCTGGTTTTGGAGTAGGTTGGGTTAAAAATGATGTAACTTTATGTATATTTCTTAGAATGCCCTAAGGTTAATTCCTACAAAATATAGACTTCAAAATATACAATTTATGTGAAGAAAACAAAGTCTAAAAATGCCTCTAAATTTTCCTAAACTTTACTTGAAAACTGGAATTTTGTGTTACCTATCCTAATGAATAGTATTTAGTAATTTCCATCTATCTTAAATTATAGAAATGATATTCCATAGAGTCTTGGTGTTTAAGAAAATAGAAACATAGGGGAACAAAGTTGTAAAAGATTGTTGTTGTTGAAAATGCCATTTTGGAGGTCTAAAATGATGTACAATTATCTTCAAAAACACTATATGTAGAATTTTCATATAGCATTACCGATAGGCACGGCCGAGACCATTTTGTCTTAGTCGTGCACACCTTCTGTACCCAGTTATGGCCATTAGACTTGGCTGGGTCCAATTGGACTCAGTTGTGTGCCTCTCCTATTATAGTTATGCATGATTTTTAGCCTCAACAAACATCGAAACTTACCCTAACATTTTGAAACACATCCAAAGCATGTTAAAGCATGTAATTAAACGTAAAATATGGCATATATATGTGTGTTTAGATCTTCCTAAAAACTTTTAGAACTTTTTAAAAATAAATATGAGGGTATTATGTGACAACAAAATATGAGATTAATATAATGACTTATAGAAACAAAGTTGTAAAGATATGTTGTCACCATATGATGAAACCCTCATTGAAGTATATGACTATGTGAAAGTATGAAGTTATGAAATTATCATTGATTCTATATGTATGATAACATGATTGTGATATGATGTGTTGCCTAAAGAAAGCATGTTTAAGCAGAAGTTCATGATGAGAGGTATGTTTAATTACTAGTACTTGAATTTCTGCATGAATGCATATTTATACAGTGGAGAATTGTGTACTATAATATGATCATATGCATGTGCAAGTTGCATGCTAGAAGTACAAGCATGATATTTTAAATGAACATGAGAAACTGTATTGCTTGCTACTAGAGTTCAACTATGGATAGATAGGCGTCTATTGTTAGAGAGTATGCCCTAAAACTCATGCAATAGGGATGTATTTCATATGTATGAATTCATATTCTTAATAAAAGGCATCATTCATTTATTAATGCTATGTTTAAATAAATGAGTTTATAAATCTTAAATTAATAAATGAAGTCCTAGATATTATAAACACAGTGCAAAGGCAATCATGAAAATGTTCATGATATGAGATGTCTATTACATGCAAATGTGTTAATATCTAAATATAACTAGTCATAGAATTAACAAGATAGGGCATTGTTAATTCGGACAAACTAGCATATGTTATGCTTCTTGAATGGTTCAAGCAGTGGTTCACATAAATGTGATTATGAAAGATAATCAAAGCTAACATGTGGATGCTTGTTAGAGAAACAAGTTCATTGGAGGCCTGCAAAGAGAATCCTCACATGGATATTAAATCTATGTCAGTGACGAATTTCTTTATAGCGGTTGTGTAAGTATCCTTGGACTTGAGATCACCAAGTTATCTTAAGTAGCAAGTGGTATATTTTGACTCCATAACTGATTACTTCCAACTGGGAGTGAACATAGTTAGGAGATTGGGTATATCATGACCTACTTGAAGATAGTTGAGTGATTGACAAAGGATTCACCATCCTAGATTTAATAAGGGAAGTTATCTTGCATGATTCTATAATTGCCTTGTTCAAAGAATCTCTGGCCAGAGTAATATGCCAAGATGGATAGAGATCCATGGAGGGTATTTTGGGAACAATGGTTAAATTAATAGAAAATACATAATTAGATTTATATGAGTTGATAGAAATCCATACTCAGAATCTAATTGAGATAAGAGTGGTGGAAGGAGTAATTGCACGGTAACTATTTCTATGGAAGGGTATAGTCAAACCACTTGACTTTCCTGACATTTGGGTAGTCATGATGCCTAGCTTGAGGCCAATCATGATTTTTATAATAGTGTATCAATAATATCAATAGGGATTGATAAAATGATTTAAAGAAGTTTAAATCATGTGAGTTTTGAATAGAACTCCCAATTACATATTATACTCTAATATAGACAGGAACCCAATAGGTCACACACATATAGAGAAAAAGGATAAAATGGTAAAATGACAAGGATAATAATATTTGATAATATTATGGGGATAAGGAAGTGAATAAGATAATAATTAATTAAAGAGTTTAATTAATTATAATCAAGTAAAATTATTCGTAGAACTTTTTTGAAATGTTCTGTAAAATTGGACCTAATTGAAATAATGTATTTTATAATTGATTATTATTTAACCATAAGTGTTATAGGGCTGATATAATAATTAATAGGTCCATTGGAGGAATTATAAAGGTCTAAAGAAGTGAAGTTGGCACAAAAGCCCTCCAAAAGAAGGGCTACACGCCAACTCCAAAATAGAAGGCCTTAGAGGCCTACTTCTTGGACCAAAATAAATTAAATATGTTACATAAGTGTTGTGGAGCCTATATATTTAATTTGGTTGGATTTGGAATTCATTTGGGTAATTAAATCCAAGTATATGTACAAGGGGCCTAGTTTGTGGCTTTTGTGAAAAGGCGTAAATTGGATTTAATTGAGCCCAAATAATTATAAATAATTCCAAAAGCCCAATTAATAATTCTCCAACAATTTTAAAGAGCCCAATCCCGTTATGAAGTTGGATTTTTTAACCTAACTATAAAAATTCAAGAGATGTGAAATTAGGGTTAAGTGTGAACAATTAAGAAAATACTCTCTCTTTTCTCTCAACCCTAGCCACCACCTTCTCTAACTAGCATCTAGGGATTTTTACCAGCCTTTGTTCCTCCCAATTTTTGGTTCTTTCAATCCTTTTCTAGTGTAGATTACTCATTGGAGGTTCAATTTTGGATACTGTGGTTTGCGACAACCCGGTGAGAAGTAAAATCAACTGTTCAATAAAAATCAAAGGTGATTTTTCTTATTCTCATTAATATATATATTGTAAATTCATGGAAAAATCAGATTTATTGGTTAAAAATTTTAAATTCCGCTTATGTATGAGATATATGTAACCGATAATTCCCAATATGGTATCAGAGCCTCGGTTTTGCCATGAATATACAATTCTATATTTTTCTGAGAAATAAGTTTTATTTTTGAGTTATTTATTTCATGAACTTTAAAATATCAGATTTTATTGTTCATGAATGAGAAATATTGATTTTTGGATATATGTTTGATGAAATAAATAAAACGAAAACAAAAATGATTCTTTTGAGAAAGGGATCATGGTTTTGGTGTGAATAGCTTTTAATATTAGGGGCTGTTCTAAATTAATTTTTTATAGATCCACTATAAGATCATTTTTATGATAATTTATGTGTTTAATATGTGATATTAAGCCATAGGATCAAACTAAATTAAAATCGAACAAGTTTTGCATGAAAACTAGTTTAGTCGAAAAGTTTGATAAATTGGTGTTCTTGGTGTGTTCTTGATGTGTTCTTGTTTAGAACAATTTTTAATCTTTTAAATCTGATATATCTGATATATTAAAGTTTTTTTAATTGGATTAATTAAAATGGGCCTTAAATTAATTGGATTACTTTTAATTCATTAAAACCACATAATGGGCTTAATTATGTTTACGGACTTGGTTTAAATTAGTGAATGACATGGTGAGCCCAAGGAGCTGATTTAAATTAAATATTATAAACTATAATTAAGTTTATTAATGGTTTTTAAGGGGTGGAGTGGGCTTGGCTCATTCCAAAAGGCCCAAATGGTCAAATAGATACAAAACTAGTTTGTGTGTGAACACATTTTAGGGTTTTGTTGTGTGGGTTTCGGCCTACCCTTGTTTTAAGCCTAAAATTGATTTTTTAATTATTTAATATGATTAATTAATTAAATAATCAATTGATAATTAATTAATAATCAATTGGATTGATAACTAAGGCAAGAACACATACATGCAAAAAAAGTTTCCTAAAATGAAAGTTTCCAAAATGAAAAAAATTTCCTAATTTGATCACATTATTAAAATAACTTAAAAGTATGTTTCAAGAGTTGAAACAAAGTTTTTAAACCATTATATATTTTACTTTATGCATTAGAAATGCATATAAGGGTGTATGATTGAAATGATGGATAGTTATGGACATGGCCCAATGTGATTGAGCATTATGTATGTTTTGGCCCAATGAGGACTTTCATGTCCCGACCACTTGTTTTTGGTTTGTATTTATTTTTTAAATTGTAATATGTAATTAGATTACTTAGATTAAAATTAGAGATAGAGATGGAGACCACTATCAAGGAGCAAGATGGGTCGGATGGAGATCCAACAAGCTTGAAGATAATGCAATTATTTTTACTTGTTTGAATCATGCATACTACCTAGGTGTGACCTTTTGATTTTCCTTTTGGCTCAGGGAAATCAATGTAGTTAAGTCCATAACTATACCATATTTGTATGCTTATATTTATGTGATAGATATATGATGCATACCAATGTATGCCAACCATATATGATGAGACTTAATTAACTAAAACCCTCAAATAAATACTAAGGTATATAAGCCTTTCATTAATTTGAGAAGAACCAGAGTTCTTTATAGTGTGGGTTGTTGACCACATTCAAGCTCACATTATATTGAATATGTTCAAATCTAATTAAATGGGTCATCTTAGCTAGCCCACTAGCTTGTTGACCACAGTCAAGGCTAATGGTTCCAGAGGCAAGATTAGGGAATGCATATATGATATGCATGTATCAAGAGTTGATAACCTAATGATCCAATAGTTTTGTAGAGACACAATTGGTATAGAGATACCTACCTTTCAAGGGTATGGAGTTTGGCTTGTTGACCACAGTCAATGTTAAATTACATATCAAGGATTGGATATTGGCCCACTAGGAAAACCATCGGGTTTTCTCGAATTAAATAGTGAGTGCTATTAATTTGCAATAAAATAGTGGGAGTAAATGGATTAATTAAAGACATTATTAATGCAAACATATATATTAACATACTCTCATATGTTTTCTTTTTCACATCTAGGTCATCATCATGAGCACATCAAACAGTAATATATGATCAATCTTGGATAATAAGCTGGTTGGTAGCAACTATTCTGACTGGATTAGGCAAGTGAAAATTGTTCTCAGAGCTAAAAAGATCAATTATGTCTTGGATAAATATCCACCACTACTTCCATCAGATAATGCCATTGATGAGATCAAAGGCACTTATCGAAAATACATGGAGGATAGTGAAGTAGCAGTATGTCTGATGGTGGGTGCTATGTCGTCGGAGCTTCAGAAGCAACATGAGATGGTGGATGCAAGAACCATCATTTTGCATCTTGAGGAGCTTTATTCTTCTTAGGCTAGAACTGAGCAATATGAGATTGCTCAAGCTCTATTTAGCTTCAAAATGGTGGAAGGAAGTTCAGCTGCTACTCATACATTGAAGATGTATGGGTATATTGAGCATTTGAGTAGACTTGGCTATGTAATGGATAATGATCTATACATAGATTTAATCTTGTACTCGTTGGCTCCAAGTTATGCACCTTTCGTGCTTAACTTCAACATGAACAAGATCCAAGTAACCATTCCTGAATTAATCAATATGCTTAAGACAGCTGATGGATCCTTTAAGAAGGATCCAAAAAGTATCATGGTTGTCACTTCTGCTAAAGGCAAGAAGCAAAAGAAGAAGAAGATAACCAAGGCGCAGCCAAAGAATGGTGGGATCTCCAAGAAGAAGGTTGCCAAGAAAGAGAATCCAAAAGGAACTTGCTTCCATTGTGGAAAGGATGGTCATTGAAAGCGTAACTGCAAGGCCTATCTAGATTCTCTCAAGGAGAAAAAGCAAGCTGATGCTTCTACTTCAAGTATTCATATGATTGAAATTAATACTTATTCTATTGCTTCAAAACATTCTTTGGTATTAGATACCAAATGTGGATTTCACTTGTGTAATGATCTACAGGGGCTTAGAAGCTTTAGAAGAGTTGGAAAGGTAGAGATATGTTTGCAGTCGGCTACTGGACAAAATATCTCTACAATGGTTGTGGGGACTTACCATTTGCCTCTTCCAAATGGATTAGTACTGGAATTAAATAATTGTTATTATGTTCCAGCTTTATCCAAGATTATTATTTCTTTCAGTTGTTTATTAAACGATTATGAAATTTATTTAAAGGATAAGTGTTGTTACATTTTTAAGAACAATATGTTTTATGCAAAAGCTATCATTGAGAATGGTATATTTGTTCTTGATTTAATTAAAGAAGTGCATAATGTGGATACCAAGAGAATGAAACATGATAATCTAAATACCTCATACTTATGGTATTGTCATTTAGGCTATATAAATGAGAAACACATTAACCAAATTACACAAGTCAGGTGATTTGGGATCATTTGATTATGAATCATTTGATACATGAGAATCTTATTTATTAGGAAAAATAACAAAAGCTCCCTTTATTGGTAAAGGAGAACGAGCTAAAATGGTTTTGGAATTAATACATTCAAATGTATGTGATCCAATGACTTCACATGCTAGAGGAGGTTACTCCTACTTCATTACTTTCATAGATGATTATTCTAGGTTTGGATACATCTATCTAATGAAGTATAAATTAGAAGCATTTGAAAAGTTCAAAGAATTCAAAAATGAAGTAGAGAAACAACTTGGCAAGAGTATTAAAACACTTAGATCAGATCGAGGTGGAGAATACTTAAGCCAAGAATTTCAAGATTATCTTAGAGATAATGGGATTTTATCTCAATGGACTCCACCATATACACTACAACACAGTGGTGTATCTGAAAGGAGAAATCGAACAGTATTAGATATGGTTCGATCAATGATGAGCCGAGCAGACTTGCCTAAGTCCTTTTGGGAATATGCACTAGAAAATGCTGTTTATGTGTTAAATAGAGTTCTTAGTAAATCGGTTGATGTTACTCCATATGAGATGTGGAATAACAAGAAACCCACGTTTTCTCATATGAAAGTATGGGGTTGTCCTGCTTATGTAAAGATGACAATGTCAGACAAACTAGATGTTAAGTCTAACAAATGTTTATTTGTGGGATATCCAAAAGAAACCTTTGGATATTATTTCTATCATCCCTTAGAACAAAAGGTGTTTGTTTCAAGGCATGCTATCTTTTTGGAAAGAGAATTTCTCCTACGAGAGGACAGTTGGAGTAAAATTGAATTTGGTGAAGTTCAAGACATACAATTAGAAGTGGATCAACCGATTGAACCCGAGATTGAATTTCATAATGATGAGATTACAGTTGAACCTGACTATACACAAAATCCTAGAAAGATCTACTCGGACGCGTTCTATCCCTTTGAGATATGGATTTCACGTTGATTCAGATAGAGGCATAATTGTAGTATAAGACAACGAGCCTACAAGCTATCATGAAGTTTTGAATAGTTCAGAATGTGATTTATGGCTTAAGGTTATGCAGTCTGAAATGGACTCCATGTATGAGAATAAAGTATGGACTTTAACTCAACTACCTGAAGGGATAAAACCCATAGGGTGCAAATGGGTCTTCAAAAAGAAGACCGACATGGAAGGTAATATAGTTACCTATAAAGCTCGCTTAGTAGCAAAGGGCTTTCGTCAAAAAGAAGGAATTGACTATGACAAAACTTTTTCTCCTGTAGCGATGCTTAAGTCTATAAGAATACTTTTAGCCATTGTAGCTCATTATGATTATGAGATTTGGCAAATGGACGTGAAGATAACTTTCCTAAATGGAAATCTGACTGAGGATGTGTATATGACACAACCAGAAGGATTCACATCTGGAAATGACGAAAGAGTATGCAAGCTTCAAAGATCCATTTATGGATTAAAGTAAGCCTTTAGGAGCTGGAACATACGATTCAATGAGAAAATCAAAGAGTTTGGTTTCTCACAAAATTAAGATGAACCATGTGTGTATAAAAGGGTCAGTGGGAGGGAAATTGTCTTCCTAGTTCTATATGTAGATGACATATTGATCATGGAAAACGACATTTCTCTTCTCCAATTTGTTAAAATATGGTTATCCAAGCAATTCTCTATAAAAGACCTTGGAGAAGCATACTATATTCTGGGAATAAGGATCTATAGAGATAGATCCAATAGGTTGCTAGGTCTTTCTCAAAGTACATATATAGATAAAGTATTTAAGTGGTTCAATATGGATCTCTCTAAGAAAGGGTTTATACCCATGGTACATAGGAAACACCTTTCAAAGTCTATGTGTCCATAGACACTAGAGGATAGAGAGAGCATGAATAGAATACCATATGCATCTGCAATTGGTTCTATCATTTATGCTATGTTATGTACACGTCCATATGCAGCATTTGCTTTAAGTGTCACAAGTAGATTCCAATCCAATTTTGGAGAGGAACACTGTGCAGTTGTCAAGAATATCCTTAAGTACTTGAGAAGTACCAAGGATATATTCTTGGTATATGGAGAGGGCAGTTTGGAAGTAAATGGGTATACAGATGCCAGCTTTCAATCTGACAAAGATGATTGTAAATCACAGTCTGGTTATGTGTTCACAATGGGAGGAAAAGTAGCGAGTTGGAAAAGTTCCAAACAAGAAACAACTACTGATTCCACGACAGAAGCTGAGTATATTGCTACTTTGTAAGCAGCCAAAGAAGCAGTCTGGATCAAAAAGTTCATATCTGAACTAGGAGTGGTGCCTGGCATTATTGATCCGATTCCTTTATATTGTGACAACAATAGAGCCATTGCGCAAGCAAAGGAACCACAGTCTCATCAGTGATCCAATCATGTTCTCAAACGCTACCATCTCATAAGGAAAATAGTAACTAAAAATAATGTAAAAATAGAAAGGGTTCCCACATATGATAATGTGGTAGATCCCCTCACTAAAGCACTTTCCCATATTAAGCATGATCACCATATAAATAGCATGGGTCTAAGACATATGAGTGATTGGCTCTAGTGCAAGTATAGATTGTTAGAGAGTATGCCCTAGAGCCCATATAATAGGGATGTATTTAATATGTATGAATTCATATTCTTAATAAAGGCATCATTCATTTATTAATGCTATGTTTAAATACATGAGTTTGTAAATCTTAAATTAATAAATGAAGTCCTGGATATTATAAACATAGTGCAAAGGCAATCATGAAAGTGTTCATGATATAAGATGTCTATTGTATGAAAATGTGTTAATATCTAAATATCCCTAGTCATATAATTAACAAGATAGGGTATTATTAATTCGAACAGACTAGCACATGTTATGCTTCTTGAATGGTTCAAGCAATGGTTCTCATAACTGTGATTATGGAAGATAATCAAAGCTAACATGTGGATGCTTGTTAGAAGAACAAGTTCATTGGAGACCTGTAAAGAGAATCCTCACATGGATATTAAATCTATGTCATTGAGGAATCTCTTCATAGTGGTTATGCAAGTATCCTTGGACTTGAGATCACCAAAGTTATCTTAAGTAGCAAGTGGTATAGTTTGACTCCATAACTGATTACTTCTAACTAGGAGTGAACATAGTTAGGAGGTTGGGTATATCATGATGTACTTGAAGATAGTTGAGTGATTGACAAAGGATTCACCATCCCAAATTTAATAAGGGAAGTTATCTAGCATGATTCTATAATTGCCTTGTCCAGAGAATCTCTGGCCAGAGTAATATACCAAGATAGATAGAGATCCATGGAGGGCATTTCGAGAACAATGGTTAAATTAAAAGAACATACATCATTAGATTTATATGAGTTGACAAAAATCCATACTCAGAATCTAATTGAGATAAGAGTAATTGAAGGAGTAATTGCACAGTAACTGTTTCGATGGTAGGGTCTAGTAAAACCACTTGACTTTCCTAATATTTGGGTAGTCATAATGCCTAGTTAGAGGCCAATCATGATTTGTATAATAGTGTATCAAGAATATCAATATGGATTGATAAAATGACTTAAAGAAGTTTAAATCATGTGAGTTTTGAATAGAACTCACAATTACATATTATATTGCCAATATGGATAGGAACCCAATAGGTCACACACATATAGAGAAAAAGGATAAAATGGTAAAATGACAAGGATAATAATATTTGATATTATTATGGGGATAGAGAAGTGAATAAGATAATTAATTAAAGAGTTTAATTAATTATGATCAAGTAAAATTGTTCGTAGAACTTTTTTGAAATGTTCTGTAAAATTTGACCTAATTGAAATAATGTATTTCATAATTGATTATTATTGAAATATAAGTGTTATAGGGCTGATATAATAATCAATAGGTCCATTGGAGGAATTATAAAGGCCCAAAGAAGTGAAGTTGGCACAAAAGCCCTCCAAAAGAAAGGCCACATGCCAACTCCAAAATAGAAGGCCTTAGAGGCCTGCATCTTAGACCCAAATAAATTAAATATGTTACTTAAGTTTTGTGGAGCCTACATATTTAATTTGGTTGGATTTGGAATTCATTTGGGTAATTAAATGTAAGTATATGTACAAAGGGCCTAGTTTGTGGGTTTTGTGCATAGTCTTTTGTGAAAGGGCTTAAATTGGATTTAATTAAGCCCAAATAATAATAAATAATTCCAGAAGCCCAATTAATAATTCTCCAACAATTTTAAAGAGCTCAATCCCATTTTGAAGTTGGATTTTTTAATCTAACTATAAAAATCCAAGAGATGTGAAATTAGGGTTAAGTGTGAACAATTAAGAAAACACTCTCTCTCTTTTCACTCAACCCTAGTCGCCACCTTCCCTAGTTAGCATCTAGGGATTTCGACCAGCCCTTGTTCCTCCCAATTGTTGGTTCTTTCAATCCTTCTGCAGTGTGGATTACTCATTGGAGGTGTTCGATTTTGGACACTGTGGTTTGCGACATCCCGGTGAGAAGTAAAATCAACTGTTCAACAAAAATTAAAGGTGATTTTTCTTATTCTCATTAATATGTATATTGTAAATTCATGGCAAGATCATATTTACTGGTTAAAAATTTTAAATTTCGCTTATGTATGAGATGCATGTAACCGATAATTGCCAACACCTATAGGGATATTGCAGCTACCACCATTGACCTTTTTAGGTCTAAAGTACAGTTGATCCGATTGGATCATGCACATCCCTATTTTTGGTTGTTTGTCAACCCTATTTGGGTCCTTGACCGGTCCACCATACAGTTGACCCTATTTGGGTTCATAGCTTTGATATCTTTGGATATCCACCATTTGATATCCTCGGGTATCCACCGATCCCGTTATCCACCCTTACAACTTAAGCAGGCTAAATCAAAGCACTAATGTTTCACAATTAATCACTGTATGATTTATGCATCTGATATATGGATTATCTTGTATTAGTGTGGTTTCTAAAACATGTATTGGTATCAATTTACATTATATATAGATCACTTTATGAATTGTTTAGATTCAAGTATGCTGAATTAGTTGAAGGGTTACATTGTTGTTTCTAAATATTGTGCTTTGTTTTATACTTATTGCTAATATGTAAATTTTATTATTTTCAATTATTCTATATTATATATATTTTTGATGACCATCGTGAGTGGTTGTCTTTCATGTTTAGTATCCCCACTAAGCTATAGAGCTTAGCATGAGTTATTTTATCCATGTAGGTTCTATTGTCAAAGCTTTTGCTCAGCAACGATCTCTGCATCAGAATAGGCCAACACCAAAGTCCTAGAAGTTGATGTAGGGTTACATTTGGTTAATTTTGTACAAGTTCTTCCACATGTTTAATATGTATGAAAAGGGCTATTAAATATATGTATGTCATATGAAGGAAGTGATGTAATAAGTTTTTTGAAAGAATGCTAAAGTATGCATGAATATAGGAGCTAGAATGCTTAGTCATATGTATGCTAGATGAATTGATGAATGTCATGTATGACACCACTCTTCACCAAATGTTGTGTACTTCTAGAGAGATACTTGAAGAGTTATGTTGCTATGCAAAGGTGCTTGAAGGGTCACAATGCTTGGCAAGGAAGTTATAAATATAAATGGTGGTTATGCAATTCAAATTTCAAATCAAATTTTAAAGAGGTATGACTTTTCACCAAGGGTTGCATACCTATGGAGAGGCACTTAAACAGACTTAACGTTTGGAAATCTATAAATACCTTGGAAGTTATAATCAAAGGAGAAAGCTATCATTTATTTTTCTTATTTGAAAGTATAACCAGAGAAAATTGTTGTAGGTTTTAGTTTTAGTATTATGGCTTGAAGAGAAGGAAAATACAATGAAGAAGACTACATTTGGTGGAAGGAAGAATGGTTGAGAGATCCCCTTCTTCTATTTCTAATATTTACTTCTTCTTTGTTATTATTATGATTCTTTTTAGCAATTTGATTGTTGTTATTCATATTTATTAATTTCTCTTTCATTTATCTTCATATGCAGTATTTGCCAATTTGATTGTTGTTATTCATATTTATTAATTTCTCTTTCATTTATCTTCATATGCAGTATTTGCTATTAAAACTTTATTAGTATCATTATAAGTTAAGGAAGACGACCTTAGATGTGCAATTCCTTTTCTAAAAATGGTCATAATGGTCATAAATAAGGGAGTTAGCGAGAGCAACGTCTTATTGAAAGTTAATAGGAAATTCATTATCAAAACATAGTTTGAGAGATCGCATGTGGAGATAATTGTTATAGATTGGTTTTTATTCTTTGAATGTGTGTTTATGTAATTCTTGTCTAAATGCGAGAGCTGCGATTTAGAACCATAAATGCATGTTTAAGGCATAATCTAGTCTAGATGCGAGAGCTGCGACATAGAACATTATTTCAACTTGGCTTGCATGATAAAGATTGAATTATAAATAAGAGAAAAAGATCAAATTCCATAATTATGTATATGTTATATTCATCATATTCATAAGTCTTCTCGGATTATCATTAAAGTAGGAAAATATTTAATTTAGTGTAGTATAGTTTTAATAATTTTAATTTGTAAATTAATGAGCATTGTAAACAAGATTAAATCAAGTAGTAATAGTGTACAATATTAATCAACATTCCTCGTGGGATCGATATCTGAAGTACTATAATCGGTACATCGTATACTTGCGGTTTTTAAGCTTTTAGAAAAAGCATATCATATATATATATATATATATATGTATGTATGTATGTATGTATGTTACTTACAAGTAAATGATGACAAAAGAGATTGAATGAAGATGCTTAATCATGAACATGATATAGTGTTATAGAAAATCATTCATATACATATATATATGATTATGATTATCCTACTCATAGTTTTAAATAGATTTATACAACTATGTATATATATATAGGCATTATTGAAAAGAGATTACATGCCTTCAACTAATTTCAAGTAGAGAATAGCAATACTTAATAGTGTGTATAATCACATATTTAAAGAAAGTATTACATGAACATGGATATGATTACCTTGGACATCTTATACAAGAGTTTTCATAATGACATATGCATGTGATTGAACAAAGTAAAGCAAAGTATGGAAAATAAAGAAAAGTGATATATATAATTGCATGTAAAATGATTGATTGAAATGATAATGTATATTTTTGTATAAATGTTCATCCATGAAATTGATTTAGAAATGTTAAAGCATGGTAAATGAAAGTTATATGAACAAAGTATTTGCCTGCTATTAGAGTTCAACTGTGGATAGATAAGCGCCTATAGGGATATTACAACTGCTACCATTGACCCCGTTTGGGTCTAAATTACAATTGATCCTGTTGGATCATAAACAACCTCATTTAGGTTGTCAGCTAACCCTATTTGGGTCCGTTTGACTGGTCTTACCATACAGTTAACCCTGTTTGGATTTATAATTTTGATATCCTCGGATATCTTACCGATTACCATTTTGATACCCTCGAGTATCTACTGTTCTAGTCATCCACCTTTAGAACTTAAGCAGGCTAAACTAAAGTATGAATACACTATAGTTATTACAATATGATGATTAAATATGGTACATATAATACATGATATATATATGAGACTACATTGTAAATACGATTACTTAGGAAATTAGAATCAATTAGTCATGTTAGACCAAGAAGTTATGCATATGAACTCGGTTGATATTAATGTGTTATCACTGATCTAATTGAGGAATACATGATCTTTTATAGTCAAATGCTTCTTAATAGATTATGTGTAGACACACACACACACACACACTTACACACACACACACACACACATGCACACACACACACACACACACATGCACACACACACACACACACACACACACACACAAAAACATATATACATATGTATACACACACACACACACATATGTTACCTTCCTAAGCAATAATGTATAACCTGTGGAAAAACATAAATGTAGAGTGAAAAAGCATTATGTTGTTGTTTGTATGAGAATCATTGTGATGGCTTCAATATGTTTCCTATGCTTAGGAATGCATGATATATGCAATTGTATTTACACAATGTGCTATTTTGCTATAGTATTTATAAGTAAAGGTATATCACCACAAATACATGTTAATTATCGAGCATTATGTAAATGAAATCAGAGGTAGATATAACTCACTATATGATAATAATAAATCAATTAAAAACATATAACTTGTGAATTTGATTTATATAGAGCCAAAAATGCAAGAGATATCTATAAGTATGTATGTTTGGTGATACATTTCAATTGTTACATTGTCTTATATGATTTTCTTATAGTTACTCATTTATTGATTTCTGTTGGAAAATGATATGCAACACCTTATTTGTAAATGTAGTTGATTTATGAACTTATAAGTGGTGAACTTTATGTAATGTTGTTATTAATTGGTATTAATGCAATAGATTGTGTTTCGCCCCTAAAAAGGCATAAACATTTAATGTATCTAATAGTGCATAACATTTAATTTATTAACTTAAAGTTTTAGGATCTATAATATCCTTTCTATGAAATATAAAATCATATTGCCATGCTTTTAAGATTGATATATGTATATAGGAAAAACTTAAGGATTGTAATGCATTCATATATATATATAAAGGTTTACAAAAGTATATAAGAGATACAAAAAAATAGTATAGCTAACGATTATTTGACAATCGATATGGAAACATAATCAAGAAAGACTAGTAAGTCAAGGTGATTAGTTAATAATAATATAAAAAAGTCCTAAAAGTAAGCTTGATGTGTAAACTTTAAGTGTTAAATGAATATTTATAAGAATAAGACTGATAAGAAAATGAAATATTAATAGGCAATTGGCAATGGGTATAAGTTCAACATGTATAATCTAGTACATGGAAAATATTACGAATATAAATGATTAGTTAATGTGCTTAATGATATACTTGTATGTATTTGCATTTTGACGACTTTTAAAAAGAGGTCGTCCTCATGATTTATGTTCCCCACTAAGCTTTATAGATTAGCATGGGTGTTTCATCCGTGTAGGTTGTTGACTTGATATCTATAGCAGGATGGCCAATTTAAGTCAGCAAGAAAGACTAGTGTAGACTTTTATTTTGGGCTCTTTGTATATAATAAAGTTTTTTTATTGTATTGGAAATATGGTATGTATAGATGTTTATCATTTGTTTTTATGTAAAGAGATTTTAATTTATATTGCAAAGTTTTCATAGTATAGCACTCTTATGGATTAAGTATGAATATATATTCTCTGTATAGTTAGTTTATGTTTAAGTTGCACTATAAAACTTGTGTAATGAGAAGGATAAAATGATGTTTGTGGGTTAAGGGATAAGGATGCTACATATTATTTATATTTTCACTCGCAATATTGTTATTTAATTCATATTTCATTAATTTTAAATTTCAAGATAAAAGTATACATTGTTCTCACATTTTCTCATATTTTTACATTATGTCTCAAATAAATTTCATGCCATAGGAATTATTATCATCATGAAATTACTACTTTTCATTATTTAACCTTATATTAACATAATCTCATCAATATGCTACCATATACCATTTGGCCACTATAGGTACATAATCAATCATATTATTTTTCATGCCATAAATTGTTTCTTTGATGTTTTTAAGGTTTAAATCATGCATATCTACTATTAATTCATTATAAATAACATGTATTCCATCATGAACATTTTTACATAGCTTTACTTCCATTTAGCCATAATGTGATCTCTCAAACAACAATTTGTTTAATTTATATAAATCATTCGAAACATGTTTTCCAAGTATAAATTACATAGTTCTAACATTTATTCAATTTAAAGTCATTCACATCCCTAGGTTCTTATACTTACATAATAGGTTCAAATTCCATCTTCCTATGTTTGATCATGCTTTCATGCATTTATCTTCACCAACTTTATTATTTAGTATTCCATTTAACTTATTTACCATCAATTTGAATTTAGACCACCTTATATGCGAAAACCCTCCGTTATATAATCTTATTCATATGAAATAAATTAGTTTAGGTATCTACATAACCTAATGCTCCTTTGCTCTTTCGATTTTCCTTTTCTTTTCCTTTTTCCTTCCTATTCTCTTTTTCTTCTTCTTGTTTTTCACCTAAATCGAATTGTGCATATGTAGTAACCATGAGTTTTCCTTCAATTTATCATACAAATATCATATGAAAATGACAAGTTATCTAATTCCCCAATTAATTCTAACTAAATCACATAATTTTACTTGATTAAATTTCTCTTACTAAAGTCCTCCTTTTTTGAAGCTTTTTTTTTCCTTCAATTCTTTTTCTAAGGTGGAGAGGATGAAAATTACTTAATCTAAATGAAATTAGGGTTAAGAAATTGATGGAAATTTGAAGTTAGAAGAAGAAATAATGGACAAGAAATGATAGAGGGAGGTTTGGCCAATAAGAGGGATGGAGAAGATGGTTGAGTTTGGTTGATTTTTAGTGAAGTTTCTGAAAGGATATCACATGGCATATACATAATGATCACGCAGCTAAAAAATTTAAAATTTAGATCATACATGCCACGCAATATGCAATAACGAATCAAATCATGCAATTTTAGGGTTTTGAAAAACTTACAACCTTAAATGCACTTCAAAACTTGATTTTGATGATGACCAACAAATAAAATGGACTTATATGCCTTAGATCTTGATCACCAATGCCAAACGAGCTGCCTTTATACCACTCCTCTCTATGCTCACACACACAATAGCAAGGATGGCTTAAAACAAGAGTGCTAGCTCTAATCTTTTAGTATTTGCTATTACTGCCCAAGAACACAAGAGATGAAGAAATAATTCTTTCTTTTGAGAGTGGCGGCACTAGAAAGAAATTGTCACCTTTGGTCAAAAGAATTAATCAATTTATATCATTAATTTAGGAAAGATGTGAATGCCAAAATCCCCTTGGAATAATGAATATTTTTAAGCCTCCATCACTTCTTAATTAAGTGATTTAAATTCTCTTAGGTTTCAAATTCAAATGGGTTAGTCATTTAATAAAAAATCAACCACTTCATTAGGGATTAATAGTTGCCAAAATTTACTAGGATTTTTCCTTGAATTTTCGATCACATTATCTCCCTCTTAAGTGTTTTATTTTGATTTAAATACAATTTAGGATTTAATACTTAATTACATTAATTACCATAAGATAATTAATTAATTGAAATTAAACCTTGTGCATGCCAAATATTTCTCTCATGGACCAATTGTTTAACAGATTTGCCTTAAATAGCTAGCTATTTAAGGCAAAAAACCTGATTAACATATTTGCCTTAAACAGCTAGCAGTTTAAGGCAAAAAACTATTTATGAGAATTAGTCCAATTAGCAATTTTAATATCCATTACATACATTAATTTGACTTTAAATAAAAGCCCAAATTAATACCAATACACTATTTAAATATTTTAAGCCCAATGCTTTGTATGCAATCGTATAGGTCCATTTAATATTAGCAATGAATTAATAAATTAATTCAAAGGCTATATATATTCTCTAGCAAGATATTATAGCCTTCCAAATTAAATGAAAATGCAAATGGCATTTAGTGACCTAATGCAATTTTACATAGTCCCTTACCCTTAAATATCAAAATTAATATAAGGCATGTAACTAGTCATCCTTATATATACTAATTCCTTTCTTGATATTCCAGTGACATAGAACTATCAAATAAATACTGATTACTCATTATTTCATCTTGGTATGGCCATACACTTCTCAGTTCACTGATCAAGTGGTCGATGATATTTTCTCTCTTATTGAGAAGGGTAATCCCTTCACTTCTCTCATGCTCTCTAACATGAATTAGTGCATACCCAAGCATACCTATACTTATCACCCTGTTACGAGTACGTTAGGTGTATGTCAAAGTACACAGTAATTCATAGAGATTTTAGGTCTAAGAACTCCGATGCAAAACTTGCACATGAGGAACACTTATGACATGTACCATGTAGTGTTCTTATGAAAGGATAAAATCCATATACCATATTCTAGACATATATCTATGATCTCTAATTGACACTCTTGTCCTTATGATCTGTAAGACAGAACTCATCTTATCAAAGAGAGCATACTAGTCTTAATTCATTTGTTATTACCATAAAAAATGACTGACTAGGGATATTTAGAATGAAGTCTCTATTGTTTCAAGGTCTTAAAACCATGTACCTTGATGCAATGTAAAATGTCTACTTTTTAGAATGTATTTTCTTTTATTTAAGTTACTAAGTATGTAATATTATGTGTATTTTAGGTGTTTGTGTTGAGTTTATGTGATTATTGGTGTTTTAGGTCAAAGTTGGTGCAAATGTGAAGTGATTTGGCGAAATGGTGAAGGATTCGAATGAAGCAGTTCACGAGTCATGAAGAGCCTCATGAGTTGGACATAATGGCACGAGGTGTGAAGGTGCTCTCGAGTGACATAGAGGCGACAGGCTCACAAGTTGTGAATCTGTTCATGAGTCGACAGGTAAGCCGAAACGCATTCACGAGTCGGGAGCAGATCATGAGTGAGGATAGATTGATGAAGTTCATGACTCGTGAAGCTGTTCACGAGTCCAACATTACGCCTGTTCCCAAAAGATGCCATCTTTGTGCACATGATTTTTCAGCCAAGCATCAAGACTTTTCAGGGCAACTTTTCACAATTGATAACTACTCGAAAAGGACATGTTTGTAGAGTTAATCTCTATAAATATGGGAGTAAAGCTCTGAAGTTAGGATCGAAAAAAAAGAAGAAATTTATTAGTTTTTTGTAAGAACATTTTAGTTAGTTTTTGGACAACTCTTTTTACTTATTTTGTGGATGATGACAAAAGAGCAAAGCCAAAGAAATAAGAGATATATTAGAAGGTTTTATTAGAAAGTAAACTTTGGGGGAGTTATGATTTTTTCTTTTTCTTATTCATTTTCATTTCAATTATGTATTTGGCTAAGTTCTTTTGTACATTGTAACTATACAATATAATTTATTTTAGACATGTTTATTTTCTTTATGTATGAAGTATGATTTAAGTTTATTTGGGTCCATTGAATTGCTTTTTATGCTTGATCACCATAATTAACATGTTAGTCAATTTATTCGCATTGAGAATTGGAATTCTTTGATGGAAAGACAAATAAATTTACTTGAAGCATTGAATTAAGTTAGAGATAAGGAATTCACTTTAAGGGGTTAAAGAATTAGCATAAAACTTCATAATATTTATTTATCTCTATAATGTCATGAGAATGCTTATAAACTCTAAATAAAAACATCTTTAATGACAATGAGAATTGCTTTAAAGAAATTAGGCTAAATTCTCCAATCATATCATTCATGCAATTGTTTTATTGGATCTTAAAAGAAATTATTTCTCTTAGTTAATATATATGCTCAAAATATCATTTAAGTCATCTATTGTCCAAAATTAACTTAATATATTTATAATAGTCTAGTCTTTAGTTTAAATGCATGATTCTTATATATTTGGTTACCTATTCATCCACATCTTGTTATTTCAATATAAAATTACTATGTTCCCTTTGGAACGACACCTTACTCACTCTATATGCAGTCTAGTGAGACTAAGGGTTCAATTAAATCGCCATCAAATTTTTGTAATGATCTTAGACAAAAAGTATTTTTTATTTTTGTGCAGGGAACTTAGAAGGAAGCAACTTGAGGAACTTAGATTGCAATTAGAAGGAGAACAAAGTGCCAAATTGGAGGAAGGTCATAATATTCCAATTATGGTTGGAGAAGAAAGGAGAATGCTTGGTGATTTTGCCATGCCCAATATTTTGGAGAGTTTTGGAGCGATAGTGGCACCGGCTATTGCTAACAACAACTTTGATATCAAACCGGCACTCATTCAAATGGTGCAAAATAACCAATTTAGAGGTTTGCAAGGGGAGGATCCTTATGCTCATATCCTTGCTTTTCTTAATGTGTGTGCTACATTTAAAATTAATGAAGTGAGTAATGATGCCATTAGACTTAGGTTATTTCCATTTTCTTTAAAAGAAAAAGCACAAATTTGGCTTGCTAGTATACCTAATGAGACAATCACTACTTGGGATCAACTAAAACAAGCTTTTCTTCATAAGTATTTTCCACCACATAAAACAACAAAATTTAGAAATCAAATTTCTACTTTTAAACAATTACCTAATGAAACTATATATACGTCTTGGGAAAGATTTAAGGAACTCTAATGGCAATGTCCTTACCATGGCTTGCCGGATTGGATGATTCCTCAAATCTTTTATAATGGGCTAATGGAGGAAAATAAAAATATTGTGAATGCTGCTTCAGGTGGAAAATGGTTAGAGAAAACTGCTAAGGAAGCTAAAATTTTGTTGGAGGAATTACCCTCACAAGGCTACATGGGAGAAGAACCCACTATGGCGAAGGCCAAGGGATTTTTGGAATTGGATTCCATTAATCTCTTAATGGCTAAAGTGGAAGCTTTAACTAAGTTGGTAAGTAATTCTCACTCTAACATTGAAAATGTGAGTCCAATATGTGAAAAATGTGGTGGACCTCATATGTATGCTAATTGTAGTGAGGGGTCTAGTTAGGATGTCAGTTTTCAATTATTTAAAGGAACTCACTATAACTATACCCTTTGTGGATGCAATTAAGGATATGCCTTCACGGGCAAAATTTTTAAAGGAAATTGTAAGTCACAAGGGTAAACTTGAAGAACATGGATATGTTTCTTTGGTAGAAGAGTCTAAGGTCATGTATTCTAAGTATCCACCTAAGCTAAAGGATCCAGGTTGTTTTATGGTTCCTTGTGTTATAGGTGGAACTCATTTTGATAAGGCTTTATGTGACATGGGTGTAAGTGTTAGTTTTATGCCTTACTCTATTTATAAAAAGCTTGATTTAGGTGAATTAAAGCCTACTAATATGTGTTTATCTATGGCAAATAAGTCTATTGCACATCCTATAGGCATACTTGAAAATGTTCTTACCAAAGTAGGTAAATTTGTAATTCTTGCTGATTTTACTGTGCTAGATATGGATGAAGATCCTGAAATTCCTATTTTATTTGGTGGGCCATTCTTAATTACTGCTAGGGCTATTTTTGATATGAAAAATGAAAAAATATCTCTTGAAGTTAATGGTGAAACAATTGAATTTAATGTGTTTGGGATGGTTAAGTCTTCACCAATGGAAGTAGTGAATAGAATTTATGCCTATGATGTTATTGATGAGTGCATTAATAGTGTTGTTAATGAATCTGTTAGTCAAAGCCCAATTGCACCTTATGATTTAAATGAAAGTTGTGATGAGGTTTTGCAAGTGCCTCTTATCCTTTTCATCAAGGATTCTCAAAGTTTGAGTCTTTGAGAAAGGATGAAGATGTGCCATCGAAGACATCTAAGGAGGAAGTTCAATTTGAACTCAAGCCATTACCAACAAGCTTAAGGTGTGAATATTTGGATTCCAAATTTCATTTACCTTTCATTGTTAATTCTTCAATTGATAAGCATAATGTGAGTACATTACGTGATATTTTGCTTGCTCATAGAAATGCCATAGGATATTCTATAAGTGATTTAAAAGGAATTGCACCTAAGGTTTGTATGCACAAGATCTTGTTAGAAGAGGATTCTAAACCTTCCATTGAAGGTCAAAGAAGACTTAATCCAACTCTTAAGGGGGTAGTGAGGAAAGAAATAAAATAATTAAATTGCTTGACAATGGCATAATTTATTCCATAAGTGATAGTAAGTGTGTGAGTCCTATTCAAGTTGTCCTTAAAAAGGGTGGCTTAACTGTAATTCATAATGATAATAATGATTTAATTCCTACTAGGACTATCATGGGTTGGCATATGTGTGTGGACTATAGGAAATTGAATAAAGCTACAAGAAAGGACCATTTCCCTTTGCCTTTTATTGACCAAGTCATAGAAAGATTAGCTAATTTTTCTTATTTTTGTTACTTAGATGGTCTAAGTGGTTTTTATCAAATACCTATACATCCCCATGATCAATCTAAGACAACTTTTACATATCCATATGGAACTTTTGCATTTAGGCGGATGCCTTTTGGTTTGTGTAATGCACCGGCCACTTTTTAAAGATGCATGTTTTTCTTTTTTAGTGATCTTATTGATCAATGTGTGAAAGTTTTCATGGATGACTTTAGTGTATATGGTACTACCTATGAGAATTGTTTATCTAATCTTTCTAAGGTGCTTGATAGATGTATAGAGCATAGGTTGGTTTTAAATTGGGAGAAGTGCCATTTCATGGCACAAGAGGGTATTGTCTTAGGACATTTAGTATCTAATAGGGGGATTGAAGTTGATAGAGCTAAAATTGAAATTATTGCTAATTTGCCTCCTCCTAAAAATGTTAGAGATGTTAGAAGCTTTCTAGGTCATACTGGATTTTATAAAAGGTTCATAAAAGATTTTTTTAAGATAGCTAAACCTTTGTGCACATTACTAGGCAAGGATGTTGATTTTAATTTTGATAAGGCATGCCTTAATTCCATTGAAACCCTTAAACATGCTCTTGTCACTTCACCGGTGTTACAACCACCTAATTGGGAGCAACCATTTGAATTAATATGTGATGCTAGTAATTATGCGATTGGGGCTGTTTTAGGACAAAGAATTGATGGGAAGCCTTCTGTAATTTATTATGCTAGTAAGCCACTGGATGATGCCTAAATTAATTACTCCACAACTAAAAAAGAACTCTTGGCCATTGTATATGCATTTGATAAATTTAGGGCTTATCTTATAGGGCAAAAAGTCATTATTTTATTCTGATCATGCTGCCCTCAAGTACCTCTTGACTATAAAAGATGCTAAGCCTAGATTTTTAAGATGGATTTTAATGTTACAACAGTTTGATTGGGAAATACGGGATAAGAAGGGGAAAGAAAACTTAGTTGCTGATCATTTATCTAGGTTAACCCAAGGTGTTTTGAAAGATAATGATGATGGGGTGCCTATTGATGAAGCTTTTCACGGGGAACATCTTTTTAGTGTTGTTTCAAAGGAAGTTCCATGGTTTGCCGATATAGCAAACTATTTAGTAAGTGGTGTGCTTCCCTATGGTATTGATTATAGGCAAAGGAAGAAATTCCTACATGATGTAAAGTTTTACTATTGGGAATAGCCCTTGTTATATAGGAAATGTGTTGATGGGCTAATTAGGAGGTGTATTCCTCATGAGGAAGTTAGTGATGTGATAGCTCATTATCATTCCTATACTGTAGGCGATCACTTTGGGGTTTCTAAGACAGCTTCTAATGTATTACAAGCTAGATTTTGGTGGCCTACATTGTTTAAGGATGTCAAAGACTTTGTGCTTAGTTGTGATAAATGCCAAAGAGTGGGAAATTTGTCTAAAAGGAATGAAATGCCTTTAAATGGTTTTTTAGAAGTTGAATTGTTTGATGTTTGGGGTATGGACTTTATAGGACCATTTCCTAGTTCTTTAGGGAATAGATATATTTTGGTTATGGTTGATTATATATCTAAATGGGTGGAAGAAATTCCAACCATTACTAATGATGCTAAGGTGGTCAATAAGATGCTTAAGAAAGTTATATTTCCTAGATTTGGAACACCTAGGGCAATTATTAGTGATGGTGGGTCTCATTTTTGTAACAAGGTTATAGAACAATTATTGAAGAAGTATAATGTGACCAATAAAATTGCTACACCTTATCACCCTCAAACTAGTGGACAAGTTGAAATTAGTAATAGAGAGCTTAAGTGGATATTGGAGAAAACGGTCTCTAGATCAAGAAAAGATTGGGCAATTAAGCTAGATGATGCTCTTTGGGCATATAGAATAGCTTTTAAGACTCTCATAGGCCTTACTCCTTATCAATTGGTTTATGGTAAATCTTGCCATTTGCCCGTTGGAATTGAACATAAAGCCTATTGGGCAACTAGGGTCTTAAACTTTGATATGCAACAAGTTGGTAGGAGAAGATTGCTTCAATTGTAAGAACTTGAGGGGCTTCGTATGAATGCTTATAAAAATGCTAAACTATATAAAGAGAGAACTAAGGTTGGTGACTTAGTTTTATTGTACAATTCAAGGTTGAAACTATTTCCTGGTAAATTAAAGTCAAGATGGTCGAGTCCTTTCAAGGTAGTTCAAGTTTTTCCTTATGGTCCTGTTGATATTGCTAATGAAAAAGGGGAGCTTTTAAAGGTTAATGGCCATAGATTGAAGCCCTATTTCATTGGTGATGCATTAGTTCCTACTCAAATAGTTTCTTTATTAAATTCCTCTTATACACAATAATCATATTTTTGTTTAGGATTAGCTCTATTAGTTTGGATTTTATTTGTTTTATGGTTTGTTTTTGGTTATGTTTTAAGTATTCTTTAGTTTTTGGCTTATTTTCTTTTGTAATTTTTAATTTTGGATCAAAGTTGGTATAATTTATAGAAAGTTATAGCAAAGGGAAGCTTTTCACGTGTCCTGTTCGACTCGTGACGCTGTTCACGAGTGCTCTAGAAGCAAAAGCTTCACAAGTCGTGAACATGTTACCGAGTCGTGCATAAAATTATCAATTCATGACGAGTTTTACAAGTAACACAGAAAGGAATTCTTCACGAGTTGTAAATATTGGTTCGACTCGTGAACCTTTTTACATTTGTTGAATAATCCAATTTTTCACGAGTCGTGAAGTTTTTTCCGATTCGTGAACATGTGAACATATGCCTAAATTCTATTTTTTTCACGAGGAGTGAAGTTGAGTTTGACTCATGATTCACTGTTGCCCTATTTACCGAGTTGTGCATTTTAACTCTTTTTCTTTCTTAATTTATATTTCTTTCTTTCTTTAATTTTTTTAATTAGTGTACTTAATCATTCTTTCCGCCTTTCAATCCTTGTTAACTTTTATCAATTAATTTAAATTATATGGAGGGGGAATGGTTATACTTATACCTAGGGTTTGTGAACCAACATGCCATTTCACTCTTTCCCTTATTTCTCTATAAATATAGCAGTTACTTTTCTTTTCTTTCACAAATTTCATTTCACTTGTGCCTTAGTCCCTTATTTTCTCTTCTTCCTCTACATCTTCTTTTTCTTCTTCTTTACTGCTCATTTTCTATTTCATTGTTACATATAAGTGTCTTCTTCGTCTTCTTCTTCTTCTTTTCCTTCTCCATTTTGTATCTTTTATTTCTTCTAGCGTGCATTCATTTGCTGTTATTTTTGTCTTTCATTTCCTTTCTTTTACTTGGTCTTCTTCTCTACTCCTCATCTGTGTGTGGGTTTCTCTTCATCATCTTCTTCTTTACTGCATATCTTCTCTTTGTCTTTCTCTTATTTTCCATCAATGGTGAGAACAAAGAACCCATCTTCTTCAATAAGCCAGCAAGGGGGAGATGAAGCACAACCAGAAAGTTTACAAACTCAATTTGGTGCACCATTCCCCATTTCATCTATCCATGAAGGTAATCGTTTCCTTTCTCTCAAGGATAGGGCAATATCACAATGTAAGTATTTTTCCAACTCTCTCCTTGAACAAATAGGTATGCTTGAGGCTGTGAATGACATGCTATCTCAATGTGGTTTACTGCATTTTGTTAATACGCATGAGCATTTTTATAATGATTTAATCATAGAATTCTATACTAATTTAAATGAAAATGCTGAAAATTCTAGGCTATTGGACTTTTGCTTGAATGGTATTGATTATACACTCACATATTTTATGATGCATCGCATTTTTGGCTTTAAGCAAACTGGGTTTTGTGATCTTCCTAAGGTGTATAACTCTAATGCCTTTTTGAATTTTCTAATTAGATTGACCACTCCATTTAGGGCTAGGGAGGCTAAGTCTATGTTCATAATAGATTTGAAATATTGGATTTTGTATAAGATTTTAGCTTCTGTTGTCTTTAACAAGCCTGAATTTAATCGAGTCTCTCATCATGATTTATTTTTGATGTGGTGTGTGCATAATTTCAAGTCCGTTTGTTGGTCTTTTTGGATTTTTAATCAATTAATGAATTATGTTGGTCGTCCGAAATCTCCTCTCATGCATGGACATGTCATCACTGCTATTGCTAGGAGTCTTGATGTAGATTTGCATACAAATGATAGTGTCCTTCCATGTTTATATTTTTCTAAACATCTTTTTGTTTGGGGTGAAATGGTTAATAATTCTTTTCAATTTATTCCCCCGCTTTCACGTTCTTGTTGGAAGGATCTTGTAGGAACCTCTATTCCACAAGAAGCGGCTGAGGAAAGCACTTCGGATGAGGCTAGGCAAGAGGAATAGGGGCAAGGAGATGTTCCTATGGATGATATCCTTAGAGACGAGGTTGCTATTTAACCACCTATTGCTGGATCTTTTTCACATTCCATTCATTCCATGTTCAACCAGCTGTTGTAAAATCAATCAACCATTCAGAATCAACTCACATCAATGGAGCAATTTACCTCCCAATTGGTTCGATGTCAACGATGCCTTGAGCATAAGGTGGATGCCTTCATTGCCCAATCGAACTATATGGTGTCTTCGCCTCCGCCTTCACCATGATCTTAAATCTCAGGGGAGTTTTCTTTCCTTTATTCTTTAGTTTATTTCTTTTTTTTTTGTTTTTGTTTTGTTCCTTCACATTGAGGACAATGTGTGTTCTAAGTGTGGGGGACTAAAATTTGTTGTGTGTTGCATGTTTTGTTACACATTGTTATTTTTGTTTGGGTGTGTATCTTTTTCTTTATTTAGACTAAACTTTTTAGTAAGTTTTCTTATAAGTATTGCTCTCAATTGATTATAATATAGGTTGTTATGTTAAGTCATTTGCCTTTTATGCTCATTTTATTAGTTTTTCAAAGTTTTTGGCATGTGTTTTGTGTTTTTAAGTTATCTCTTTTTACTTCTTTCAACATTTTAGGTTATTTAGTCTCTTTACTAACTATGCTTAAGGTTAGAATTTGATCATTTAGTTTAAGGTTTTTAGGATTCTAGTTGCCTCATGGAAACTTTAGACATAATACTTACCTTTACCTTTCAATAATGGATGAGGGCTAAAAAAAATATATGATGAAATAAAATAAACAAAGCAAGATGCATATTTAAAAGTTCAATAAAGTATGGGATGGAGGGTAAAATGCACCCAATACTACATTCTCTTGCTATGCTCAATTCATGGGATAAAGGTTAAAAGTATAAGCATGATATGATAAAAAAAAGACAATGAAGAAAAATAGAAAACAAATGCAATATAAAAATGCCATGAGATTGGTTTAAGGGTATGAGTGCTTGCGAATTGTCCTAATAGGCGACTATAGTCTTAGAATCGTAAGTTTTATGATCAATATTCTCTCTTAAGCATGGTTAGTCTTGAGAATTTATTTCCTTGATGTTGGTTTTAATAAACTTAGGTGACTTGGTAACTTATAATATATGTTTTAAGATTTGATTTACTGAAATTTTGAGTGTTTAAGGTATTTGACTTCATTTCAATCTTGTTTAAAGTGAATATTGAGCAATGCTTTATAATTTAACTTACTTAGTTTAACTTGGAATTAGATTTTCTCATTCTTTTCTTGCTTGAGCACAAGCAAGGTTTAAGTGTGGGGGAATTTGATGCCATGTAAAATGTCTACTTTTTAGTATGTATTTTCTTTTATTTAAGTTGCCAAGTATGTAATATTATGTGTATTTTAGGTGTTTATGTTGAGTTTATGTGATTATTTGTGTTTTAGGTCAAAGTTGGTGCAAATGTGAAGTGATTTGGGGAAATGATGAAGGATTCGGATGAAGCAATTCACGAGTCGTGAAGAGGCTCACGAGTTAGACATAATGGCATGAGGAGTGAAGGTGCTCTCGAGTGACATAGAGGCAACAGGCTCACGAGTCGGCAGGCAAGGCGAAACACATTCACGAGTCAAGGGGCAGATTATGAGTGAGGATAGATTAATGAAGTTCACAACTCGTGAAGCTGTTCATGAGTCGAACATTACGCTTGTTCCCAAACGATGCCATCTTTGTGAACATGATTTTTCAGCCAAGCATCAAGACTTTTTAGGTTAACTTTTCACAATTGACAACTACTCGGAAGGGACATGTTTGTAGAGTTAATCTCTATAAATATGGGAGTAAAGCTATGAAGTTGGGATCAAAAAAAAAAGAAGAAATTTATTAGTTTTTCGTAAGAACATTTTAGTTAGTTTTTGGACAACTCTTTTTACTTATTTTGTGGATGATGACAAAAGAGCAAAGCCAAAGAAATAAGAGATATATTAGAAGGTTTTGTTAGAAAGTAAACCTTAGGGGAGTTATGATGTTTTCTTTCTCTTATTCATTTTCATTTCAATTATGTATTTGGCTAAGTTCTTTTATACATTATTACTATGCAATATAATTTGTTTTAGACATGTTAATTTTCTTTATTTTTGAAGTATGATTTAAGTTTATTTGGGTGCATTGAATTGCTTTTTATGCTTGATCACCATAATTAGCATGTTAGTCAATTTATTCGCAATGAGAATTGGAATTCTTTGATGGAAAGAAACATAAATTTGCTTGAAGCATTGAATTCACTTAGAGATAAGGAATTCACTTTAAAGGGTTAAAGAATTAGCATAGAACTTCATAATTTTATTTATCTCTATAATGTCATGAGAATGCTTATAGACTCTAAATAAAAACATCTTTAATGACAATGAGAATTGCTTTAAAGAAATTAGGCTAAATTCTCCAATCATATCATTCATGCAATTATTTTATTGGTTCTTAAAAGAAATTATTTCTCTTAGTTAATATATATGCTCAAAATATCATTTAAGTCATCTATTGTCCAAAATTAACTTAATATATTAAAATAGTTTAGTCTTTAGTTTAAATGCATGATTCTTATATATATTTACCTATTTATCTACATCTTGTTATTTCAATATAAAATTATTTTGTTCCCTTTGGAACGACACCCTACTCACTTTATACGCAGTTTAGTGAGACTAAGGGTTCAATTAAATCCCCATCATGCCTCACACATGATAACTTAAACTGAAACAACATTCTTGGATAGTTCTTTCAATTGATATGCATAAGAATACAATAGATAAAACAAATGCCTCATTTATTAACTTAAATTTTTTATAACAATGTATTGGGGTTAGGGCTTACACTAACAGTTTTTACATCTTTATTTTGTCTTTATGTACCTTAAATAGAGGGCTAGGATTAAATCAAGCACTATTCAATCAAAAGGGCTTATATTAAGCCGTTTGTTATCCTTTCATTGGCTATAAGTTTCAATTATTAAATCACCCTCCAAAATATGTGTAAAAATATTGACTAAAGCGTGTTTAAAATTTTGGTTCATTCCAAATTCATTTTGATATAGTTTTAAGTCTTGAGGTAAAATTTATCGGTCCAAAACCCTAAAATTCAAAGTTGTCCAATTTTTTTTTCACTTTCAAAAATTAATTGGAATGATTTCTAGTGGTTTTATATAATTGGAATAATTTTATGAGGTTTAAAATAATTTTTTCAAGCCAATCAAAGTTCAGTCAACCCTATTACAGTTTAGATAAATTTTTCACTCTGTCTTTTAAGGGATTATTTGACCTTAATTTCACCTTAAATTATACCATTAGATTCATTATAAATTTCACTTTCCAAGGTGAACAAAAAATTTCATGGGTCTTGAGTGGTACTATTTACCTGGTGTCCTTATTCATCCCTAAAAAATACTATTCATGCATACTCGAATTGTGAGGGCATTACATTTCTCCCCTGTTAATTAAAAATTTCATTCTCAAAATTTACTTAGACTAAACAACTGAGGATGTTATGATTTCATCACTTTTTCTAGCTCCCATGTCGCCTCTTTAACATTGTGGTGAGTCTAGAGTACTTTCACCAAAGGTATCTACTTGTTTCTCAATTATTTAACCTCTTTAACAATGATTCTAATAGGTTCCTCATCGTATGACTAAATTATGTCCTAAACTTTATTTGAGTTTTTTAAATGCTTCAAAGGGTGATGAGAAAGGTTTTAGTGCTTTAAAATGCCTAACTGAACTACCTTTATACACCGGTTTTTCTTTTCATTAAAAATTTGTCTTTGTATACAACATTTGGAAACTAACAAATATGTTTAAGATGAATACTAATTTAGCTAATATTTCATCAAGAAATATGACTATCTTTGTGCTAATCAAGATTCTGAACATTACACAATTCTAAGTTAAAGTTTAGAAATAAAACTGGGCGAACTAAACTTATTAAAAGCTACAAGATAAAATAAACTAAACCTATGCAATCAACATACAAAGTAAAAACTAACTAAACAAACTAAATAAGAATGCAAAATAACGATAAAAGAAAAAAATATGAAAATAACCACTTAAAACTGAAATATAAAATTAATTGAAATCAAATACTACAGTTAAATAATAAAAACAAAATAAACTAAAATGAAAATAAAACAACATAAATAAAAACATAAAAAATTAAAATTAAAATAATTCATTAAGAAAAGGGGTTGTGAGATTGTTTAAAAACTTCCTGAATCTCATAGCAAAACCAAGCTCAATTGAGCTCTACTCCCATCTAAAAAAATCTTGTTGTCCACAGCAAGGTAACAATACTCCTAGCTTACTGTGGTGGTTGCAGAGAAGGTAGTGGTGGAAAATGGTCCCAGAAATGCAGAATGAAGTGCTCTTAATTGGGGCATAGAGCCTTAATACTTTCCTATAATTTATCAATTGGGCCTGCTTGAATATCCAAGTGAGCTTGAACACAATTCGTGAAATCCACCATTTGAAGTGTCAGGTGTGCGTCAGGCTCCAGAGCAGCGGCCTTCCCCTCTTAGTCAGCTTCTTTATCCTCCTCTAAACATCCTTAAGTGCATTTGGTGGCAGTCGTGTGTGACCCTTGGTTATTTCAAAAATGTACTAAGCACGGGTGGTCTAGTGTCTTCTATGAGTGTTTGACATGATCTTTATATTTTTAAATGACTTAAAAGAAAAAAATCAACCGTTCGAGTATTCAAAATTGCACGAGAAAAAATGTGAGTAGGAGAAGGATATATAATAAATGTATTCTATATACATCTATATTTAATTATGGATAGAGAAATGGTAGAATCTTTTTTTTTATTAGACTAAATAAGGGTCTCTGATAAAGATGGAAGAAGATAAACAAGAATTAAAACAAAAATAAGAGGAAACACTTTTTATAGGAATCGGTATCTAATGACATCAACAAGTCTAGTAGAATGCAAATGAAAAAGAGGGGACAATAATAAGATTTTAATCTCAAAATAAAAAAGGGGATATGGTAAAATTGGTAAATGCTACGGACTTAATTGGATTGAGTCTTGGTATGGAAACTTACGAAGTGATAACTTTCAAATTAAAAGAAACCCTAGAAATAAAAATGGGCAATCCTGAGCAAAATCCTCTTTTCCAAAAACAAAGGTTCAGAATGATAGAAAGAATGATAGGTGCAGAGACTTAATGGAAGCTGTTCTAAAAAATAGGGTTGACTACATTGCTTTAGTAAAGTAAAGAAATCCTTTTGTCAAAACTCCAGAAAGGATAACTCATATATATATGTACACATACTGAAATACTATCTCAAATGATTAACAAGGGCTCGAATCCATATTTTTTTATCTTTATTTAATCTTTATAAGAAAAATGAAATAAAAAATAAATAAATAATTTTTTTAAATTGATTCTAAGTTAAAGAAATGATTGAATATTAATTGATCAAACTATTCATGATCTATGTAGACAGCCGAACCAAGTGAAGGTCTAAGATCAGTGTGATTGATAACCTTAGTAAGAACTGTAACCATACCACCCAAATCACTTTTCTTCATAAAACTAGGTATCCACTAGAGGTCTTTAATTTTCCTTCATAGATAATAAGCACCATTTAGCTTATTTCCCTCAACCATGCACTTTAAAAATAACACTTATGCAAAATTAACACCTCCAAGACCTTTAATATTCCCAGAAAAATGCCAAAGCTAGAAACCGGTGACGAATGTGCAATGTGTGGTTCTTGAGGTGGTATGTCTTTATCTTTTTGGTGTGAAGTCAAGTAATTCTCTAGCACCATCAAATGGAAATCTAAGAAACTTCATAAATTCCTTGAATATGCTCTTATATTTCTTCCTACCTAATTGGAATTGTATGATCCCATTAGTGTCATCGACATCTTCAAAAGTAAACTAAATGTGGTCAGAAAGTCTTTAGTGATTTGTGGATGCACCTCCTCATTTTTCTTGACAAATTTTATCTATCCAATATTCTCAATCATTTGATTTACCCCCTACTTCATATTCCTATCCACTGAGTCTACAAAGAGGTCGTTTAAATAAACAGGCTTCACATATTCTACTATAGCAAAATATTCATATGTCGTTGCATAGCTCGGATTGAAATAGCTAGGCATATAAATCCCAGTTGAACTAGAGGCATCCTTATTATCGGTGCATTTCGGAGACATTGCACAAGCCAACAATAAACATTTAAATGGTAAGATAAAGTTTAATTTAAATGTTAAAAGCACAACACATATTTTCACGACATCAGAAGTAAAACTAAAGCAAAATGATCTGAGAATAACTTGAACACTCATATAGATTACAAGCATTAGAAATGCATAATAAAAATAATAGCGAAAAAAATTCAATCACTAAAATCGACCACCAAGAGAGGCAAAATAGAGCATGTGAACTTCATTTTCCATGATAACATTCCATAGCTAAACATACATGAGGCTTTTTTCCTCACAAAGAAATATCGATACTAGGATCAATAAACACAAAATGCAAGAACAAAGTGTCAAATAGAATGAAAACCATGGGTAGGAATTCAATAAGGCATTTTATCAAACAATTGATGGGTAAGAGAATTTAACATTGAAGCTAGTGAAACCCAAACACACTCTAAGCCCAAACATTGGAATAAACATCATCATCATATATAAGACCTCTTAAAGTCAATTTCCATATAGAAAATGCCATCAGATTGCAACAAAAATAGCCCAGTAAAACCCTAGAAAATCTAAAGATACCATTGAATTCATAGAAGAGAAAAGCTCCTAACAACATACCACATATGAAATAAAACATAAAGAGAAGAATAATAAACATAGAGGAGAAAACTTACTTGAGTTGGATGCCCTAAAGAGAAGATAGGAAATTCTAAGATTAAGAGAAAAAGAACAATTGAAAGAGAAAAGAGGAACCAAAGTGGCAAAAAAGAGCAAAGAGAAGTATTTAAACTTATGAGTGACTTGGTGGGACCACATGGTGTCCAAGTCGAGTCCTTTAAATCTATTCATATTTTGGCCTTACGATCTAGTGGGACCACAAAGTGACCCAGCCGAGTCATGTGGTTCTATCCCAACTTCCTTAAAGTGACCCAGTCTGGTTGATTTTCACACAGGAAAATTTTATTTGCTCTTTCTTAAAAAATCCCTTCCTTGTTCAATTTTCATTTGTTTTTTAGAAAATTACACCCTTTCTACCATATAAACTCTTCAAATAGACTAGAAGGATATTCTAATTTAAATGCAACAATTGAGCAACAAGAACAATATAATTAGATTCATTTGTTGAAAAATTGGACATATCAGATCAACAGCAAGGGCATATTGAGTTCTTATTTTAGACCTCTAAAATTCAGGTGACCAATTTACAAAACAACACTTTAAGTTTATAAATTATAGAAAACATACAAATTTGAACAACGAAAAACACAAAAAACACAAGACAACCTAAGATACCGACAAAATTCTAATTAAGGAAAGGATAGAGATTTCAATTATGAATTTATAAAGTCTTTAGCTAGACTTTTGAGATGGCCTTACTTGTTAAGAAAAATCAGGGTTGCCTCAGTTTTGTCTACTTGTGAAGCATTATAAGGCTTTGGATGGTGCCCATTTGCCTTGTACTCATGACCATCCTTCAAACTTTTTATTGTCACAACTCCAAATTCATTACTTGCAACAACTTCATACGGGCCAAGCCACCTTGACTTCAATTTCCCTAAGAATAACTATAGCCTATTATTATAAAGCAACACTAACATTCCTGAAATAAATTCTTTCTGGACCAACTTTTTGTCATGCCATCTTTTCCCTATATGTAGTAGCGTTCTCATATGACCAAAGTTGAAACTCATCAAGTTTATTATGTTGCAAAAGTATCTTCTAACTCACACTTCTCAGATCAAAATTAAGAATTTGGTAGCCTAATGTGCTTTATGTTCAAGTCTACAATCGGCAAATGACATGCCTTCCCAAAAATAAGTCTAAACGAAAACATGCCTATAGGGGTTTTAAATGTAGTTTTATAGGCCTATAGAGCGTTATCTAACTTTTGAGACCAATCCTTCCTAGCATTATTGACAGTCCTTTGAAGGATTGATTTTAATTCCCTATTAGACACCTCTACCTTTCCATTAGCTTGGGGGTGCTATGGGCTTGTGATCTTATGCTTGACACCATAGTTTCTAAGTAAGTTTTTAAACTTATGGTTGACAAAATATTTGCCACCAATCACTAATAATAGCCTTTGGTACCCCAAAATGAGTAAAAATATTCCTCTTAGGGAATTTTAGTAACACTCCTGCATCATAAGTCTTAGTAGCTACAACCTCTACCCATTTGCTAACATAATCAATATCTGTTAGTATATATTACAATCCAAAAGAGTTCAGAAATGGCCCCATAAAATCAATTCCCTATACATCAAAAATTTCTATCGCTATGACATTATTCAATGGAATTTTATCATGCTTAGAGATATTACCAACACGTTGCCACCTATTACAAGAAGATATAAAAATTTAACATCATTGAATAGAGAAGGCCAAGAGAAACCTGATTGTAAGATTTTAACGATCTTATGATTTGGTCTATGATGACCCCTAACCTCTCCTCCATGGCATGATTTCATGATATCAAATTGTTCCTCCTCAGTAATGCATCATTGTAACACTTGATTTGGACATAACTTAAACAAATACGAATCATCCTATAAATAGTGCCTCGCATTCGATTTCAACTTCTTTTTTTGCTATCACATATACTATTTTTGGAAAATAACCACCTATAAGATAATTAGTTATATTAGCATACCACGAGATAGACATAACAACAAAAAATATGGCACAAATTTGTTCATTAGAAAATAGGTTAAGAATTTCTCCCTTTTTAATATGTTCGCAATCTAATATTGACAAACTATTAGCTATAAAGTTCTTAGTTCACTTTTTATCCTTGATTTTCATATCAAACTCTTGTAGTAATAACACTCATAAAATCAATCTAGGTTTTGAGTCATTTTTAATAAAGAGATGTCTTAGAGTTGCATGATCCAACCAAACTATCACGTAGCTCCAAGCAAATAAGCCCAAAACTTCTCAAAGGAAAACATAATTGCTAAAAGCTCTTTCTCAATAGTTATGTGATTCACTTGAGATCCAGTAAGGGTGTGACTTGTATAATAGATTGTGTGAAAAACCTTATCTTTTCTCTACTCAAACATTGCTCCAATGGCAAAATCGCTAGCATCACACATGATCTTAAAGGGCAACTCCTAACTTGGTAAGGCAATGATAGGAGCTGAAATCAATTTATTCTTTAATGATTTAAAAGCCTGTAAACACTCATTAGAAATATTAAATTTAGCATCTTTTATCAAAAGATTAGAAAGAGGTTTTGCTATTTTAGAAAAATCTTTGATGAATCAACGATAAAACCCAGCATATCCTAGGAAACTCCTAACACCATTAATAGTGGTTGGGGGGGAAAGTTTTTTAATGACCTCCACTTTAGCCTTGTTAACTTCAATACCCCTCTCCAAAATCTTATGACCAAGAACTATCCCCTTACATACCATAAAATGGAACTTTTCTCAATTAAGAACTAAGTTGGTGGCCTCACACCTTTCCAAAACTTTATCAAGGTTATATAGCTGGAGAACTCTTAGACTCCCTCCTGTAGATTGTAAAATCATCCATAAATACTTTCATTAATTTTTCCATAAAGTAATGAAAGATGGCCATCATACATTGTTGAAACGTAACTGGTGCATTGCATAGTCCAAAAGGCATGCATTTATAGGAAAAAGTTCCATAAAGGCAAGTGAAAGTAGTCTTATCTTAGTCCTTGGGTGCGATGGGAATTTACATATACCTAGAGTACTCATATAGAAAATAATAGAATTTGTTTCGTGCCAATCATTCTAACATTTAATCAATAGAGGATAAGAAAAATGGTCTTTTCTAATGGTGTTATTAAGTCTCTTATAGTCTATACACACTCTCTAGCTTGTAATTGTATAAGTTAGAATTAATTCATTAAGTTCATTAGTTACTACCATCATCCCCCCTTTTTTAGGCACACATTAGATAGGACTCACTTATTTACTATCAGAAATCGAATAGATAATACCTGCATCTAAGAGCTTTATAACCTACTGTTAGAGAGTATGCCCTAGAGCCCATGTAATTAGGATGTTTTTCATATGTATGAAATTTATATTCAAAATAAAAGGCATCATTCATTTATTAATGCTATGTTCGAATACATGAGTTTGTAAATCTTAAATTAATAAATTAAGTCCTAGATATTATAAACACAGTGCAAAGGCAATCATGAAGGTGTTCATGATGTGGGATGTCTATTACACGCAAATGTCTTAATATCCAAATATCCCTAGTCATAGAATTAACAAGATTTGACATTGTTAATTCGGACAGACTAGCACTTGTTATGCTTCTTGAATGGTTCAAGCAGTGGTTCTCATAACTGTGATTATGGAAGATAATCAAAGCTAACATGTGGATGCTTGTTAGAAGAACAAGTTCATTGGAGACCTGCATAGAGAATCCTCACATGGATATTAAATCTATGTCAGTGAGGAATCTCTTCATAGCGGTTGTATAAGTATCCTTAGACTTGAGATCACCAAAGTTATCTTAAGTAGCAAGTGGTATACTTTGACTCCATAACTGATTACTTTCAACTGGGAGTGAACATAGTTAGGAGATTGGGTATATCATGACCTACTTGAAGATAGTTAAGTGATTGACAAAGGATTCACCATCCCAGATTTAACAAGGGAAGTTATCTCGCATGATTCTATAATTGCCTTGTTCATAGAATCTCTGGCCAGAGTAATATGCCGAGATGGATGGAGATCCATGAAGGCCATTTTAGGAACAATGGTTAAATTAATAGAACATACATAATTAGATTTATATGAGTTGACAGAAATCCATACTCAGAATCTAATTGAGATAAGAGTGGTGAAAGGAGTAATTGCACGGTAACTATTTCTATAGAAGGGTACAGTCAAACCACATGACTTTCCTGACATTTGGGTAGTCATGATCATGATGCCTAGCTAGAGGCCAATCATGACTTGTATAATGATGTATTAAAATATCAATACAGATTGATAAAATGATTTAAAGGAGTTTAAATCATGTGAGTTTTGAATAGAACTCATAATTACATATTATACTGCCAACATGGACAGGAACTCAATAGGTCACACACATATAGAGAAAAGGGTAAAATGATAAAATAACAAGGATAATAATATTTGATATTATTATGAAGGTAGAGAAGTGAATAAGATAATAATTAATTAAAGAGTTTAATTAATTATGATCAAATAAAATTATCCGCGAAACTTTTGAGAAATGTTCTGCAAAATTGGACCTAATTAAAATAATGTATTTTATGATTAATTATTATTATCTTATAAGTGTTATAAGACTACTATAAGTGTTATAGGACTGATATAATAATTAATAGGTCCATTGGAGAAATTATAAAGGGCCAAAGGAATGAAGAAGTTAGAGGAAGCCCTCCAGAAGAGGGCCACACGCCAACTCCATACAAAAGGGCTTAGAGGGCTTTTTCTTGGACCAAATTAATTTATATATGTTACATAAGTGTTATGGAACTCACATATTTAATTTGGTTGGATTTGGAATCCATTTGGGTATTTAAATTCAATTAGATGCACAAAGGGCCTAGTTTATGGATTTTGTGCATAGACTTTTATGAAAAGGATTAAATTGGATTTAATTAAGCCCAAATGATTATAATTAATTCCAGAGGACCAATTAATAATTCTCCAGCAATTTTAAAGAGCCCAATCTCATTAAGGAGTTGGAATTTTAACCTAACTATAAAAGGCCAACTAATGAGAATTAGGGTTAAGTGATTAAAACAAAAAGAAAGTCTTTTTCTCTAATCTCTCTCTCCCTTTTGCGCCAAATCCTAAGCTAGCTCTTGGGAATTTCGGCCAGCCCTAGTTAAACACCAATTTGTTGGTTCAATTTACCCCTCTCTAGTGTGGATTACTCATTGGAGGTGTTCGATTTTGGACACTATGGTTTGTGACAACCCGGTGTGAAGTAAAATCAACTGTTCAACAAAAATCAAAGGTGATTTTTCTTATTCTCATATAGTTATATTGTGTATTCATGGCAAGATCAGATCTAATGGTTAAAAAAATTTAAAATTTCGCTCATGTATGTGATGCATGTAACCGTTAAATTCCAACACCTACTTCTCTATGACTTCTTGTATAGCTGAGTTAAGTCTCTATTAAGGTTGTGCCATGGGCTTTTAACCATCTTCTATTAAGATTCGATGTGTACAAAAGCTGGGGTTATTTCCCTTCAAATCTTTGATATCTTATCCAATGTCCTTGGTATGCTCTTTAGTCACCGACATTAACATCTCCTCTTTAAAACTTGACAAATGAGAAGAAATTATCATTGTATTAGTGTCACCGTTTAAAAATACATACTTTAAGTGAGATGGTAAAGTTTTTAAGTTAGATTTCTTCTTATTTTGTAAAAGTTCCACTACCGAATCCTCATTTTCACTTCCATTATGGTCCCTTTTAGCTCTTTCCTTAGCATCCTTTCATCTTCACTTATAACTTTGTTTGGATTAGAGTGCATTACGTAACTCTTTAATGGATCATTAAGGAGTAATTCCTCTTGTACTCCTTAACACAATCTTTAATAGCATCCACAAAATACACAACTTTTTCAAAATCATAAGAAGGATACTTTATCACTCTATTAACATAGAACACCATCTATTTTTCATTGAACTAAAGATTGATGGTTTGGCCATATACATCAATCAAAGCTCTCATGGTGTTCAGAAATGGTCTTTATGATGTGCGATCTTTCGAATTGACCTTTAATTTCACCTTTGGAACCAAAGGATCATTGAGTTTGAGTAAGGAAACCTTTAACCTTTAGTGGCTCAGTTCCAGTTTTAAGGTTCGACTAGGTTAATGTTTCTTGCCCAAATCGATGGTCACTTCATGATAGGAAAGAGACTCGATTTCACTTTCCAAATCTTAAACCTCATAAGATATGATATGGCATGCTCAGGTGTCCCCATCTCATCACGAACGAATGATAGCTAGGAGGCATTTAGTTAGGCACCATAAGGCTAATAGTAAGGAGTTGCCACCCAATAGGACATTGGAAAAGAAGGGTGTTCCGACCTCATGAGGCCAAAAAACCTAGAGAGGGTTCAAAACTTTGCTCTTATTTTTACCTTTGATAAATGTGACATAATGGCTTTTATATTAATTGTGTTATCCCTTTTCTTTCATGTGAGATTAAAACAAATGTAGAAATTAAAGGCACACCAAATCATGTAAGAAAATGGTAAACTATGACATAAAATAAAACGATAAAGACATCAATAAATCATGTAGTTTATTGTGACCCTTTTAAGTGAGGAATTGATCCTTGCATGTGGATTATTAAAGAAGTGTTTCATTGTGAGATTTTGAAGACAGGGACTTGCCAGTCCAAGTTTTATTTAAGAAATGTCTTGTGTTATTTAATTATATACAAAATTATTTACATTATTAAAAGCTATATAAATTTCTTGGGCAAAAATATGGACATTGGTTTGACTTTATTAATGAAATACCCCATTAATTATTATAAATATTTTAGTGACATTTTTCACTTGCAGTTGAAAAAAGTTTTTTTACAGTAAGGAGAAAGATCATGTACTTACTTGTAGCGCTCACCTGGTCATATCCACAAAAGGGGTTATTCCCACTGTAGCAATAATAATAATAATAACAATGATAGCAAAAATAATAATGAAAATGACAAAATGAAAGGAGAATATACATAAAAACTAATTGAAGTAAAAAGATAAAAAAAGATAAGGATATAGTGCATATATCAAAAAATGCACATGAACGTGTTTGACGGCATACGGTCGGCTCTTTTACCTTAAAAAGGAAGAAAATATATTTTGGGCCATGCATTGCATAACGTGTGGGTGTGCATCAAAAGATGCACGGCCTTATTAGCTTGATAACAATGAGTTTTTTTTCTTTTTAAAATAAAGTCCTTGTCAATAGTAGATCCAAAAGGGAGCAAAAAGGAAAACTAAATATAAAGAAGAGTTTTTAAACTAGATTTTATTTAGAGAAAATTGGTTTTAAAATGGACAATATGAAATTTAAAGAAGGTGACCTGATGATTTCCACCACACGGCAATATACCCTTAGAAAGGGTTTCATAGCCTAAATCTAGCAGAGATTAATATATAATAAAAACTATAAATGAAAATATTAACAAAATTTATAATAATTTTAAAAATAACAAGGAATATTAACTTATTCTCTTAATATATATTTCAGATGTTTCTTTTACCTTGAACTAATTTTAATATGTATGTTTTACAAGTATTTATTTTATCAATCTTATTCAAGTTCATGGATGAATGCTTCTTTAGTGTTTATATCATGCATGTTCTATTTTACTTCATATTTGCTATAGTTTTAATGGCATTTTCAGAATTGAAGCTATTTGATCTAGAGTTTATGTGTTGTAACTTCAAAAAAAGAGATGAAAATGAATAGGTTTTGGACTAATAGGCTCTGAAATCGGATATTAGGTTATATCTAGGTCTTGGGACCCGTGCTTATGCTGGCTATCAAGTAGACTCTGGAATAGGATACTGGATAGTTAAAGTAGTAGGCTCCGTAATGGGATACTAGAGGTTTAAATGGGTTGTCCACATCTAAAATGTATAAATTTTATGTTAAAATGAAGCTTGCATAAGAATGGAAAGGATTAGATTCCTGAACAACATTTTTAGTAATTGTTAATCCACACATTTTATATTTTCTATTTTTAATTTCAATGTTAACTTAAATCTTGCAATTTATTCATCTTTTTTGTTAATTGCTTTTATTACTAAACACACAGCCAAAAACAATTGGAAAATTCTTCAAACACATTCTACCAATCAATCAAAATTTGTTTTGCACCAATTCATTTCCTTTGGATTCGATACTTATAGTCTTAAAAATATCCCAATTTATTACTTTTCAATTCAGTACACTTGCTGCATTTCGACTAAGGTTTTGGCGCTATTGCCCGGGAGACATTGGTGTGTTACAAGAATTTATTGTTTTTATGTGTTTTCCTTTAATTATTTTTATTTGCTTATTCTTTTTATGTAAAATTATTGCATGAACAAACTTTGTCCATATTATCTAGCACCGTTTGATCCTGAAATTGAGAGGACCTTGCAAAAGAGAAGAAGACAAGTAAAAAATAAAGAAATGAATGATCAACAGAATTCGAAAGTGCCTTTTAATGATGAAGAAGGAGTAGGGTAACAACAATAACATGAAGGAAATTATGCTGGTCCAAGACCAATACTATCCGTGATTATGCCACTCTAAGATGGAATGAGGAGCATAAAATATTGGTGCTTCCTCATCAACAATATTTCAAGCTAAAACTGGCAACGATCACCATGGTTTAAAGGAATCAATTCTCAAGATCAAATATAGAGGACTTAGCACAACATCTATATATCTTTTTGGAGATTATTGATATGGTCCAAATTTAAGGTATGACAATGGATGCTATAAGGTTAAAGTTTTTTCCCTTCATTCTCATAGGGAAAGTAAGAGATTAGTTGTCTATGCTATCAAGCCAACCATTCATTTATAGGAACAAATGCAGGAGAAGTTTCTTATAAGATTTTTTCCACCAACTAAGATGATGAGCATAAGGAATAACATCTAAAACTTCTAGTAATTAAATGACGAAAACTTTTATGAAGCTTAGGAGAGGTTTAGGAGGCTGTTGAAGAGTTGTCCTCATCATGAGGTCGCAATACATCAGTTGATGTCTACATTTTATGCTGCGTGTAATTCAACTACAAGGTCTTTATTGGATGCCACCTTAAGGGGAAACTTAATGAACAAGGTCCTAAAAAAAGCATTCTTGCTTCTTGATGAAATGGCTATAAATGAGGCTTAGTAGTCTAGTTGAAGAGAATTGATGAAGAGATAAGGAGTCCACACTATGGATGAAGTGGCTATGTTAAAAGCTCAATTAGAGCTATTGAAGAAGGAGTTGAATGGAGTAAAAGTACAAAATGTGTCAGTAATTAGCTAAGAAGGTAATACATTTGAGGGAAAATTCGAGTAGTGATACAAGAACAATTGAGCCATAAACTCAAGGAATGGGAGAAGTGAATGCCTTGAATGATTACAAGAGAAATGACCCATTTAGCAATTACTACAATCCCAGATGGAGGAATCACCCAAATTTCTCATGGATAGAGGGAAATCAAGCCTTAACCTCAAATACTAACTGAAGAGTCCCATTTAACCTATCTTCACATACCCAAGCCAACTACAACCATGGCTACCATCAACAACACCAACCCATAGTAGCAAATACTCACTATCAAACACTATATCAACAACCATAAGTTCACCCAACACCATATCAACCTTCTGTATTTCAACATAGATAGCCCCACCACAAGAAGAGAAGTCGAACCTTGAAGAGATGTTCATAGGCTTTATGACTTGCCAAAATTGATTAATGAGAAGCCAATACGTAAGGTCAAAGGCTTAAAAATAGTAGAATAGGAACCAAGATGCAGTAGTGAGGAATTTAGAAACCCAAGTTGGCCAAATTACTAACTCTGTCTCAATAAGGCCACTAGGCACATTTCCATTAAATGTTGATAGGAACCCAAAGGAGGAAATGAAGGCCATCTCATTGAGAAGCAGTAAAAAGCTACAAGTTAAGGAGAAACATAATCGAGCTACTTTGGTTTTGGTGGAACTTACAACGTAGGTAAGTGCATCTAAATCTAATGATTTTATTGAAGTACGGGAACCTGTGAAAAAAGGTAAGAAAGTTTCATTTGCAAAGAAGCTAGAGGTTAAATGATCTTCAATACTTTTCCCTATTATTGCTAACAAAGACAAGGAAAAAGACAATTAGCTAGATTTTTGGATATTTTGAAAATGTTGTACATTAATTTTCCTTTTATCGATGCTCTACTACAAATACCAAAATATGTTAAGTTCTTAAAGGAAATTTGCTCTGGTAAAAAAATATTAGAAGGTCTAGGAATAGTCTACTTGTCTGAGAATTGTAATGCCAGTTTAACCTACAAAGCAACTAGGAAATTAGAGGATCCTAGTAGTTTCACGCTACTATCTGAATTAGGAGGAAATTTTATAGGGCATGCTTTGTGCGATTTAGATGTAAGTATTAATCTCATGCCTTATTCACTTTCTAGGAAGCTGAACTTAGGGCAGCTTAAGGAGATAAATATGTTGTTGTAGCCGATGGACAAATCCATCAAATGACCCAAAGGAATCATATAGGATTTATTGATGAAGATTGGGAAGTTTATATTTCCACTAGACTTTATGGTGCTGGAAATGGATGAAGATCAGATTATTCCACTAATAGTTGGATCATCCTTTATCAACAAAAAAAGGGCATTAATAGACATGAATGGAAAAAAGGTCACTTTACATTTCAACGACGAAAAGATGGATTTTATGGTGACCAAGTTCATAGAGCATCCATCATGTGAATTTATAAAGTCAATTTACTGGATTCAAGATTATTACATAGAGACAAAGATAAAGGTTGAAAAAGTATTGATGGATGACACCAAAAAGAAGCAGTTGATGAACTCAAAGGAAGAGAAATATGTAGTTGTAAAGAGCAAGAGCCCAATAACTAAGTGGTATGAAGGGAATTTGCCACATATGTACAAATTAAGATCGAAGGGAGATCATGATCCTTTAACACCATACTTAAGCTTGCAAAACAATTTCAGGTTTGGTATTGAGGTAGAGAAATTTGACTTGAAAGACGTGCTAGAAGAACATTAAAAGTTAAGCTGGTGACTTGTTAAACCCAAAACTTCATCTCTACAGTTCATCTCAATTATCATTTATTTTAATTGTTGCTTTTAAATTTTTTTTTAATTACTTGTTTTATGTCTTTGCTTTTAGTAAATAAGTGGTGTTGAATGTTGTTCATATGTTGCCAATATTATCTTCACATTGTGTATGAATAATGATAGGAAAATCTTTAAAAGTAGTGGAAAATTTTGTTGGACTCGGACAAGACCAATGGTCTCATCCATGTCCCATGTAGCATAAGAGTTCCAGAATAGAGCAGTCAACTGAGAACAATTGGTCTCTACCATGTGCAATCCTTTAGGCTGAAGATAAAAGGTAGATTGGTCTCAGCCGTGTGCTCAATGAATTTTCAATCTAGTAGGGTCATCGGTCAAAACCAATTGGTCTCAACTATGTACAATAGAGAGTGAGTTGTACATTTCAGACCACTCGGTTGAGATAATTGGTCTCAGCCGTGTGCTTCAAAATTGCTTTTGTGTAGAAGGGGTCACTCAACCGAGATAAATTAGTCTCAGCTGCTATCGGTTTTTTCAAAAATTGTATGGTAGACTCGATTGAGACCAATTAGTCTCAGCCGTGTCTATTCATTTTGCAAAGCTATGCATTTTAATTTTGTGTCTAACTTAGCTAAAACAAATTTCTTAGGGTACACTATTGTGTCCACTTATAAACAGACCTAAAGAACATGTCTCTTCACTTTCTATTTCATTTCTCCTCTAATTTCTTGAGTAATACGACATTCCTTCTAATTTTGTACTCTTTGTGTGCACTTCTTTCTTTGTTCAAGCATCAACCAAGTAAGTAGCCAATGTCTTTTCTTTTACATTTCATCTCTAATGCAATTTGTTGTTTTTATTGAATATGTGTGACTTAAAAATCCTTCTTTTGATGAGCATTTCGAATTTCTTCATGCATGCTATGTGTTTTGAGTGTTTAAATGTCCAATACATGTTTAAGGTTAGGTTTAGATTCAAATTTGTCACAATCTACTTTTTTTTCTTAGAGGCATGTTTTATACCTTGTTCTTTTGACAAATTTTTATGCCCAAATGGGCTATGCTTCATGTAAATTCATGCATTGTGGTATAAATCTTGTTTATGCATGCCACGTGTTTGTTAATTTTCCTAAAAGAAGTAGAAATTGCAATTTGCCTAATTTTTTCTTTTTAAAATGCATAATCTTTCTTTAGAGCAACTGTGTATGCCAAGTGTAATGTCGTAATGTGTGTGCAATGTTATCATATTTGGGTATAAACTTTATACCTTTGCATTCTTCATGTCTTTGATTATGGTTATTTTGTTAGCATAATGTCATGCTTGTGATTTTATTTATTAGTTAGGATTATTGTTGTTTGTAGTATAAGGCATTGAAACCTTTTCCTTTTGTTAGGCATTGTGACCTTTGTAGTTAAATTTGTGCTTGCATACTCATTGCTTATTGCTCAAAGTTCACTCGATTGTTTGTGGTGCATTTCTAAATATGTCATTTTTTATGCTGGATTTTGTGCTTTTTGGTTCAATTCCCTCTCTTACACTATAGGTTTAAGCTTTACGTGTTAAATTTTAATAAGACATTATTACCTTTGTGTAGTGGCACCTAAGCGTAATAGAACCTTGGCTAGCTCATTGTCATTCACTCGATAAGAGCCTCCAAAACCAAAGACTCCAAGCTGGCTTTTTCATAAGTTCAAGGACAAATGGGTGTTATTCAATTGCCAAGACTACTTAGTTTTTCCTTCCATTGATATAGACTTGATGCAAGAGCTAAGGATGAAGGATGAAATCAACTGCCTAATCGATGGCATAGGCTTATCAAACAAAAGGAACATGTTTATTCTCATTTGCTACAGGATTTCCTAGTCACTGTCAGAATTTAAATGGGGAAGGATTGTTATATTGATGAAGGCAATGTAAGCTCCTAACTCAATAGCTCCTTCCATCAAATGAGTTTTAATGACCTCTATATAGTGTTAGGGTTCAATCTACATGCTTTAAGGGAAATTGAAAATTTAAACAAGTTAAAGATCTACAATGGCATCTGTGATGAGGAAGAGCCCACCATTTTTTTATTCCAGCAACATTAAGGAAAATCATTTGAAGAATAACCCCTTGAGAATCATGCACAAGTATTTAGCCATGGTGTTTTTTAGTCACCATAGACGGTTGGGCAATGTTAATGCCAATAAAGGCACCATTCTCTATGTAATGGAATATGGGATTTGCCTAAATGGAGCCTTCTTCATTTCATCAAAAATGGTTGACTTATGTAACTACAAGAAAAGGGATTCAAAACTGGCTTTTGGAGGCTTTGTGACCACCCTGGTCAGTTTGTCCACTACACCAATGCCAAGAGATCTATTAGCAATCCAATCATTGTCGACAAAAAAATGTTAAAGAATATGTTGGTCCTAATAGATGATCCATATTTTCCAAGGTGAGGGTACACATTGGTTTTCACCAGGTTACAATATAGAAATGCTTTGAGGAAAGGAGCCACGGAGCTTTAGAGAGCATAGTCAGGGACTATCACCCTTTTTAATGAATAGTACATTGCCATCAGATCCCACCTTGACTTTATGATTGCCAAGATGGATGACATCATCACTACCTTAGGGAATTTGTAATCGTTGTTTGACGTATAGTTTTCTCCTCTATCACCTCCACCTACTTAAGAATAAGTGAATTTTCAGGACTTTTCCTCAGCCCCCATTATCTTATGATTGTTTTGTATATATTTTGTTGAGGGCAGCAAAACTTTAAGTATAGGATGAGGGTATCATTTTGAGATGTTTTTGGAACTCATTTTATTTTAGAATGTTAGATACTTGGTTTGTTAACTTTAGCACCATAGTAGTTTTATTTTGCTTTAATATTTTTATTTAACATTTTAATTTAGTTATTAATTTAGTGTGTTTGAATTTCTTTAATAGTAGTTTATTAACGTAGATGCTTGAGTGTCTTTAATGTTCAATTATTTTGTTTATGTTTTAAGTTTGTGTTCATCTAAGTTTTATAGCTTTTTATTTATATTTAAGTTTTATTTTTCCCTTAGTTGTTCCCATTGGGGATCCTCCGAACTTAGCTTGAGAGAAGCATGTTTAGGGTAGTTGTATGACCGAAGAGTAGTTAGTTGTTGATTGTTTACCTTTATTGATTAGGTTTAATTAGATTAATATTAGTAGGGCTCCTAAAATAGGTACCTTGGTTAGGTGTTATTTTATAATTGAGTTTTAAACATTAATCTACTCTCCTCTCACACATGATTCAAAGTGAAAAAAATCAAATAAACATCTCAATCAATTAATATAGCGGTAGTAAATAAACAAATTACATTAAACTACTTAAACTTATTACATAAGAAAATCAACCAATAAATAAGAATAAAGTAATATACATATATAAATCGAGGTATTTATTTTAGTTGGAAACATTGGTTCCCTCATGTATATTTTACAAAAAGGCTTTTTTTCTTGTGTATGGCTTTGGATGGAAAATTGGACATTGGTCCAAGTTTTGAAAAAATATCCAAGTTTTTAATAAAAATCATTTTAGTTGCCTTTTTCCATTTAATGTGCACAAAAATTCTTTTTTACTAACTATTACATCGCCAAAATAAAATACATCCAAAATAATGAAATAAATAAATAAATAACAAACAAACAAAATTGATAAACTAAAATAATAAATAAATAAGAAATAAATGGAATGAGTAAATGAAGTAGATAGGTGGGTTAATGGTGATCATCTAATTGAGAGCATGATTACCAATGCAAAAAAAACCTTAGAACCCCTCAAAGGTGAAAGAATTTACATACTCACAAAAGCCATAAAAAAGCAAATAAATTAGCATTATACAAATAAATAACAAAAATATATAAAAGAAAGTTATGCATTTAATTATACATTATAGAGTAGAAATATTTACAAAGTTAAATATCACATAGAATGACAAATAAATATTTTTGAAATCAAATAAATAAGTCAAATACCATAAAATACATATAAAAAAACCTAAAATACCCACCATAGACATCCCTAGAATAGTGAAAGACACCCATAAATATATAAGGGATGGGACGAGAAGAAACTTCATGACATCCCATTTGTTGCTTTGACAGAAGGGCATTTGTCGAGGATTTTGCCATTTTGTCATTTGTAGGATAGAACAAAATGCAGAATTTAATACCAAAATCATACAAAATCATATCGAAGCCTAAATACACAATTTTTATGATTTAAAACATGCCAAAACAATGCTATAACCTTAAATTAAATCTTAAACACAATAATAATTCACTAAATTACATAATAAAAATAAATCTTGAAATTATACAACAATAGAGGAATCTTTATTAATTCATGACATTAACATGTACATTAATCCAGATTCATACATCATTATATTTTAAGCATGCAAATCAATGAAATATAGCATTTAAACACAATTATTTCAACAAAGATTTACATAATCTTGAATGGTAATTTTTAGAGAGAGAAAATAAAAAAAGAGCTTATAATATTACCCTTAGGAGATATTTTGACTTTGAATTTCTTGAAGTCCAGATCTCCACTTCAATCTCGTTCTTTGTTTTTTTAAAGAAAAATTAATAATTATTCATTATATGTATGTGTTTGGATCAAAAGATTGTTAAAGAAAAAATCTTCTTAGAGAGAGAGAGAGAAATTGTTTTTTCTTTTTCTCTAATAATGACTCTATATTAAAGTGATTCCCCCCCCTCTTTCAAAACCCTAAAAATATTTTCTTTTATACCTAGGATAGAGTTAGAGTTTGATCCTAACTCTACCTTAGGAAACCTAGAGATATTCTCCCTATAAATCCAAATAGAAGTCCTCTAAAACATATCTTCTCATTTTAAATTTCCAAAAATGTGGGAAATCTGGAAAAAGACCCACAGATGGGCATCCCTCATTAAGGGATAGGCATCCTTTGGGTAAAAATCCCAAAATTAGAAAAACACCCCTAATCTGACATTGACAAGAGAGAGATAGCCACTATTGACCATCCCTCATAAGATAGATGACCATCTATCACCTCTGAAGGCTAAAATTAGAGTTTTTCATGCTCTTTTGCTAAAACACTTGAAAACATTTAAAAAATCATAAAATCATTGAGAAAAAAGTGAGAAATTCACAATTAAATCTTTGCGATTTGCATCCGTTGTTAGCAATATACTATTTCCTCATCATTGAATAACCCTAATCTAAAGTTCCTTGGGTCACAGTGTCTACTGCTGCTCCTAATTTTTGGGAGCTAGTACACTAATGCCAAAGTGAGCCAAAATTCAAAGTAAAAGGAAAAAGACATTTACCAAAGGCAATGAATCTCTTGATTGATTAAAACACGTACCTTATGAAGCAGAGAGTTTCATGGTTGATTAAAACACATTCCTTCTGAGGTATACATTTTATGTATTGAGTATAAAAGTGTTAAAAAATGGATTAGTTATCATCAAGTTATCGATGCATTAACCCTAGTTCAGGTAGTTAATATGTGTTAACCCTGGATTAATTATCTAATCAGCTTCTAAGGCATGTAGAATTAGGTTGTTAGAGTGTATCTGATTAATGCTTGGGGCATACAAAATCCAACTGACTTGATTGAATCTTAATAACTTCAATTTAGTGTTTAATTGTAATGTATTTTTATCTATGTTTGTGTCTCATTTTATGTATTTTTAGTGTTTTGGTGTTGAATTTCTCTTTTTGTATGAAATAGGATTATATTGAGATTTATTAAGTTTTGGTGTGTTTAATAGGGTAATTTTGACTTTTGTGTATAAAATTGACTTGCACATAGGAGAGACCAAAGTATCTTAGCTGTCTGCCCTGTAAAATCCCCAATCCACACCATTTCATTAAAGTAGTCAAGAGAGATTATTTATCTCAATTGTGTCCAATGTAGAGTTCAAAGTTGTTTAGTCCATAAGTGTGTGTATGATTGAGACCAAAGTGTCTCAACTATGTGCTGATGCTACAGTATTATTTTGATCAATTACACATGACTGAGACCAAAGTGTCTCCACTATGTGCCTCTGTTGATGCTATAAAAGTTCAGTTCTATTTGGCTAAAAAGAAGAGAGAAGCATATTTTTAGATCTAAGGTTTTTCTTTTTGCATAGTTTAGGGTTTTTTCTTATCTTTTCCTTTGTAATTTCTTAGATTTGATTTATTTTAGTTTGAGTTCTTAGATTAATCTAGATTTCTTTACTTTAGTTATAGTTTTAGCTTTTATTTTGTTAGGGAGTTGGTAAAGAAGGCTTGGATTCATATTGGAGCTTTGTCACTACAATTGGCTTTTCGGTTTCTTCTTTTCTCTCTCCCTTTATTTTATTTATGTTTAGTTAGTAGTTTTATATCACTAATGGATCTATGAATTCCCATATCTATGTAATGGATTGAACCTATCTTTGATTTATGTATGCTTGAATGTTTTGTTCTTTATTATGATTATCTATTTATCTATTTTATTAAGCATTTGATAATTTTTTTTCATTTGAATGAATGGTTATTATGTTTGTATGGAATGGGTATTGCCATGCTCTGTTCTTGTGCTTTCTACATCTAGAGTCCTCGAAGATTCTGGAATGAAGGTCTTAAACTCTCTTTGTAGACTAAATTTGTTTCAAAATAGTTAAAGAATAGATAGGTAATGGATTGGTTGGCTTCGAAGTGGGAATTTAGTTCATATCTAGGTTTTGGGATCCGTGCTTATGCTAGCTATCAGATTGGCTCCGGAATGGGAAATTAGGTAGTTAGAGTAGTTGGATCCAGAATGAGAAACTAGGGATTTAGATGGGTTATCCACATTTAAACCATAGAATTCTTAGTGGTTTAATTCAATGCATTGGGTATGGGGAGGATTAGAGTACTTTGGCAATGCTTTTAATTAATGTTTTAATATTTAGTTTAGTTAGCTTTATTTTTTATTTATTTTGTTTAATTAGATTTAGGATACTTTCAATCAAAAACTTGGGAATTTGCCTCAAATTAATCCCGCTCAGCTCTAGATATCTCAGTTAACAGCCCTTTATCCCTTAGGTTTGATATTTTGGGGTCTTAATTATATTTCTTTATATTAAATCTAATTAGTTTTTGGGGCATGCTGAATCTAGTTATTTGAGTAATACTTAGCTAGTGGCATCTGTTGATGCACCTAACCTTCCAGTTGTGTTGATTGGGGCCCTCTATAGGTACAGTTGCCCCCTTTTGAAATATATTCCAATTGAGAAATTTCTGGCAAATATGAATCTATGAGGAATCATTGATTTTCTTGAAGCTTATGCTTCATAAGTCTATATCCATCTTAGAGAAGTAGCAATTTAAAACTATGGTCCTAGTTAGGTTCTGTACAATTCCCAATGACTATGTCACCATTTTGTAAATTGGTACCAATATAGGGAAAACCATCATCATCAAGGTTGTCGACATGATTGGTCTTACATTGTGTCTTCCTTGAATTTGTATTGTCATTAGGCTTTCACCTCTTATCTAATAGTTCCTTATTGTCAATATCAATCTTATGACTTCTAGTGTGTTTAGATCGAAACGTCTCATGCTCTAAAAAATATGGCTCATTTGTTTAAGACTTCTCTTAATTGGAATCCAAATGGACATTGACTGCTACAATGGCATTTTGGCTATTATGCAACTCTGGCTTTGTCAGTATTCCATTCTCGCCTTGTGATAATCCAAGTTTTGTAAGGCAGTTAGTGGTGAAGGCCATAAAAGATGCCTTTCCCACAACTTAGACCTAACAACAAAGACATGTCCAAATCATAGTGAATGTACTTCCTCAAACAAAAGGGGATGTAAAATCCTCCCAAATTTCAAAAATATCCACAGTTTCTTTACTATGTTCCACTATTATTTCAACTTCTCGGGGAACTTCTCGCGATAAGGATAGGTGTTTTAGCCCATCCTTTAATTGTGATGGTAGGTATATGCCCTTTGATAGGGGTTTTAGATACCTATGAGAAGGATTTGATATTAGTGCTCTTGCTCATTAAATTTGTGTGTTTGTTTTCTTTCTTTTTTGTTATTGATGTTATTACTTTTCTTACTTCTTTTTTTGTGTCCTATCATTGTATGTTAATTACAGGTCTTCTTATTAGTTTCATGGCATTCCTTTTTCATTTTTCTTTCTAGGCATGTCAAGTATGAATAAAGTAAAATGTAACATAAGATAAGCATATAAATTAAATGCAAGTTTTATTTTTATGTATATAAAAAAAATATTCAAACAAAGTTTCCAACTCCCAAAATACAAAATGATAAATCTATTGTGCTAGCCCCGATCCTGTACGATAAGATGGCTCAAAAGGAGATCTAAAGGCAAAAATCCTAGGAGGTCTGGTTGATTCCACGACCTGTGGTTCTATTAGCGGCTGCTCCTTGCCTTGTCTGAATTTGAAATGGAACTCAAGCAATGTAATTATCAAGGGATGTAGAATCTGTGCTATTAACTCTGCTAGTCACTTAGATCCCTGGCCAATCTCAATGAATTCCCTAGAGTACTACTTAAGATATCTCATTAGATCGCCTCTCAAGTACCCTATATACCTCCTCGACTACTCATCTATCTCCACTATGGCCTATTTTCCTTTGGCAATCTCTCCCTTAATATGAATGCCCTGGTCCCTAATTTGGGTGAGTGACTCATTAAACACCTATAGGGTTGCCTTAAATTTATGACCTACAGCTACCAATTCAGCCCTAATACCCTATACTTTTGCCTATAGAGACTGCACTATTGTTGTTCATGCTTACAGGGATTGCATTATTGTCAGCACTGACTATAATGTCTTATCCTAGCATTTAATAGCCTTTATTGCTACCAATCTCCTAGAGATGTCATCAGAAGAAAGGACTAAAGATGGATGTATGGGTGGCATAGTGGATGAGAATGCCTCTAGATATGCTAGTGGTGATAGGGCAATTGATGTAGATGCCCTCGGATGCCCATAAGGCAGAGGAGCTAAAGATATGGATGCTTTTAGATGTCTGTAAGGAGAAATTCTCCCTATATTCTTTGCTGACGATTGCTAGTGTTTAATAGGTGATTGAGGATGCACTGGCGATTATGGTGATTTGTCTAGGAGGTCCTATAGATCTATTTGCATATCAAAATCATAGTTTGAATTTACCCTTACCCTCTGATGCTCCTGTGGCTCATGCGACTCCTTTACCTAATCCTTCTACTGTGGTGGCCGTGTTGGAGGTGCCTATGGGCATGCTGGTGCCTCCTGTGGTGGCTAGTCTTGCTCATCCCCTTCTGTGGGTGCATTTGGTACTATAAGATCTAGACTACACTTTTGCCTAGTCTCTAGAATAATCAACAACCTATCTTACCCCTGTCGTCCCTAAATGGGCTCCACCATCTTCATGGTGAACGTAACATGTAAATCTATTTTTATGTCCTTTGGAACAAAATCCCCAAATCTGCTCTCGCTTGCCCTAGTGATAGCAACAAACACATCACAATGCCTCCTACACAAATTTATGTGTTGGATTGAGTGGACACGCTGACTAGTGAGGCAATAATCTCATGGATGATGTCCATGCACCTGCACTCTTACATCCCCCATAAACTAGTGATGTTGGCAAAGTTCATTGACCTTGGACTTCCTATGCATCTTAAGTAAGAGGTAAACAAAACCCTCTAGATGTACCAATAAGCTTGGGTGGCTAGTATAGTACTCTTCACTATATCTAATTGATATCTGGCTTGTAAAAGTGTCACTAATCTCTATTTAGCCCAGTCCATGATCCTTTCAGGCATGACCATATTGGGCCTAATTGGAAGGCTCATAGCCTATGTAAAACATCTATATGTAATACTGTAATGAATGCCCAACACCTAGAACTAGACCACACCCTCATTGGTGTCATACCTCTAAAAGTCACCATACTCCAGTATGGCTACGAAATCTCTGGTGACGTCAGGATAGGTTCAAAATGATGAAGCAAAAAACTTTGTCCACTCTGCCCTAGCCAGGAGTTAGCTAATCTCCTCCATCAACTTGAAAAATCACATAAACTATCTAGACATGAAGTGTTTGGACCTAAACTAGACTCGCAGCAAGGCTCAATATATGGTAGCCTGCTTGAGTGTCATATATACTAGTATGGGTTGAGCTAGGTTCTCTGAGGCATCTTGCAAGAAAAGATTATATGTTAATTTATGTGATTGACTTGGGTCACAAGTAAGCTACAATGTTAGAATTTATCAGAATTTCGATAGCATTTAAGATTAAATGGATACAACCAACCTATATAGAAATGCGAACTAGGTGCCATAATAAAATATACAACATCCTAAGCCCATTATTATGTGATCTAGTAAGCATGCATGACAAATGAAGTATAATAAACATTTTACATTTTACCAAAATTCTAACAAAAATTCAACAGCATTCTAGCTAGGAATGAGCCTGCCCTGTACACCAAAATCAATTTAAACTAATACACTGGTCATCATTGGCCCCCAAGCAACACAATCTAAGTTATTCAACAAAAGAAACTATACTTGTATGGGATTATTCAGGTGCAATTACAGTCCTAAGTACCACATGCTTTTAAAGGCATAACAATAAAGGTTACTCATACTAGTTGCTAAAAAAGAAGGTTTACAAATTTGCATGCTCATACACAAGGCTTTTACTAGCTATGGTGTCATGCAAACAAAGTTTTATAAAATTAATTTACACTCCTAAAGGAAACATTTAATGGTAAATTAAAAGGTAGCATACTTATTTTCCTATTGCTAAAGTCTAAAATAAAAATTAAATTAACAACCTAAATTAAATAAAATGTAGAAAAGTGAAAATGATACTTGTGAAGTAAATAAGAGACAAAAGAAAATGCGAGAGAAAATGAAAATAGACTGCTTCCTAAAATGCATGTCACTCCCAAGAGAATTTAGGCACAAACGGCTCAAAAAATATACCTAAAACGGAGGAGAAAACTCAAAAGAACGGAGAAAGTAAACTTGACATATGAAAAAATGGCGGTTATAGAAATGAGGAGGGAAAGAAGAAGAAAAGCTTTTTATTTTCAAAATTTCGAGTGAGAGAAAAGAAGGTTGTTCCTCACTAGTGACAAATAGGCATTTAAGACGTCCCGTCCTTTGCTCCTTTTTTACCATTTTTCCCTTTTTCTTTTCTTTTTAATTTTTATTTCTTTATTTCTAATTCTTATTTACATTATTTAGCTAAAAACACTTTATTTCTTCTCTATTATATATTTTCCATCCTAATTTACATTATTTACATGTATTATTTATTTTATTATATACATATTTACTGTAACTCCAAAGTACTCCCTGAAATTTAATGTGTCTCTTGAATTTCCTTACTTTTTACATCCAAAATCTTATAAAATCATCTACCGTGGCCACATAGCTTTTGGATCCCTTACAAAAATCAAAGCAGAAGAAAATGCAACAGTATGCATGTGTAATGCATGAGACATGTAGAAAAATACATTTTGGTCATCCATAGGTGATAGAAAGGCTGGTCGTGGCTCACTACTCAAAGGACATGCATATATCATCACTTTTCTATAAATAGTGCCATCTTTACTTGATCTTTGTGCCTTTGACTTCTCCCTTTCCAAAGGACGCTCCTGCTAGGCACTTTCTATTTCTTCCCTTATCTTATATTTTCTTTACCTGGTTATTTTTCTTTTGGTTATTTATTTTCTTCCATTGTTTTTACACTTAGACCGCTTAAATATTCTTGTTACTATGGCTTCTAGACTTAGAAAATTACATCGACTGTTGGATGACTCGAACACTTGGGAGGACCCTCTTTTGGCTCTATATTCCAACCTGAGATTTTTTAGAAGAGTATTTCCAAATAGGAAACTACTATTTGTTGCTACTTGTATCGGGACCCAAGGTTCCATGTGGTTAAGTTCACACACCAGGAATTATACCCTTTATTAGAGGAATTTGTTGCTATAGTTGATGCTTGGTTTAAGCTCGATACCCAGCCATGTATGCCTTCTTTTATTTTTAGATACCCTAGAGAGATGGCTCATGTTTTGGCTATCCTTCCTTCTGAGGCCTGGGGCTTAGTACCTCATGGGAAGACATTCTTACTAGAGCCTTTGATTAACGTATTTCCTAACTTTAATGACATGCCAACCTTCCATTTTAGCATTATACTATTCTATTGTTTTATTTGGTGCTTGCTAATATGAATTGATGATTCCATGACTGGAGATTATGAATTATTTAGCATTATAGATAGCATGCTCTGGGGGTACAATCCATTTCCCCTAGTTTTGGTAGAGACCATTATTAGCTTGGATGCTATTCATCATGACTCTTGTTCTTGCCTCACAAGTAACCACATATTGCTCCAGGTATGTATTTGATTTTGAAGGTAGTGAGCCCCTTATGGGTTTTCATACTAGCTTAATTTTCTTATTGGAAAATGTGTCCTTTCTAATTTTTACGTATTTCCTTGCCTTATTTTTGCTTGAGATGAATCCAACTCATCCCAGAGGCTTTTTTTTTACAAATATGGCTTCATCCTCCCCCTCAAGTCAGAGCTACGGGCATTTGCCTTATGAGATATGTCATCCTTAGATACCTATAGTGCAAGTTTCTATCGGTCTAGGATAGAGTTGATTGGCTGGGCCATTTGATAGACAATGATATCATGTTTAGGTGCACCTAGCTGCCCATCACCTCTGTGGTTTGGGATGGACCATCTAGAAGTGTCCCTTTTTGTGGCTTGCATCATACTGCTTTTTATGTTACTGCTCACTGTGCCTACTAGTTTGGGGATCAATAGGACATCAGTAGGTGTCAATTAGGCTTTCAAGATGGTAGGCATGTGTATTCTTTTCTATCAGAGTACTTTCAAAGGATTGGGACCCGACTCCCTATGAGGATCTTTATTCTTGAGATTGATGCTTGCAACTTCACAACCTTAACCTCATACAAGCAACAGGTTACCAGTCTAATAGTTTATAATAGGCTATCATAGCTTAGCCACTTGGATGGAGAGAGAGAGATGTGATACATACAGACTAGATAAGATACTATCACAGATTAAGTTTTTGCTTTTATTGAACCTTTTAAATTTGAACATGTGAAAAGAATATGCTACTTTTAGTTACTTTGATGATGTTATGAATACATACATGATATTTTATTTTGATTTCAACATGCATAATTGAGATTTGATATTACCCCAATGACATGTATTATTTAATCTCGAAATAAAACTTTACAAGCATTATAATTCCTTTCATCAATTAGCCCTCTCGGGTTTTCTTGATTGATTATTTTCTCTCGGCCTCTAATTTTTGCCTAGGGTTCCTTTTTTTCAATTTTCACCCTAACAAGGTGCCTAATTTTAGCAAGGCTGCCATTTTTTAGTTTTCAACACATGAGGAATTCATCCATTTCTTTTCCTGTTTTTAGTCTTAGCCATGAAATATTTTCAATCTATCTATAGTCACTAATTTTATGTATTCATTGCCATCACTATCTGACAAAATAGCAGCTCCCTTAGACAATAGCTTTTTAAGCATAAAATGCCTTTCCTATATGGGCCTAAACTTGCCTTGAATGTCTAGAATTCTCGACCTCATCTATTTAAACACCAAATCTTCCTCTTTCAGATGATACTTCCTAACCTTCTTCCCAAATGAGTAGGCTAGCCTCTTTTGATAGACCTGATTGTTATAATATGCCCTCATTCTATCCCCATCTAGTAGGTTAAGCTGTGATAACCTCTTTCTAGCCCATTTTTCTTTTGAGATCTCAGCTTCTAAAGCTACCCTCAATGATTGATGCTTAATTTCTACTGGTAGTATTGCTTCTGTCCCATAAGCCAGAGAAAATGGAGTAGTCCCTATTGAAGTTCTAGCTATGGTCTTGTAACCCCATAATGCGAAAGGTAGCTTATCGGCCCAGTCTTTATAAGTTCAAACCATCTTGGACAAAATTCTTTTGACATTCTTATTAGCTACCTCGATCGCTCCATTTGCCTGAGGTCTATAAGGAGAAGACTTATGGTCCTGCATGTTAGAGAGTATGCCCTAGAGCCCATGTAATAGGGATGTTTTTCATATGTATGAAATTTATATTCAAAATAAAAGGCATCATTCATTTATTAATGCTATGTTCGAATACATGAGTTTGTAAATCTTAAATTAATAAATGAAGTCCTATATATTATAAACACAGTGCAAAGGCAATCATGAAGGTGTTCATGATGTGGGATGTCTATTGCATGCAAATGTCTTAATATCTAAATATCCCTAGTCATAGAATTAACAAGATAGGACATTGTTAATTCGGACAGACTAGCACATGTTATGCTTCTTGAATGGTTCAAGCAGTGGTTCTCGTAACTGTGATTATGGAAGATAATCAAAGCTAACATATGGATGCTTGTTAGAAGAACAAGTTCATTAGAGACCTGCATAGAGAATCCTCACATGGATATTAAATCTATGTCAGTGAGGAATCTCTTCATAGCGGTTGTGCAAGTATCCTTAGACTTGAGATCACCAAAGTTATCTTAAGAAGCAAGTGGTATACTTTGACTCCATAACTAATTACTTCCAACTGGGACTGAACATAGTTAGGAGATTGGGTATATCATGACCTACTTGAAGATAGTTGAGTGATTGACAAAGGATTCACCATCCCAGATATAACAAGGGAAGTTATCTCGCATGATTCTATAATTGCCTTGTTCAGAGAATCTCTGGCCAGAGTAATATGCCAAGATGGATGGAGATCCATGAAGGGCATTTTAGGAACAATGATTAAATTAATAGAACATACATAATTAGATTTATATGAGTTGACAGAAATCCATACTCAGAATCTAATTGAGATAAGAGTGGTGAAAGGAGTAATTGCACGGTAACTGTTTTTATGGAAGGGTACAGTCAAACCACATGACTTTCCTGACATTTGGGTAGTCATGATGCCTAGCTAGTGGCCAATCATGACTTGTATAATGATGTATCAAAATATCAATACAGATTGATAAAATGATTTAAAAGAGTTTAAATCATGTGAGATTTGAATAGAACTCACAATTACATATTATACTGCCAACATAGACAGGAACCCAATAGGTCACACACATATAGAGAAAAGGGTAAAATGGTAAAATAACAAGGATAATAATATTTGATATTATTATAAAGGTAGAGAAGTGAATAAGATAATAATTAATCAAAGAGTTTAATTAATTATGATCAAATAAAATTGTTCGCGGAACTTTTGAGAAATGTTCTGCAAAATTGGACCTAATTGAAATAATATATTTTATGATTAATTATTATTATCTTATAAGCATTATACGACTACTATAAGTGTTATAGGACTGATATAATAATTAATAGGTCCATTGGAGAAATTATAAAGGGCCAAAGGAATGAAGAAGTTGGAGGAAGCCCTCAAGAAGAGGGCCACACACCCACTCCATATAGAAGGGCTTAGAGGGCTTTTTCTTGGACCAAATTAATTTATATATGTTACATAAGTGTTATGGAACTCACATATTTAATTTGGTTGGATTTGGAATCCATTTGGGTATTTAAATTCAATTAGATGCATAAAGGGCCTAGTTTGTGGATTTTGTGCATAGACTTTTATGAAAAGGATTAAATTGGATTTAATTAAGTCCAAATGATTATAATTAATTACAGAGGCCCAATTAATAATTCTCCAGCAATTTTAAAGAGCCCAATCTCATTAAGGAGTTGGAAATTTAACCTAACTATAAAAGGCCAACTAATGAGAATTAGGGTTAAGTGATTAAAACAAAAAGAAAGTCTTTTTCTCTAATCTCTCTTTCCCTTTTGCGCCAACTCCTAAGCTAGCTCTTGGGAATTTCGGCCAGCCCTAGTTAAACACAAATTTCTTGGTTCAATTTACCCCTCTCTAGTGTGGATTACTTATTGGAGGTGTTCGATTTTGGACACTGTGGTTTGCGATAACCCGATGCGAAGTAAAATCAACTGTTTAACAAAAATCAAAGGTGATTTTTCTTATTCTCATATAGTTATATTGTGTATTCATGGTAAGATCAGATCTAATGGTTAAAAAATTTTAAAATTCCACTCATGTATGTGATGCATGTAACCGTTAAATTCCAACATAGTATCAGAGCCACGATTTTGCCATGGATATACAATTCTATATTTTTCTACGGAATAAGTTTTATTTTGTTTTGAGTTATTTATTTCATGAACTTTAAAATATTAGATTTGATTGTTCATGAATGAGATATATTGATTTCTGGTTGTATGTGTGATCAAATAAATTTGGTGGAAACAAAAACGAAATTTTTGAATGATTGTGATTAGGGTTTGGCATGAAACCCATTAGGGTTTGGCGTGAAACCCTAGGTGATGTAGGGGCTGTTCTAATTTAATTTCTTATGGATCCATTTAAAAATCATTTAGATGATATTTTATGTGTTTAATATGTGATATTAAGTCGTAGAATCGAACGAAATTAATATCGAACAAGTTTTGCATGAAAACTAGTTTAGTCAAAAAGTTCGATAAATTGGTGTTCTGTTCTTGATTAGAACGAATTTTGATCTTCTAAATCTGATATATATGATATATTAAAGTTTTTTTAATTAATTGGATTAATTGAAATGGGCCTTAAATTAATTTGATTAATTTTAATTTATTAAAACCACTTAATGGGCTTAATTATGTTTACGAACTTGGTTTAAATTAGTGAATGACTTGGTGGGCCCAAGAAGCTGATTTAAATTAAATATTATAAACATTAATTAAGTTTATTAATGGGTTTTAAGGGATGAAATGGGCTTGGCTCATTCCAAAAGGCCCAAATGGTCCAAAAGACACAAAACTAGTTTGTGTGTGAACACAGTTAGGGTTTTTCTTCTGTGGGTTTCGGCCTACATTTGTTTTAAGCCCAAAATTGATTCTTTTAATTATTTAATATGATTAATTAATTAAATAATCAATTTATAATTAATTAATAATTAATTGGATTGATTATTAAGACAAGAACACATGCATGCAAAAAGGTTTCCTAAAATGAAAGTTTCCAAAATGGAAAAAGTTTCCTAATTTGATCACATCATTAAAATAACTCAAAATATAGTTTCAAAGGTTGAAAAAAAGTTAGTAATCCATTTCTTTATGCATTAGAGAGGCATATAAGGGTGTATGATTAGCATGATGGTTAGTTATGGACAAAGCCCAATGTGATTGAGCATAATGCATGTTTTGGCCCAATGAGGACTTTCATGTCCCGGCCACCTGTTTTTGGTTTGTATTTCATTTTAAATTGTAATATGTAATTAGATTACTTGGATTAGAATTAGAAATAGAGATGGAGACCAATATCAAGGAGCAAGATGGGCCGAATGGAGATCCAACAAGCTTGAAGATAATGTAATTATTTTCTTGTTTGAATCATGCATACTACCTAGGTGTGACCTTTTGATTTCTCTCTTGGCTCGGGGAAATCAATGTAGTGAAGTCCATAACTATACCATATTTGTATGCTTATATTTATGTGATAGATATAGGATGCATACCAATGTATGCCAACCATGTATGATGAGACTTAAATAACTAAAACCCTCAAACAAATACTAAGGTATATAAGCCTTCCATTAATTTGAGGAGAACCAGAGTTCTTTATAGTGTGGGTTGTTGACCACAGTCAAGCTCACATTATATCGAATATGTTCAAATCTAATTAAATGGGTCATCTTTGCTAGCCTATTAGTTTGTTGACTACAATCAAGGCTAATGTTTCTAAAGGCAAGATTAGGGAATGCATATATGATATGCATGCATCAAGAGTTTATAACCTAATGATCCAATAGTTGTGTAGAGACACAATTGGTATAGAGATACCAACCTTTCAAGGGTATGGAATTTGGCATGTTAACCACAGTCAAGGTCAAATTACATATCAAGGATTGGATATTGGCCCACTAAGAAAACCATCGGGTTTTCTCGAATTATATAGTGAGGGCTATTAATTCGCAAAAAAATAGTGGGAGTAAATGGATTAATTAAAGACCTTATTAATGCATACATATATATGAACATACTCTCATATCTTTTCTTTTTCACATCTTGGTCATCATTATGAGCACATCAAACATTAATATACGATCAATCTTGGATAACAAGCTAGTTGGCAACAACTATTCTGACTGGATTAGGCAAGTGAGAATTGTTCTCAGAGCTGAAAAGATCCACTATGTCTTAGATAAAGATCCACCACCACTTCCATTAGATGATGCCATTGATGAGATCAAAGGCATTTATCAAAAATACATGGTGGATAGTGAAGCAGCAGCATGTCTGATGCTTGGTGCTATGTCCTCAGAGCTTCAGAAGTAACATGAAATGATGGATGCTAGAACCATCATTTTGCATCTAGAGGAGCTTTATTCTTCTCAGGCTAGAACTGAGCAATATGAGATTACTCGAGCTCTATTTAGCTGCAAAATGGTGGAAGGCACTTCAGCTGCTACTCATGCATTGAAGATGTATGGGTATATTGAGCATTTGAGTAGACTTGGCTATGTTATGGATAATGATCTATACATAGATTTAATCTTGTACTCGTTGGCTCCAAGTTATGCACCTTTCGTGCTTAACTTCAACATGAACAAGATCCAAGTATCCATTCCTGAGTTAATCAATATGCTCAAGACAGCTGATGGATCATTTAAGAATGATCCAAAAAGTATCATGGTTGTCACTTCTGCTAAAGGCAAGAAGCAGAAGAAGAAAAAGATAACCAAGGTGCAGCCAAAGAATGGTGGGATCTCCAAGAAGAAGGTTGCCAAGAAAGAGAATCCCAAAGAACCTTGCTTCCATTGTGGAAAGGATGGTCATTGGAAGCGTAACTGCAAGGCCTATCTAGATTCTCTCAAGGAGAAGAAGCAAGCTGATGCTTCTACTTCAGGTATTCATATGATTGAAATTAATACTTACTCTATTGCTTCAAAACAATCTTGGGTATTAGATACTGGATGTGGATCTCATTTATGTAATGATCTACATGAGCTTAGAAGCTTTAGAAGAGTTGGAAAGGTAGAGATATGTTTGAAGTCAGCTACTGGACAGAACATCTCTACAACAGTTGTGGGGACTTACTATTTGCCTCTTCCTAGTGGATTAGTACTGGAATTAAATAATTGTTATTATGTTCCAGCTTTGTCCAAAAGTATTATTTCTTTCAGTTGTTTGATGAACGATTATGATATTTCTTTAAAGGACAAATGTTGTTATATTTTTAAGAACAATATGTTTTATGCAAAAGCTATCATTGAGAATGGTATATTTGTTCTTGATTTAATTAAAGAAGTACATAATGTGGATACCAAGAGAATGAAACATGATAATCTAAATACCTCATACTTATGGCATTGTCGTTTAGGCCACATAAATGAAAAACGCATGACCAAATTGCATAAGTCAGGTGATTTGGGATCATTTGATTATGAATCATTTGATACATGCGAATCTTGTTTATTGGGAAAAATGACAAAAGCTCCCTTTATTGGTAAAAGAGAACGAGCTAAAATGGTTTTGGACTTAATACATTCAGATGTATGTGGTCTAATGACTACACATGCTAGAGGAGGTTACTCCTACTTCATTACTTTCATAGATGATTATTCCAGGTTTGGATACATCTATCTAATGAAATATAAGTCTGAAGCATTTGAAAAGTTCAAAGAATTCAGAAATGAAGTAGAGAAACAACTTGGCAAAAGTATTAAAACACTTAGATCAGATCGAGGTGGAGAATACTTAAGTCAAGAGTTTTAGGATTATCTTAGAGATAATGGGATTTTATCTCAATGGACTCCACCATATACACCACAACACAATGGTGTATCTGAAAGGAGGAATCGAATACTATTAGATATGGTTCGATCAATGATGAGTCGAGCGGACTTGCCTAAGTCCTTTTGGGGATATGCACTAGAAACTGCTGTTTATGTGTTAAACAGAGTTCCTAGTAAATTGGTTGAGGTTACTCCATATATGATGTGGAATAACAAGAAACCCACGCTTTCTCATACGAAAGTATGGGGTTGTCCTGCTTATGTGAAGAGTACAATGTCAGACAAACTGGATGTTAAGTCTGACAAATGTTTATTTGTGGGATATCCAAAAGAAACGTTTGAATATTATTTCTATCATTGCTTAGAACAAAAGGTATTTGTTTCAAGGCATGTTATCTTCTAGGGAAAGAGAATTTCTCCTACGAGCGGACAGTGGGAGTAAAATTGAACTTGGTGAAGTTCAAGACCCACAAATAGAAGATGATCAACTGATTGAACTCGAAACTAAATTTCATAATGATGAGATTATAGTTGAACCTGATTATACACAAAATCCTAGAAGATCTACTAGGATACGTTTTATCCCTTTGAGATATGGATTTCACATTGATTCGGATAGAGGCATAACTGTAGTAGAGGACAATGAGCCTACTAGCTATCAAGAAGTTTTGAACAGTTCAGAACGTGATTTATGGCTTAAGGCTATGCAGTCTGAAATGGACTCCATGTATGAGAATAAAGTATGGACTTTAACTCAACCACCTGAAGGGATAAAACCCATAGGGTGCAAATGGGTCTTTAAAAAGAAGACTGACATGGAAGGTAATATAGTTACCTATAAAGCTCGCTTAGTAGCAAAAGGTTATCATCAAAAAGAAGGTATTGACTATGACGAAACTTTTTCTCCTGTAGCGATGCTTAAGTCTATAAGAATACTTTTAGCCATTGCAGCTCATTATGATTATGAGATTTGGCAAATGGATGTGAAAACAGCTTTCCTTAATGGAAATCTTACCGAGGATGTGTATATGGCACAACCAGAAGGATTCACATCAGGAAATGGCGAAAAGGTATTTAAGCGTCAAAGATCCATTTATGGATTGAAGCAAGCCTCTAGGAGCTGGAACATACGATTCAATGAGACAATCAAAGAGTTTGGTTTCTCACAGAATGAAGATGAACCTTGTGTAAGGACCCAAAATAAGCCCTAGTAGAATTCAAAGGCAATTACATGTTATTAAAGTCTAATCGAGTATTATTGGATGAATTATTAAGAGTTAAGATATTGATTGGGGCAAAAATTTTATTAAGTTATCATTAATTATGTGATAAATGTGTAAATTATGTGGTATGAATTTTATAAGGGCATAATTAAATTATTATGTTGGTTTAATAATATTCAAGGGAGTAATTAAAGTATAAAGTATTAGTTTAGGGGTCAATGTGTAAGTTCAGCATCTTAATGGTCAAATGTGAATAAAATAATGATTTAAAAGGTTGATTTAAGAGAAGTATAAAATATAGTGGTCAATGTTAAGTATGCAAGAAGATGAGAGGCAATGGTGTAACATGAAAAAAGGTGAGAGGTTTTATTGTGACATGCAAAAAGAGGAAGGATCAAAAAGGAAATTTTACCTTATAATAGTGAATTACATAAGTGAGAGAGAGGGGAAAGAGGAGAAGGGGACGCCATTCCTAGTGGGAATTGCAGAATTTCCTTTCTTCTCAACCTTTCATTCTTTGATAAATCTCTCTAAGAAATCTTTGAAGAAATTCTTGCATGTAATGTTTAATCAAGAGAAATTGTGAATCAAATTAAGGTAATAACTTCAATTAAATGACATCTTCTTCTTCTCCTTCTTCTTCTTTTCATTTTGATGAGGTAATGGTAGAGTAAGGTGCTGGAATTTTAATTGAATGATGATGTTTGTGAAGGAGAAGAGGAAGGTAGAAAGAGTAAAGGAAAGAAATTTGCAAGGGGTTGAAGACAAAAGGATTTTCAGCTAAGGTATGGGAACTTAGGGCTGTTCATATTGCATGTGAATTATTTGCTGGAACATGTTGTGATTTACAGAAAATTTAGGGTTATGATTTTTGGGTTTTATCGAGGGTTTTTGTATGATTTTGAAGAACAGAATTAGATGTGAGAGTCATTGCCGAGTCGTGAAGCCCTTCACGAGTCGTGAAATGCTGCCCTTTTTCCCCACTCGTGAGCCCCTTCAAGAGTCGTGAAATGCTGCCCTTTTTCTCCACTCGTGAGCCCCTTCATGAGTCGTGAAATGCTGCCTTTTTTCTCCACTTGTGAGCCCCTTCACGAGTCGTGAAATGTTGCCCTTTTACTTCACTCGTGAGCCTCTTCACGAGTAGAACATTTCTTTACGATTGACTGACCTATCTAGATTGTTTTGCTCATAAGTTGAGCTATAGAACAGAAAATTGAGTGATTCTTTTTGAGTTGGAAACTAGACTTCCATACCTATATTTTATATGAAGAAACCTAAAGTTAAATCTGTCTCTAAGTATATGGAATTTAGGGTTGAATCCGGACTAGTTTCCCTGGACTGCTAATAGAAACAGACTTTACAATAATGGGCATAACTTTTTGTAAAGATGTTGAAATGCTATAAAATAAAATTCTGGTGAAACCAGAGACATTAAAGTCTAACTTTGATGAAGAAATGTTGGTCTATATCCTTTTAAATTTTACGTTATGAATTTTCTAAGTGACAGACCACACTGTTTTAGTTGTAAAAATAGCCTATAGTATTTTTCTAATAAGTCAAACTATAGGTCAGATATTAAGATGAATCTTAATGCTATGGAAACTAGACACAAAGTGGGATAAGATTGTAGAATATCATTTTGCCTAAAAATGACATCTTCAATTTCAAATGTGGCTCATAAGTCGAGTCTAGAATGCTACTTTGTGCATATTTTCTTTAACGTACTTTATTTTATGGTTTTCAATATGTATTTATGTGATTACAAAATGAATTGGATAGGGCATGTAATATGACTATTGAATACAAGATTATATGTATACATATACATTCACACGTGTACATAGGTAACGACTAGTGATGTATATATCTAACATATAATTGTGATTAAATTTGTACATAATTGTTATATGCAAGGTTAATGTATGTATATACTCTTATGATGATATATGCTCAGTTATCATTAAGCAATGTCTAACACAGAAATACATGTAATTAAGGATGTAAATCAAGTTATGATTACATATGTATAGCTTAACTACATGTTGTTATGAAAAATTCATAGTTATATGGAAGCACATTGAATTAAGTATGGCATGTAATATGATACTTATAGTTTGAAATGTCAACTTTACTGGTAGAAAGAAGTATTGTGATTTGTAGATCATATGTGAACATATAAACATATGTATATATATATATATATATATATATATATATATATATATATATATATATATATATATATATATGACCTTACATGATTGGGTTTGAATTTTGAAAGATATTATAGAGTAATGATTCAAAGTATATGTGTAAAGTGAAATATATGAATATGTCTTTACTTAATTGAAATGACATGAGTAAGAATATGTGATGTCACATGTTGGCATGTTGAAATACAGATCTACAGTGCTAAAGACTCCATTATAGAAATTTTATTAAAGCATATAATGGCATTGATATATGAGACTATGTATACAAACGTATGCATTAGAGAAGGAGTATCTTGTCATGTGACTATTATATGAGAAAAGTGTATAAATTGTTATGAATTTTGCATATATGTATATGTACTAGAGAAGATATATATTTTTACATGCTTATGTACGGGTACAAATGGCCTTATATAAGTATAGTCTTAACATACAGAATAGTCACATGATTTAATAGAATTACAAGAACAGAACAGTAATACCCAACAGTGAAATGTTCACAGGTTTACAGAAAGTTACACATGAGCGCTCTTATGAGTATATTGTTCATAGTTATACAAGAGTATACATGTGCATATAAGAATATGAATGTATAAAGAAAAGATAAAGTAAATAGATCTTATTGCCTGCGTTGAGTCTAGGAAGTGGATAGATAGGTATGCCTATAAGGGTACCTTGCAGCTGCGATAGTTTCAACCCCATTTGGGTTGTAGTTAACCCCATTTGGGTGACTAAATAGACATGGTCCCATTTGGATCATTTTCAACCTCGTTTGGATTGTAGTCAACCCCGTTTGGGTGACTAAACAGACTTGTACCTTTGGGTGCCACCGTTATAATCAATCAATTTATACCTTCGGGTATCTCTTTGGTGCCTTCGGGTGACCTAGTACCTTCGGGTACCATCGTATAATCCGTTATCCACCTCTTTAGAATAGTACAGGCTTTATACCAAAGTTAAGAAAAGTTTGATGTTCAACTTAAAGTTTTATGAAGCATGACAATTCATAAATTGATTTCAGAATCTAATTTATATATGAAATTCCTTTTCATCACATATGGAAATTTTGATATTAAAAGATGCTGCGATATACACTTATGCATGATTCTCGCATATAGAAATAGTATGTACAGAGTTATATGAATGAACTAGTGTATCACTAATATCTAGTTATGAACTATATTAGAGATAATATGTTTTCTATAGTAATATGTGGTTTTCTTGAGGTAGATAAATGACTTGCAAGATTCGTCGTGTATGAAAGTTATGAAAAATATTTTGCTGAAATAAGTGTTTTCTATAGCAATGGATTATAAGAGTATATGTATAGGTATTTATGTTGGTGATTGCTTTTTAATTAATACATTGGGTTATATGTTTTCTCTATATCTACTCGTTCTTGCTCTTTATTGAGAATTGATGTATAATGTCTTGTGCATACACATAAAGTATTTGTAAAGTTACAAGTGATAAAGTTCACATGATAATGGTATTTGAGATAGAAGCAAGCTAGAAATTCTATGTATGCATTGGTACAATAAGTATTACAAACATAATCCTAGATAAATAATAAACTTTCATAGTACTAATGCTTTGTTTTACTTACGAATATGCATATGTCTTTGTTGATCATAGCTCATATGTGAATATGTATTTGTATATATTCCTGGAATACGAAAGTATGTAGTAAGTGGAAGGAATGACTAAGTATAAACAGTGGTATATCATTCAATGAATGAATTGCAAGTCTAAAGGATAAACATGCTTATATGATTAAATGTTGTGTATATAAAGCATTAATGCCGAATTTACTATCATTAAGTCATTTGGTTACCTTGTGTGGACTTATGTCTACATTATGTTTTTATTAAAATTTGGCATAAGTTATACTTATAGTTCTTAATGTATGTTTGTTGACGACCACTGTGAGTAGTCATTTGTCATATTTAGTGTTCCCCACTAAGCTTTTTAGCTTAGCACGGATTTTTGTTTATCCGTGTAGGTTGTGAGAACGGGACTTTCTTCCAGGTCTGATATCTGCTGCAGGTTGGCCAACACAGGTCTTAGAAGATTGATAATAGCGTCTTCTTTTTGTCCTTATATTTTGAAGTTATGGAAACTTTAATTATGTTGCAAATTTTGTATAAGTACTAATGTTAAGTTTGAGAAAACATTGTAATGTATTAAGGACTTTTATATGATTAAGGTATTACTCTTAAGTTCACATGACATGGTTATACTTTCATCTCTAAGTTGTCTAATTAGAAATGTTTTCAGCTTGGGAACGTTGTAATATATGTCTTATGGTATATGATATTGTAGTAATAGCTAAGTATAGGATATGGGTGTTACACCTTGTGTGTATAAAAGGGTTGGTGGGAGTGCAATTGTCTTCCTAGTTCTATATGTAGATGACATATTGATCATGGGAAATGACATTTCTCTTCTCCAATCTGTTAAAATATGGTTATCCAAGCAATTCTCCATGAAAGACCTTGGAGAAGCATCCTATATTCTGGGAATAAGGATCTATAGAGATAGATCTAATAGGTTGCTAGGCCTTTCTCAGAGTACATATATAGATAAAGTATTGAAGAGGTTCAATATGGATCTCTCTAAGAAAGGGTTTATACCCATGGTGCATGGGAAACACCTTTCTAAGTCTATGTATCCATAGACACTAGAGGATAGAGAGAGCATGAATAGAATACCATATGCATCTGCAACTGGTTCTATCATGTATGCTATGTTATGTACACGTCCAGATGTAGCATTTGCTTTGAGTGTCACAAGCAGATTCCAATCTAATTTTGGAGAGGAACACTGGGCAGCTGTCAAGAATATTCTTAAGTACTTGAGAAGGACTAAGGATATATTCTTGGTATATGGAGAGGGCAATTTGGAAGTAAATGGGTATACAAATGCCAACTTCCAATCTGACAAAGATGATTGTAAATCACAATCTGGTTATGTGTTCATAATGGGAGGAGGAGCAGTTAGTTGGAAAAGTTCCAAACAAGAAACAACTACTGATTCCATGAAGGAAGCTGAGTACATTGTTGCTTCAGAAGTAGCCAAAGAAGCAGTCTGGATCAAAAAGTTCATAACCGAACTAGGAGTGTTGCCTAGCATTGTTGATCCGATTCCTTTATATTGTGACAACAATGGAGCCATTGCGCAAGCAAAGGAACCATGGTCTCATTAGCAATCCAAGCATGTTCTCAGACGCTACCATCTCATAAGGGAAATAGTAGCTAGAAATGAAGTGAAAATAGAAAGGGTTCCCACATATGACATTGTGGCAGATCCCCTCACTAAAGCACTTTCCCAGATTAAGCATGATCACCATATAAATAGCATGGGTCTGAGACATATGAGTGATTGGCTCTAGTGCAAGTGGGAGATTGTTAGAGAGTATGCCCTAAAGCCCATGTAATAGGGATGTTTTTCATATGTATGAAATTTATATTCAAAATAAAAGGCATCATTCATTTATTAATGCTATGTTCGAATACATGAGTTTGTAAATCTTAAATTAATAAATGAAGTCCTAGATATTATAAACACAGTGCAAAGGCAATCATGAAGGTGTTCATGATGTGGGATGTCTATTGCATGCAAATGTCTTAATATCTAAATATCCCTAGTCATAGAATTAACAAGATAGGACATTGTTAATTCGGACAGACTAGCACATGTTATGCTTCTTGAATGGTTCAAGCAGTGGTTCTCATAACTGTGATTATGAAAGATAATCAAAGCTAACATGTGGATGCTTGTTAGAAGAACAAGTTCATTGGAGACCTGCATAGAGAATCCTCACATGGATATTAAATCGATGTCAGTGAGGAATCACTTCATAGCAGTTGTGCAAGTATCTTTAGACTTGAGATCACCAAAGTCATCTTAAGTAGCAAGTGGTATACTTTGACTCCATAACTGATTACTTCCAACTGGGAGTGAACATAGTTAGGAGATTGGGTATATCATGACCTATTTGAAGATAGTTGAGTGATTGACAAAGGATTCACCATCCCAGATATAACAAGGGAAGTTATCTCGCATGATTCTATAATTGCCTTGTTCAGAGAATCTCTGGCCAGAGTAATATGCCAAGATGGATGGAGATCCATGAAGGGCTTTTTAGGAACAATGGTTAAATTAATAGAACATACATAATTAGATTTATATGAGTTGACAGAAATCCATACTCAGAATCTAATTGAGATTAGAGTGGTGAAAGGAGTAATTGCACGGTAACTGTTTCTATGGAAGGGTACAGTCAAACCACATGACTTTCCTAACATTTGGGTAGTCATGATGCCTAGCTAGAGGCCAATCATGACTTGTATAATGATGTATCAAAATATCAAAACAGATTGATAAAATGATTTAAAGGAGTTTAAATCATGTGAGTTTTGAATAGAACTCACAATTACATATTATACTGCCAACATGGACAGGAACCCAATAGGTCATACACATATAGAGAAAAGGGTAAAATGGTAAAATAACAAGGATAATAATATTTGATATTATTATGAAGGTAGAGAGTGAATAAGATAATAATTAATTAAAGAGTTTAATTAATTATGATCAAATAAAATTGTCCGCAAAACTTTTGAGAAATGTTCTGCAAAATTGGACCTAATTTAAATAATGTATTTTATGATTATTTATGATTATCTTATAAGTGTTATAAGACTACTATAAGTGTTATATGACTGATATAATAATTAATAGGACCATTGAGAAATTACAAAGGGCCAAAGGAATGAAGAACTTGGAGGAAGCCCTCTAGAAGAAGGCCACACGCCAACTCCATGCAGAAGGGCTTAAATGGATTTTTCTTGGACCAAATGAATTTTATATATGTTACATAAGTGTTATGGAACTCACATATTTAATTTGGTTGGATTTGGAATCCATTTGGGTATTTAAATTCAATTAGATGCACAAAGGGCCTGTTAGAGAGTATGCCCTAGAGCCCTATGTAATAGGGATGCTTTTCATATGTATGACTTTATATTCTTAATAAAAGGAATCATTCATTTATTAATGCTATGTTTGGATACATGAGTTTGTAAATCTTAAATTAATAAATGAAGTCCTAGATATTATAAACACAGTGCAAAGGCAATCATGAAGGTGTTCATGATGTGAGATGTCTATTGCATGCAAATCTCTAATATCCCTAGTCATAGAATTAACAAGATAGGACATTGTTAATGCGGACAGACTAGCACATGTTATGCTTCTTGAATGGTTCAAGCAGTGGTTCTCATAACTGTGATTATGAAAGATAATCAAAGCTAACATGTGGATGCTTATTAGAAGAACAAGTTCATTGGTGACCTGCATAGAGAATCCTCACATGGATATTAAATCTATGTCAGTGAGGAATTTCTTCATAGCAGTGGTGCAAGTATCCTTAGACTTGAGATCACCAAAGTTATCTTAAGTAGCAAGTGGTATACTTTGACTCCATAACTGCTTACTTTCCAACTGGGAGTGAACATAGTTAGGAGGTTGGGTATATCATGACCTACTTGAAGGTAGTTGAGTGATTAACAAAGGATTCACCATCCCAGATTTAACAAGGAAGTTATCTCGTATGATTCTATAATTGCCTTGTTCAGAGAATCTCTGGCCAGAGTAATATGCCGAGATGGTTGGAGATCTATGAAGGGCATTTTAGGAACAATGGTTAAATTAATAGAACATACATAATTAAATTTATATGAGTTGATAGAAATCCATACTCAGAATCTAATTGAGATAAGAGTGGTGAAAGGAGTAATTGCACGGTAACTGTTCTATGGAAGGGTACAGTCAAACCACATGACTTTTCTGACATTTGGGTAGTCATGATGCTTAGCTAGAGGCTAATCATGACTTGTATAATGATGTATAAGAATATCAATGGAGATTAATAAAATGATTTAAAGGAGTTTAAATCATGTGTGTTTTGGATAGAATTCACAATTACATTTTATACTGCCAACATGGACAGGAACCCAATAGGTCACACACATATAGAGAAAAGGGTAAAATGGTAAAATAACAAGGATAATAATATTCGATATTATTATGAGGGTAGAGAAGTGAATAAGATAATAATTAATTAAAGAGTTTAATTAATTATGATCAAGAAAAATTGTCCGTGGAACTTTTGAGAAATGTTCTGTAAATCGGACCTAATTGAAATAATGTATTTTATGATTAATTATTATTGCTTATAAGTGTTATAAGACTACTATAAGTGTTATAGGATTAATATAATAATTAATAGGTCCATTGGAGAAATTATAAAGGGCCAGAGGAATGAAGAAAGTTGGCGGAAGCCCTTCTGTAAGGGCCACACGCCTACTTCAATACAGAAGGCCTTAATGGCCCATTTCATGTACAAAATTAATTTATATATGTTACATAAGTGTTATGGAACTCACATATTTAATTTGGTTGGATTTGGAATCCATTTGGGTATTTAAATCCAATTAAATGCACAAAGGGCCTAATTTGTGGATTTTGTGCATAGTCTTTTATGAAAAGATTTAATTTGGATTTATTTAAGCCCAAAGGCCCAATTAATAATTCTCCACCAATTTTAAAGAGTCTTATCTCATTTAAAAGTTAGAGTTTTAATTTGAATTAAAAAGTCTAACTGATGAGGATAGAGTTAAGAGTTTAAACAGAAAAGAATGTCTTTTTCTCTATTATCTCTCTCTCTTCTGCGCCATTCTCAAGCTAGCTCTTGAGGATTTCGGCCACTCCTTGAAAAATACCAATTTTTTGGTTCAATTTATCCCTCTCTAGTATGGATTACTCATTGGAGGTGTTCGATTTTGGACACTGTGGTTTGCGACAACCCAGTGCGAAGTAAAATCAACTGTTCAACAAAAATCAGAGGTGATTTTTCTTATTCTCATATAGTTATATTGTATAATCATGGCAAGATCAAACCTTTTTGTTGGAAAAAATTAAAATTCCGCTCATGTATGCGATGCATGTAACCGTTAAACTCTAACATGGTATCAGAGCCTGGTTTTGCCATGAATATTACAATTCTATATTATTCTACGGAATAGTTTTATTTTATTTTGAGTTATTTATTTCATGAACTTTAAAATATGGGATTTAATTTTTCATGAATGAGAAATATTGATTTCTGGTTGTATGTGTGATCAAATAAATTTGGTGGAAACAAAAACAAAACTTTTGAAGGATTGTCATTAAGGTTTGGCGTGAAACCCTAGGTGATGTAGGGGCTGTTCTAATTTAATTTCTTATGGATCCATTTAAAAATCATTTAGATGATATTTTATGTGTTTAATATGTGATATTAAGCCATAGGATCGAACGGAATTAAATCGAACAAGTTTTGCATGAAAACTAGTTTTGTCGAAAAGTTCGATAAATTGGTGTTCTTCGTGTGTTCTTTGTGTGTTATTGATTAGAACGACTTTTGATCTTCTAAATTTGCATATATATGATATATTAAAGTGTTTTTAATTAATTGGATTAATTAAATTGGGCCTTAAATTAATTTGATTAATTTTAATTCATTAAAACCACTTAATGGGCTTAATTATGTTTACGGACTTGGTTTAAATTAGTGAATGACTTGGTGGGCCCAAGGAGCTGATTTAAATTAACTATTATAAACATTAATTAAGTTTATTAATGGGGTTTTAAGGGCTGGAGTGGGCTTGGCTCATTTCAAAAGGCCCAAATGGTCCAAATGACAAAAAACTAGTTTGTGTGTGAACACACTTAGGGTTTTTCTTCTGTGGGTTTCGGCCTACACTTGTTTTAAGCCCAAACTTGATTCTTTTAATTATTTAATATGATTAATTAATTAAATAATTAATTTATAATTAATTAATAATCAATTTGATTGATTATTAAGGCAAGAACACATTCATACAAAAAGGTTTCCTAAAATGAAAGTTTCCAAAATGGAAAAAGATTCCTAATTTGATCACATCATTAAAATAACTCAAAATATAGTTTCAAAGGTTGAAACAAAGTTAGTAATCCATTTATTTATGCATTAGAAAGGCATATAAGGGTGTATGATTGGCATGATGGATAGTTATGGACAAAGCCCAATGTGATTGAGCATTATGCATGTTTTGGCCCAAAGAGGACTTTCATGTCCTGGCTACTTGTTTTTGGTTTGTATTTCATTTCAAATTGTAATATGTAATTAGATTACTTAGATTAGAATTAGAAATAGAGATGGAGACCATTTTTAAGAGCAAGATGGGCCGAATGGAGATCCAACAAGCTTGAAGATAATGTAATTATTTTTCTTGTTTGAATCATGCATACTACCTACGTGTGACCTTTTGATTTCCCTCTTGGCTCGGGGAAATCAATGTAGTGAAGTCCATAACTATACCACATTTATATGCTTATATTTATGTGATAGATATAGGATGCATACCAATGTATGCCAACCATGTATGATGAGACTTAATTAACTAAAACGCTCAAACAAATACTAAGGTATATAAGCCTTCCATTAATTTGAGGAGAACCAGAGTTCTTTATAGTGTGGGTTATTGACCACAGTCAAGCTCACATTATATTGAATATGTTCAAATCTAATTAAATGGGTCATCTTAGCTAGCCCATTAGTTTGTTGACCACAGTCAAGGCTAATGGTTCTAGAGGCAAGATTAGGGAATGCATATATGATATGCATGCATCAAGAGTTGATAACCTAATGATCCAATAGTTGTGTAGAGACACAATTGGTATAGAGATACCTACCTTTCAAGGGTATGGAATTTGGTTTGTTGACCACAGTCAAGGTCAAATTACATATCAAGGATTGGATATTGGCCCATTAAGAAAACCATCGGGTTTTCTCGGATTATATAGTAAAGGCTATTAATTCGCAATAAAATAGTGGGAGTAAATGGATTAATTAAAGACCTTATTAATGCATACATATATATGAACATACTCTCATATCTTTTCTTTTTCACATCTAGGTCATCATCATGAGCACATCAAACATTAATATACGATCAATCTTGGATAACAAGCTAGTTGGCAACAACTATTCTGACTGGATCAGGCAAGTGAGAATTATTCTCAGAGCTGAAAAGATCCATTATGTCTTGGATAAAGATCCACCACCACTTCCATCAGATGATGCCATTGATGAGATCAAAGGCATTTATCAAAAATACATGGAGGATAGTGAAACAACAGCATGTCTGATGCTGGGTGCTATGTTCTCGGAGCTTCAGAAGCAACATAAAATGATGGATGCTAGAACCATCGTTTTGCATCTAGAGCAGCTTTATTCTTCTCAGGCTAGAACTGAGCAATATGAGATTGCTCGAGCTCTATTTAGTTGCAAAATGGTGGAAGGCACTTCAGCTACTACTCATGCATTGAAGATGTATAGGTATATTGAGCATTTGAGTAGACTTGGCTATGTTATGGATAATGATCTATACATAGATTTAATCTTGTACTCGTTGGCTCCAAGTTATGCACCTTTCGTGCTTAACTTCATCATGAACAAGATCCAAGTATCCATTCATGAGTTAATCAACATGCTCAAGACAGCTGATGGATCATTTAAGAAGGATCCAAAAAGTGTCATGATTGTCACTTCTGCTAAAGGCAAGAAGCAGAAGAAGAAGAAGAAGAAGATAACCAAGGCGCAGCCAAAGAATGGTGGGATCTCCAAGAAGAAGGTTGCCAAGAAAGAGAATACCAAAGGAACTTGCTTCCATTGTGGAAAGGATGGTCATTGGAAGCATAACTGCAAGGCCTATCTAGATTCTCTCAAGGAGAAGAAGCAAGCTGATGCTTCTACTTCAGGTATTCATATGATTGAAATTAATACTTATTCTATTGCTTTAAAACAATCTTGGGTATTAGATACCGGATGTGGATCTCATTTATGTAATGATCTACAGGAGCTTAGAAGCTTTAGAAGAGTTGGAAAGGCAGAGATATGTTTGCAGTCAGCTACTGGACAGAACATCTTTACAACAGTTATGGGGACCTACTATTTGCCTCTTCTTAGTGGATTAGTACTGGAATTAAATAATTGTTATTATGTTCCAGCCTTATCCAAAAGTATTATTTCTTTCAGTCGTTTGATGAACGATTGTGATATTTCTTTGAAGGACAAATGTTGTTACATTTTTAAGAACAATATGTTTTATGCAGAAGCTATCATTGAGAATGGTATATTTGTTCTTGATTTAATTAAAGAAGTACATAATGTGAATACCAAGAGAATGAAACATGATAATCTGAATACCTCATACTTATGACATTGTCGTTTAGGCCATATAAATGAAAAACGCATGACCAAGTTACACAAGTCAGGTGATTTGGGGTTATTTGATTATGAATCATTTGATACATGTGAATCTTGTTTATTGGGAAAAATGACAAAAGCTCCCTTTATTAGTAAAGGAGAACGAGCTAAAATGATTTTGGACTTAATACATTCAGATGTATGTGGTCCAATGACTACACACGCCAAAGGAGGTTACTCCTACTTCATTACTTTCATAGATGATTATTCCAGGTTTGGATACATCTATCTAATGAAATATAAGTCTGAAGCATTTGAAAAGTTCAAAGAGTTCAGAAATGAAGTAGAGAAACAACTTGGAAAAAGTATTAAAACACTTAGATCAGATCGAGGTGGAGAATACTTAAGTCAAGAGTTTCATAATTATCTTAGAGATAATGGGATTTTATCTCAATGGACTCCTCCATATACACCACAACACAATGGTGTATCTGAAAGGAGAAATCGAACACTATTAGATATGGTTCGATCAATGATGAGCCGAGCGGACTTGCCTAAGTCTTTTTGGGGATATGCACTAGAAACTGCTGTTTATGTGTTAAACAGAGTTCCTAGTAAATCGGTTGATGTTACTCCATATGAGATGTGGAATAACAAGAAACCCACGCTTTCTCATATGAAAGTATGGGGCTGTCCTGCTTTTGTGAAGAGGACAATGTCAGAAAAACTAGATGTTAAGTCTGATAAATGTTTATTTGTGGGATATCCAAAAGAAACGTTTGGATATTATTTCTATCATCCCTTAGAACAAAAGGTGTTTGTTTCAAGGCATGCTGTCTTCTTGGAAAGAGAATTTCTCCTACGAGAGGACAGTGGGAGTAAAATTGAGCTTGGTGAAGTTCAAAACCCACAAATAGAAGATGATCAACCGATTGAACCCAAAACTGAATTTCATAATGATGAGATTACAGTTGAACCTGATTATACACAAAATCCTATAAGATCTACTAGGATGCGTTCTATCCCTGTGAAATATGGATTTCACGTTGATTCGGATAGAGGCATAACTGTAGTAGAGTACAATGAGCCTACAAGCTATCAAGAAGTTTTGAACAGTTCAGAACGTGATTTATGGCTTAAGGCTATACAGTCTGAAATGGACTCCATGTATGAGAATAAAGTATGGACTTTAACTCAACCACCTAAAGGGATAAAACCCATAGGGTGCAAATGGGTCTTCAAAAAGAAGACTGACATGGAAGGTAATATAGTTACCTATAAAGCTCGCTTAGTAGCAAAAGGTTATCGTCAAAAAGAAGGTATTGATTATGACGAAACTTTTTCTCCTGTAGCGATGCTTAAGTCTATAAGAATACTTTTAGCCATTGCAGCTCATTATGATTATGAGATTTGGCAAATGGATGTGAAGACAGCTTTCCTTAATGGAAATCTTTCTGAGGATGTGTATATGACACAACCAGAAGGATTCACATCAGGAAATGGCAAAAAGGTATGCAAGCCTCAAAGATCCATTTATGGATTGAAGCAAGCCTCTAGGAGCTGGAACATACGATTCAATGAGACAATCAAAGAGTTTGGTTTCTCACAGAATGAAGATGAACCTTGTGTGTATAAAAGGGTCAGTGGGAGTGCAATTGTCTTCCTAGTTCTATATGTAGATGACATATTGATCATGGGAAATGACATTTCTCTTCACCAATCTGTTAAAATTTGGTTATCCAAGCATTTCTCCATGAAAGACCTTGGAGAAGCATCCTATATTCTGGGAATAAGGATCTATAGAGATAGATCCAATAGGCTGCTAGGTCTTTCTCAGAGTACATACATAGATAAAGTATTGAAGATGTTCAATATGGATCTCTCTAAGAAAGGGTTTATACCTATGGTGCATGGGAAATACCTTTCTAAGTCTATGTGTCCGCAAACACTAGAAGATAGAGAGAGCATGAGTAGAATACCATATGCATCTACAATTGGTTCTATTATGTATGCTATGTTATGTACACGTCCAGATGTATCATTTTCTTTGAGTGTCAAAGGAATAAAGAACTTGGAGGAAGCCCTCCAGAAGAAGGCCACACGCCAACTCCATGCAGAAGGGCTTAAAGGGATTTTTCTTGGACCAAATGAATTTATATATGTTACATAAGTATTATGGAACTCACATATTTAATTTGGTTGGATTTGGAATCCATTTGGGTATTTAAATTCAATTAGATGCACAAATGGCCTGTTAGAGAGTATCCCCTAGAGCCTATGTAATAGGGATGTTTTTCATATGTATGACTTTATATTCTTAATAAAAGGCATCATTCATTTATTAATGCTATGTTTGAATACATGAGTTTGTAAATCTTAAATTAATAAATGAAGTCCTAGATATTATAAACACAGTGCAAAGGCAATCATGAAGGTGATCATGATGTGAGATGTCTATTGCATGCAAATGTCTTAATATCTAAATATACCTATTCATAGAATTAACAAGATAGGACATTGTTAATTCGGACAGACTAGCACATGTTATGCTTCTTGAATGGTTCAAGCAGTGGTTCTCATAACTGTGATTATGAAAGATAATCAAAGCTAACATGTAGATGCTTGTTAGAAGAACAAGTTCGTTGGAGACCTGCATAGAGAATCCTCACATGGATATTAAATCTATGTCAGTGAGGAATCTCTTCATAGCAGTGGTGCAAGTATCCTTAGACTTGAGATCACCAAAGTTATCTTAAGTAGCAAGTGGTATACTTTGACTCCATAACTGCTTACTTCCAACTGGGAGTGAACATAGTTAGGAGGTTGGGTATATCATGACCTACTTGAAGGTAGTTGAGTGATTAACAAAGGATTCACCATCCCAGATTTAACAAGGGAAGTTATCTCGCATGATTCTATAATTGTCTTGTTCAGAGAATCTCTGGCCAGAGTAATATGCCGAGATAGATGGAGAACCATGAAGGGCATTTTAGGAACAATGGTTAAATTAATAGAACATACATAATTAGATTTATATGAGTTGACAGAAATCCATACTCAGAATCTAATTGAGATAAGAGTGGTGAAAGGAGTAATTGCATGGTAACTGTTCTATGGAAGGGTACAGTCAAACCACATGACTTTCCAAACATTTGGGTAGTCATGATGCTTAGCTAGAGGCTAATCATGACTTGTATAATGATGTATAAGAATATCAATGTAGATTGATAAAATGATTTAAAGGAGTTTAAATCATGTGAGTTTTGGATAGAATTCACAATTACATTTTATACTGCCAACATGGACAGGAACCCAATAGGTCACACACATATAGAGAAAAGGGTAAAATGTAAAATAACAAAGATAATAATATTCGATATTATTATGAGGGTAGAGAAGTGAATAAGATAATAATTAATTAAAGAGTTTAATTAATTATGATCAAGAAAAATTGTCCGCGGAACTTTTGAGAAATGTTCTGTAAATTGGACCTAATTGAAATAATGTATTTTATGATTAATTATTATTGTCTTATAAGTGTTATAAGACTACTTTAAGTGTTATAGGATTAATATAATAATTAATAGATCTATTGGAGAAATTATAAAGGGCTAGAGGAATGAAGAAAGTTGGCGGAAGCCCTTCAGTGACGGCCACACGCCTACTTCAATACAGAAGGCCTTAATGGCCCATTTTATGCACTAAATTAATTTATATATGTTACATAAGTGTTATGGAACTCACATATTTAATTTGGTTGGATTTGGAATCCATTTGGGTATTTAAATCAAATTAAATGCACAAAGGGCCTAGTTTGTGGATTTTGTGCATAGTCTTTTATGAAAAGATTTAATTTGGATTTATTTAAGCCCAGAGGCCCAATTAATAATTCTCCACCAATTTTAAAGAGTCTTATCTCATTTAAAAGTTAGAGTTTTAATTTGAATTAAAAAGTCTAACTGATGAGGATAAGAGTTAAGAGTTTAAACAGAAAAGAATGTCTTTTTCTCTATTATCTCTCTCTCTTCTGCGCCATTCTCAAGCTAGCTCTTGAAGATTTCGGCCACTCCTTGAAAAATACCAATTTTTTTGTTCAATTTATCCCTCTCTAGTGTGGATTACTCATTAGAGGTGTTCGATTTTGGACACTGTGGTTTGCGACAATCCGGTGCGAAGTAAAATCAACTGTTCAACAAAAATCAGAGGTGATTTTTCTTATTCTCATATAGTTATATTGTATAATCATGGCAAGATCAAACCTTTTGTTTGGAAAAATTTAAAATTCCGCTCATGTATGCGATGCATGTAACCGTTAAACTCTAACAGGGCCTAGTTTGTGGATTTTGTGTATAGACTTTTATGAAAAGGATTAAATTGGATTTAATTAAGCCCAAATGATTATAATTAATTCCAGAGGCCCAATTAATAATTCTCCAGCAATTTTAAAGAGCCCAATCTCCTTAAGAAGTTGGAATTTTAACCTAACTATAAAAAGCCAACTAATGAGAATTAGGGTTAAGTGATTATAACAAAAAGAAAGTCTTTTTCTCTAATCTCTCTCTCCCTTTTACGCCAACTCCTAAGCTAGCTCTTGGGAATTTCGGCCAGCCCTAATTAAACACCAATTTTTTGGTTCAATTTACCCCTCTCTAGTGTGGATTACTCATTGGAGGTGTTCGATTTTGGACACTGTGGTTTGCGACAACCCGGTGCTAAGTAAAATCAACTGTTAAACAAAAATCAAAGGTGATTTTTCTTATTCTCATATAGTTATATTGTGTATTCATGGCAAGATCAAAGGTGATTTTAAAATTCCGCTCATGTATGTGATGCATGTAACCGTTAAATTCCAACACTGCACTCCATATTTAATTAACATCTGCCTGGTTTCACCAGATAACTATAACCCACTGTTTGTCGCTATATGATAAGGCAAACCATATTTGTATATTATGTTCCTTTCAATAAACTTAGCCATATTTCTTGCATATAACTTTTTGAAGTATTATACTTTTACCCATTTGGTGAAGTAATTAATGGCCACTATAATGAACATGTGCCTATTCTAAGTAGACAGATGGAACATACCCATGATGTCAATGGCCATAGTGACTAATAGTTGTAAAATATACTATATTTTTAGTATGTTTCTATGTGTTTAAGTTGTTTAATTTAGTGTTAATTTGGTTAATTTAATGTTTAATTTCTTAATTTTTGTGTTTGTGGGTTTAATTACAAGTTTTGGTGTTTTTAGGGGCTAAATTGAAGAAAAAAAGAAGTTAATTGAAGAAAGGAAGAGATTTGGGGCAATTTGGTAATTTTGAAGCAAGGATCTCATGAAGTATAGAGCTTATGAACTCGGGAGAGTGCTCAAATTCCTCAATCGAGTAAGCATAGCCCTCTCATGAGCTTAAATACCCTCACCCGAGTGTAAAACACCTCACTTGAGGGCAAAAATAGCTCATCCGAGCTTAATACCCCTCATTTGAGTGTTGAAGGCCTCACTTGAGGAAGAAAAGCCCTCAACCGAGTTCTTTAAGTCTTCTATAAAAAAGAAAAAACTTCCTATTTTGATAAAATTCTACTGTCATCTAGTTCAGGAAGTTTAAAGGCACCAGAACTTCTTCTTTCTAAGTTATATAAGGAAGACAAAACACCAAGACATCAAGAGGATAGTGAGGGATACGAATTTTACTTTAGTTTTTGCCTTAGTTTTAGTTAGTTAATTGTACAATAGTTTTATTTTAGTTTTCTTGTTTTCATAGTTTTTAATTATTTAAATGATTCAAGCTTTCTAATGTTGTTTTGAAAAGTCATCAAGAGCAAGTTTGAAGCTTTATGAGTATTGCATCTCTTTATTTTAATTCTCTTTCATTTTAAGCATGTTTGTTAAGTAATTCTTTACTTTTGCTGAGAGAAACTTGAACCCTCATACTTTTACTATAAAGACTCGAGTTTGAGCTAAATTTTAATACAAGTATGTTATTTCTTAATTCATGTGCTAAATTTTATCTTTGGTTATAATTGAATTGGTGTTTAATGTTTCAAATAGATGGTTGAGTTCCAATTTAAACTTTAATAAATGATTTGCATATTCTTAGCTTATTCTTCACATTTTAATGTTTTGTTGCATTTTGAGAATTGAGGTAGTGATTTATTATTAATGAGTTGATTTAAGTCTAAGAATTTTAAATTAAGAATAGGCTAGATTTAGATCTTTCAAAAAAAGGTCTAATAAAGGTTTAGGAGTTTAAAGACGGATCTTTATGTTAAGTGCTGAATTGTTCTTAATAAGAAGATTTAATACTTAGAATGATTGTTTGAATAAGATATCTATTTTAATTTAACTAGTTTTTCCATAATCACTTTTTTGTCTCCTTTTCATCCAGATGCCTTAACTGGATTCCATTAGGCTGCCTCTTATAAAGCACTCCTCCTACAGTAATAAATTAGGTAGATAGCTTATGGATCATCGTCTGATACTTTTCAGTAGCTTTCTTGAGGAACATTGACTTTTCTAAATCATTTTAAATGTCATGGTACCAAGGTTTTTTGTTATCCAACTTGATATTTATAATCTATTCATCTTTAAAACATGACCTATTTGAGCTTGAAATTAGCACAGGCTTTATACATACCCTTTTTGGATTATCCTATTCTACATTAAAGTGGCTAAAGCATCCATTAGTTGACTTTCTTCTTTAGGCATATTCCCAAATGTACAAAACTCGAATTGGCTGCTCAACGCTTTTAAGCACTTGAGATAGGGCAATAGTAACTCTTTCTTCCTTGACCATTTGCCTTTCTCTTGATAGGTTACCAAAGATGAGTTTATAAACACTTTTATGGACTTTCCCACCACAACTAACAAGGCTTCTAATCCGAAGATGCAGGCTTCATATCCGGCTTCATTGTTCATGGCTTTATACCTTAGCTTTTTGGCTAGTGGCATTTTCTCTCCTTCTCGGGTCACCAAGATTACTCCCGCTCAAGCTCCTTTATTGTTCACAGCCCCATCGAAGTACATATGCCAACCCTGTACTGTTATAGTTACAATGTGCTTATTAAGAAATTTGCAAAATATCTCCTCTCCTTCTAAAGGTTGATTAGCTAAGAACTCTGCTACTGCTCTCCCTTTAATGGTTTTCTTAGTGATGTGTTCTATGTCAAACTCTTTTAGTAGGATTAACCATTTACCCATTTTTCCCAAAAGTGAAGGTGCTTCTTGTAGATACCTACGAGGGACTTGCTTAACCACTGCTTGTATCTTATAAGAATGGAAGTAGTGTCTCAGTTTATTTGATGTCCATATTACTACTAAACAAATCTTCTCAACCTCTATATACTTTGCCTCATAAGGGATAAACTTCTTGCTAAGGTAGTACACTGCATATTCAACACTAAAGTTGTCCTTTTAAGCTATTATTGTCCTTACTGAGCTATCCTCAACTACAAGAAAATTAGCAATAGAAATTAGAAATCGAATTTGTTGAATTTCCCTTGCTAATCAAAAATAGCAATGGAAATTAGCAATGGAAAATTCGGTTGCTAATTTGATAGTTGCTATTTTTAGCAACGAAATTGATTTCCGTTTCTAAATTTAGCAACATAATTAAATATCCGTTGAAAATTCCACCAAAGGTAAGACTCCATGAGTTGGTCAAAATTAGCAAGGGAAATTTATTTCCATTGCTATTTGTAGCAACCAAAATTTAATTTTGTTGCTATTTTAGTAACGAAAATTCAATTCTGTTGCTATTTTTACCCAATTATTAAAAAATTCACGATGAAATTTTCGTCGCCATTCCATCACTAAAATTTATTACATATTTTTAATTAATTTTTAGAAGAAGGCTACCACCTATATTGATATGTTTAACATGCTATAAATTGGAGTTAGCCAAAGAAACATGCCACAAACTTTTTTGTTTAATTCTATCAATCAAACTTTTAGGGGATAATATTATCTTTCTAGCTTAATACAGAGATTTCAAAGAGGTCATTTCTCACATTGATGTCCAAATAGATTGGAAAGTCTCTTAGTCCATCTAAAGCAAGATAGCCTGTCATTTTTTAGTCATAGCTATGCCTTTTCCTTCTACAATAAAAATTCCTTTATCCATAAAAAGAAAAATGCAAGTGTATACTCAATAGTCATCTACACTATATGCCACTAAAGTATTAAGGAAAATAGACATTCTACATATGTCCTGTTACTAGACATTTGTCACATGAAGAAAGCTAACCAATTTGATCAAATAGTTCAACTCTGATGCCATTATGTTCCACCTTTTTTCCTTGAAGTGGCTCTATTAAAATCTAAAGCCAGCACATAGAAAAATTTGCAGAGCATTCGATCAATAACTTTAAGTTAAAAAGCTAATAATTTTTTTACCACAACCAATAACATATATAATAATATTGTTAATAGAGCACCTTTCCAGCAATATTTTATTGACTTTGAAAGAGTGGAAGCATAAGGGTTTGCCCATTTTCCTTCTTCATCAGAACCTATTTATAAGCATAATAATACTAGGAACATCAGATTATCAATCTATTACATCAACAAAAGAAACCAAAATATCAAAAAGCAGGAGTCATGACAACATTTAAATATTCTATTTATCTTAAGCAAATGAAAACAAAAATTCTTGAGCAAGTCTAGAATTCAAATCAGTTTTTCATCCTAATAACGAACTTGAAAAGCATTCAACAAAAATTAAACTACAGAGTGAATCATCAAAAGAGCACATTTAAGGTTTAGCCTCTTTTCTCAAACTGCACTAATACAGTCAAAAACCTAATATTATCAAACTATACAACAATCTACCATAAAGAAGATAATAATAAATAGAAAGCCACCTACTTACGAGTTTTCCCATCAGCAAATGTGATGGAGATATAACAAGCTGGCTTGAAAGCTCCAATAAGGTAATTTTGTGGAAAAAAAATCATAACCAGCTGATTATCATTTATAGTTCACCCAAAAAAATACTAATTAAAAATTATCATCTAAACATATCCCAAAAATTTTATTGAAAAGATCAAATGAAACCACACCATTTTGTTACAGTCTAAGCTCGATCCCAACCACTATTGAAAACACCTTCAAAATAATACTTGATGTCCTTAAAATCAAGTGGGAAGGACCTATGAAGCTCTATTACAATAAGAAGTCTGCCATCAGTATTGCACACAATCTAGTGCAACATGATCGCATAAAGCACATTGAAGTAGATAGACATTTTATTAAAGTTGGACAACGGCATGATTTTCACTCCATATATAGCATGAAATAATCAATTGGCAGATGTCTTAACTAAGGGAATGCCTACTTCAAACTTTGAAGACGTTACAAGCAAGATGCGAATGAAAAATATCTATTCACCATCTTGAGGGGGAGTGTTGAAAATCTAGAATATTTTTTTTTTGTATAGGTATAAATTTTGTGTTGACCATTATAGTTGTTGATAGCTATTAGTAACTAATTTTAGGAGCAAATTTGTAGGAGAAGATTTTCCAATTTCTTGACTTAGTAGAATTATTTGGCAATAGTTAGCAGAATTATTTGAAAATTTCTTTGAATTTGCAACTTGAAATCTGTATAAATACATGTATTCCTAAATGCAAAAATAAGAATTTAGATTTATAAATTCTTCAATGTCCTCAATTTTCTTATGTTTCTTTTCTAGACTAAGTTATGTCAGTTTGCCAAGCACCACCGTAGCTCTTCAAGCCCTCGAATTAATAAACAAGCTACTTCTGCATTTGAATTAGTTCATTCAGATGTTTGGGGACCATATTATGTGGTAGCCAAACCCGAGTTCAAGTATTTTGTAACATTTGTGGATGATTACTCCCGTATGACTCGGATATTTTTTTATGAAAAGTCTGTCCGAATTATTCACTCATTTTTGTGCTTTTTGTACTAAGATCAAAGTTCAATTTAATGTTTCTGTTTGCACATTGAGGAGTGATAGTGCAAAAGAGTATTCTTCAAATCCTTTTCAAACATATATGACTTAGAATGACATGCATCATCAATCCTCATGTCCCGACATACCATCCCAAAATGGAGTTGCTAAGAGGAAGAACAAACATTTGCTTGAGACGTCACGAGCACTTTTATTTTAGATGAAAGTTCCTAAAAAGTTCTGGGCTGGTGCTGTATCTACTACTTGTTTCCTAATTAATTGCATGCCCTCTTTAGTGCTTGCTGGTGAGAAACCCTACTTTGTTTTTTTTCCATTTAAACCATTATTTCATATAGAACCAAGAATATTTTGGAGCACATATTTTGTTCGGTATATTTGTCCTTAAGTCACTAAATTAGATCTAAAGTCACTAAAGTGTGTCTTCTAGGGGTATCCTCATCTTCAAAAGGGGTACAGATGCTATTGTCCAAAACTTAATAGGTATTTTGTGTCTATTGATGCTACTTTTTGGGAGCATAAACGATTATATTCATCTTCTGATTCTACAAGTTAGGGGGAGGAAGACCATTGGTTGGGCTAAAATGTTATTACAAGGTCAATGGTGGTTCTCACTCCTATTATCCCAAGTGATTCAAGTCTTCCTACTCTAAGTCATCTTATTCCTACTGTTGTAGGTGATTCAGTTCCACCTGCTCCAGCAAAGCCACCTATAATATAGGTTTATTCTAAGAGATATGGAACTTGCAATACAATGCTTGAGTCAAATTCATCATTCAACCCAATTTTAGATGATCTTGATCTTCCCATTGCCCTATAGAAATGCTAATGCTAGTGTGCCTATCCTATTTATAATTTTATCTCTTATGATCATTTGTCTCCATCTATATGTTCTTTTATTGCTTTTCCCAAAATATTTTTCTTAGCATTAAATTGAGTGCAAACAATCTTATGAAAGGATTCAAAGCAAGAAAAGACACAAATTTTTGCTTTTATCAAATATATTCAAGTCATTTTAGTGCAACAATTAATAAAAGTGACAAATCATTTGACTAATAGATAAAGAAACAGTATGGTAAGTCCCTAAACATCAGAATGAATAGTCATGAAAGGAATTTTACTTATATTATTACTCAAAGGATGAGGGTTTCTACTATGTTAAGCATACTCATAAGTATAAAAAAAATTAAATTTAGTTCTTGAAAACAAACTAGGATATAATTTTTTTAAAGACAAAAATGATGAATGTCCTAACCATCTATGCGACTATATTATTTTCTGGTTGACATCCTTATGTCCTTCGAAAAGAGCTTGACATGAGGTCATATAAGCCATCATGCATTCTTCCATTGCTAATCCTCCTCGCTATTTGAAGGTCCTAAAAAAATACAATAGTTAGGAAAAAAAACTCAATTTAATTAATTTAGAGCTTTGGTGGGGGAGGGTATTGACAAATAAAATATTGATAGGAAATTAATTTGTTCTAGATATAAGGGTTAAACACCTACCAGTTAACTTGACACTATCCCTTTTTAGACACGAAGAGTAGTAAAGAAAGCTTTTAGAGGAGCCTATTATGTGCTTATTTGCATCAGAATTAATAAGAATCAAGATGAGTAAAAGTATTACTTAACTTCACAAAATTGTATATGTCATTGGAGAAAAAGTCGAGACAAAAGGCCTAAGATACTGAATTTCATGAGGATAAGCATTCAACAAAGGTTGTCTCCTTGGACAACTCTACTGTCTTTGACAGATTTACCTAAGCACTGGTTGAGTTGATTTGTTTTCCTTCATGACCCCTAGTGGGTCGACCATGTAGCTTCCAACAAGTCTTTTGTATGTCTCGGCTTCCCACAATAATCATAGTGTAGGTGATTTTTATTAGAAGTGTTACATTTAGTTGCTCTTGGGAAATACTCATTGATAACCATTACTTCTCAATTTTTGTAGTGTAAAGCATATAACTTGTTATAGTTTCATCCTATGCTTGGACATAGGAATGAGCTTCCTTAAGAGAAGGAAAAGGAGATTGATCGAGGACTTGGACCTTCATCTGATCAAATTCATTATTCAGTCCAGCTAGAAGTCCTAGGGCTAATTAGGAAGTTTACAGCTAGGCTATAATGCCTAATCATTACATAATTACAAAAATCAACTAAAACTGGAAACAAATCTCATTAGTCAACAAAGTTCTTTGTTTCATGATTAGAATGCATGATGAACACCTTCGACAGCCTAAATTGTTTTCACACAGAGCTGCATTTGGCTTGTGAAAATCTAATGCATTCTTGAGTTATTGCTTACTCAGATGGGCAAGTCAAATCAAGAATGGGACCTATCAAAATGTTGAAGTTGATATTTTCTACTTGATGCTCTATATTATAACCTCCATAGATTGTTCTCATTCCTCTGCCATGTTATTACTCAATTCTCATAGTTTTTAGACATTATTGTTGACTCAAATTGGCAAGGTCTTTTTGTATGCCTTCCAATTGCTTTTTTATATGCTTAGTAAAGTCAAGTTTTTTCATATGCCATGTATCGCTTTCTTTCATCATGGAAAAATTACCTTAATTCTAATATGAATTTATGGCAATTACAAGTTGACATGGCATAATTTTCTTCTTTTGCCTCTCTTTCTGTTTAATTCTGATTGTTAACTATAAACATGGACTAGTTCTTTAATTTTATGCACTGCAGTCATTTAAGTTGTTATGCCCATTACCATGTCAGTGATTCTTGAACTTATTGTCAGACTGAAAATTTGGCATTACTGCTTTATTTATTATTATCACTTTCTTTTCTTTTTCTTTTCTTTTTCGGGTTTGCTACAGTGATTGGCATGATTGGTTGGGAGAATGTTGGTAGTGATGATACTAAATTCTGGGTTACAGTTCCCACCATCATCATAACATCAGTTTTAAGACAACTAACCTACTCCTCAACCATACCTGAAACTATTTCTTTCTCTAATACCACCTTCCATAGCATATCAATGACATTTCCCTTTCATATAACTTGTCAAAACTAATATGTATGAAATAGTAAATCGAAAAAGTGCTCAATTATTTTGGGTCTTTTTATCTTTAAAGCATACGGACATTGGTTTAAGAGAAATAAATGCATCCAAATGACAATGTCATTTATAATTTCTGTAACAAGTGATTGGTGAACCTGTATATGTTGTGGGGAACTTGCTTGGTGGATTTACTGCCTTATACTTTGCTGCAACAAACCCTCATTTAGTGAAGGGTATTACATTGCTTAATGCAACACCCTTTTACGGATTTCTACCTAATCCTATAAAATCTTTAGGATTAGGATAGTTATTTCTATGGTCTGGAACATTCCCACTGCCCATAAGTGTAAGAAAGATCAATGAATTCTTGTAATTATCTTTCCCTTTTTAATTATTTATATTTTTTAAAAGGAAAACTTAATTGGCACCTATAACTATTAGATGCAATGTTGTCTACTTAGATGATCTATGTAATCTTTATTTATATTTAAAGAAGCTGCAGTGATTTCATTTTTGAAAATAATCATTTCTTAAAACTTTTACTTCTACAACATTGAATATTATTATTTATTTTATTTTTCATTTCTTTTTTAGTAACTAATATTATTGATATAAATTTTCTAGTTGGAAAAAAATAAGTGATCCAAAAAGCATAGCGGAGGTACTTAAATAGGTCTATGCTGATCATTCAACAAATGTTGACCAAGTGTTTTCTCGATTTCTTCAGATAACAGAACATCCAGCAGCTGTTATATGATTTGCTTCAATTATGTTTGCTCCCCAAGGTCAACTTTCATTCAATGAGTGTTTAATGAGGTGGTCACTGTGAATTATGTGTCAAATATATTTCCTCCTCTGTATCTAATTAAGAATCTATATGTCTTCCTCCAAGGATAGAATCAATTTGGAATTTTAAGTTAAATAATTTATTTTCAGGTGTAAAATGAAGAATCTTCCCATCTATCTCATGTACGAAAAAGAGGACCCTTGGGTGAACCCATCTGGGGCCTTCAGGTAAAATGGCAGGTGCCTGAAGATCTATATTATGAGATTAGTCTAGCAAGTCACTGCCCCCAAGATGAAGTTCCCTAGGTACAAAGCTTATTGTGTGTTTTGGTTTATTGGTTATCCTATAATAGTATAATTTGTTCTAGTTTTGTGTCACTGCCCTTGTGATGAAGTTCTGAGATGGTTTGTCTTTCAGTGCTTCCTGATATACTTTTACTTTGTTTGCTTTTATGATAGTCCTGTAGATTTTGAGAAATTTTTATTATTCTCAATCGACGATAAGATTTATGTAGGTATATATACAAAAGAATTTAAACCTAATTAGGAAAAATAAAAGATAACAATTTCAAATATCTACAAATTAGAAATTAAATGTATCTGTCAATACTCTGCTAGGCCCCTCATTACAAAGACATATTAGATGTAGGGGCAAAATGGAAGAGGACAATATAGTTGGCATATAGGGAATCCTAAGTCTGTTAGGAGTTAGTTAGGCATTAGGATTTGGGCTTTGGGGGTTACAAAAGGGTGTGTGGAATGCGTGAGGAGCTAGCAAATGATTTAATATCTATTTAATGAGAGAGAGAGGCTCTCGAATTCCTCTCTAAGTTGCTGCTACTGTCTTCTGTTTACACTTGTATACAATAATCAGATTCTGGGATTATTTCATTTCCTATTCCTATTCTTTGTGCCTCATGTTCTTGCTGTGGTTTGTGTATTTTACAGGGACCTAAAAGTTGGTATTAGAAGACCAGACATGCAAGGATAGAGAATAGAGTGGAAGAATTAGAAGGAAAAATAGATAAATTACAAACCAATTTTCAACAGGTGTTGGCTCGTATAGACCGTTTAGAGCGGTTGGATGTGAAAACACTAAATAGTTCAATGGAGTGACTGCCATTGATTGATAATGAGATAGAACAACTCCCATTGGTAGAAGAAAGCATCAGATCCATTCTGCGCAAGCTCAATTTGGATAGAACAGGGAAGGCACCAGTTATATAGGAGTAGACCCATGAGGTTTCCCAACTGGATTTCACCAACCATAGGATTGAAGGAAGCTAAGGGACGTCGGAGTTTCGGATGGAAATGGAAGAGAACTCCAACTCAATGTGTGCTTGGCCCAGGTCGGAGGGAATACTGCATAAGCTGGAACTTCCCATTTTTTATGGGAAAAATTCGGATGGGTGGATATTGCGGGCTGAATGCTATTTCGATCTAAATGGATTCACTTTAGTTGAGAAACTCTGGTCAGCCTTCGTATGGTTGGAAGGGGAAGCCTTATCATGTTACTATTGTGAAAATAGTCCTTAAACTTTCCATGGGTGGGAGGAGTTCAAGAAATTAATGTTAGAGCATTTTAGGAGCACTCAGGCAAGGAATTTGATGGAGCAGCTACTGTCCCTCTGGCAGACGTCTAGAGTGGTTGAGTATCAAAGGCAATTTGAACTACTCTCTACCCTATTTCCCGACCTTCCAAAAGCTGTGATGGAGAATACCTTTATCAACGGGTTATAGGAAGACATCAAATCTGAATTGAGCCTTTGGGAACCCAATGGGTTGGGCCAAATAATGAAGAACCCAAATGATAGAAGACACAATGAAGTGGCCAGATTAAGGACCATCTCCACCCAAAATGGCTTGAGCAAAACACGTTCATTCACAGGTACGCCTCTGGTTATCAAGGCTCTCACCCCAAATCCCATTTCTAAGCCCATCATCTTCTCTTCCAAGGCATTATCGCCAACTTCTACTACTCTTTCTGCCCACACTACTGCTCTGATGTCCAACACACCCTAAAAATTTTGGCAGCTCACTGATGCTAAAATGAGAGTGAAAAGAGAGAAGGGTTTGTGTTTCTACTGTGATGGAAAATTCGGGCTAGGTCATAGGTGACCAAATAAGGAGTTACAATTCTTATGGGTGGTTGAATTGGAGGCCACTATTGAAGAAAATCCAAACATGAGTGAGGCAGAGGAAGCTACTGAAATAGGCAATTTAGACAACTTGGAACTGTCTCTTTCTTCATTGGTTGGCTTGATAGCCCCTCACACCCTGAAACTTAGAGGTACAATTATAAACCGGGATGTAGTTGTCCTCATCAATTTAGCTGCTTCACATAACTTCATCTCCTCTACCTTAGTTTTTGAGCTCAACTTGGCAGTTTGGAGTCATGTTAGGCACTGGGAAGTAGATTAGCTCCACTGCGTTGTGCAAGCAGGTCTGCCTCCACCTTCATGGCATTGAGGTAATGGTTGATTTCTTCCCCCTTTAACTAGGCAGCGCTGACTTGATCCTTGGGTACCAATGGTTGCTTTCAATATGAGCATCCTACACGAATTAGGCAGATTTGTCCATGGAATTTGTGGTAGGGGAACAAAAAGTGACTTTAATGGGGGGCCCAGCTTTGTGTAAAATTTGATTGTAATTGCATGCAATGGAGAGGGTCGTTAAACGTGAAGGCACTTGTATATTACTGGAAGGTTGCCAACTTGACCTGAATACCTTGGCAGTAAAGGATGAAACTTTACAAGCTTAAACTCAATAGACTGCTGGCTTATTAGAAGAATTCCAAGATGTGTCTAACCTTCCAGCAGGTCTGCAACCAGCACAAAAACATGACCATGCTATTATCCTTAAAGATGGAACCTCTCCTATCTCGGTCAGGCCATATCGGTACCCTCATGTGCAAAAGGTGGAGATAGAAAACCTTGTTGCAGACATGTTGGCAGCAGGGGTCATCTAGCTTAGCACTCGCCCCTTCTCTAGTCCAGTCTTATTAGTCAAGAAAAAAGATGGCTATTGGCGATTCTGTGTAGACTATCGGGCTTTGAATTAGGTAATCGTTCCAAACAAATTTTGCATTCCTATCATTGAGGAATAACTTGATGATCTTTATGGGGCAGTTATATTTTCCAAAATAGACCTCAAAACTGGGTACTTCAAGTTAAGGGTCTGCCCTAAAGACATTCCCAAGATAGCTTTTCGTACCTATCAAGGTCACTATAAATTCTGAGTAATGCCGATTGGTTTAACCAATGCCCAATCGACCTTTCAATCTCTGATGAATGAGGTATTCCAATCTTATCTCTAAACGTTCATTCTCATTGTTTTATGATATACTTGTGTATAGCAAGAGTCGTGAAGAGCATGAGGAGCACTTAAGGCAAGTCTTTGTTTCCTTTAGTTCCCAGCAGCTTTTTGCTAACAAGAAAAAAATGTGTTCTTCCAAACACAGGTGGAATACTTAGGGCACATCATTGATTCTTCAGGGGTTTCTGTTGATCCAGGAAAGGTACAAGCTATGGTGGACTGGCCCACCCCTTCCTCCTTGTGGTCTCTTCGCAAATCCCTAGGACTCAGGGGTATTACCAACCTTTTATTAGGAATTACAGCCAAATTGCTTGGCCCCTCACACAATAGCTTCGCAAAGATTCTTTTAATTGTGATCACGGGTTTCTTAGACTCCTAGGGTATTCCTAGCATTTAGTTAGTGTTGAATATTAATTAGTTTTTGGCTATTATGTTTGAACTGTTAGCTGTTACGAGCAGATTTAGGAGCAAATTTAGGAGTCCCTTTTATTGAGTTAGCCTTTCATTGTTTCAATTTTTTGTATAAATACATGTTAGATGTTAATACAAATGAAGAAATATTAGTCTGAATTTTGTCATGGTATCAAAGCCACTGCCATTAAAGGTTGAGTTATCTCCCTTGTAGTAGGTTTGTTCATAAAAAGAAAATTCCAACAAAATGCATTTTTAAGCAGCTGTAAAGTGTACACCTTTTCTTCCCTCTGTCGATGACACTGCCCATGCCAGAAGGAGCAGGTCAAGTTTAGTCGGAACTCAAATTTTTTATGTCGTCAGACATTGCGTGTGAGTACACGTGCTGATAGAAGACTTCTGAGCACTGTTCACTCATTGGCATGTGAAGCGCATGAATCCATCTCCGGCCACCTACGGTCATCACTTTGCTCCAACCTGGTCACCAGCCCACTTCGACTCCAACCAAATAGTCATCGGTTAGTTCTAAGGTCATTTTTTGGGTCTCTTAGGGACACTTCTGCACTCTTCCTCTCCCATGTTCTTCCTGCTCTCCATCATTTACTGTCACCAAATTTTGCTTGCTGATTCTTCCATCTTCGATCAACCAATCTTTGGTCACTTTTGAAGTATTAGTCCTTTTGGATTTCTCGTGAGCAAGTTTTGTCTCTTCTCTATTATTCCTTGTGTTTCTTAATCTATTTCTAGCATTATGTCAGGAATTGAATCTAAGGAAGTAGAAAAATATTATACACCTAATGACAATCACTATTCTCAAATTAGTTCGGTTAAAATAGATGGAAGTGGTACCTATTTAGCCTAGTCTAGATCATGTCTATTATTTATTATGGCCAGAAGGTTACTAGAATATATTACTGGAGATAAGAAACAACCACCTGTCAATGACCCCACTTTTAGCAAATGGGACTGATAATTCGTTGGTTATATCTTGGCTCATTAATTTTATGCATCCTAAGATCTCTCGACAGTATTTACTACTTGACATAGTAGAGAAAATATGGAAGGCCGTAAAAGCTACTTATTCTCAAATGGAAAATAATGCTAGGATTCTTGAACTTCGTAACAAAATCCATAGCACAAAACAAGGTGAGCTTACTATTTCATATTATCTTTCTGAGCTAAGTAGTTTATGGCAGGAATTAGACTACTATCAAGATTTTCAAGCCAAGTGTATTGATGACGCTATACTAATTCAAAATATGATTGAAAAGGAGAGGGTGTATGATTTTTTAGTCAGATTGAATCCTGAATTTGACCAATTAAGAGTTCAAGTTATTGGCATATCCCCTTTTCCATCTCTTGAAGAAGTACATTCCTATATTCAGCAAGAAGAGACTAGAAGAAATGCCATGTTATACACTACACCGATTGAAAAGTCAGGCCTAACTATTCATTTTACCCAAGAGCAATCAAAATATATTATTTCTGATAAAGATCATCTGCATTGTGAATATTGTGTGAAGCCAAGACATACAAAGGAGACTTGCTGGAAGTTACATGGAAAACCTACTAGAAATCATGGAGGAAAACGAGCCAACCCAATAAGAGTACAAGTAAATATGTTAGAAACAGCATAACCATCCAAGGAGACAATTCCAATTGAAAGCCTCTCTTATGATGAAATTCAACATTTCAGACGTCTTATGTCACAACTCAACCCTTCATCCAGTGCTACCTCGAATTTTGTTAAGTCAGGTAACACTTTTGCTCATCTTGACTCTTGTATTATTGATTTTGGTGCAAATAGACATATGACAAGCATTTTTAAAGGCTTTATTAACTACTCTCATTCTCTAAAAGGGAATAGTGTCAGGGTAGCTGATGGGTCTTTAACTCCTATTTTTAGGACAGGTTCTATTGTCTATACTCCAAATATTTAATTGTCTTTTGTTCTTCATGTTCCTCAATTTTTGTCAATTTTTTATCTATCAGTGCTATCACTAAAGCTCTAAACTATAAGGTTGATTTTTTCCTTGATTACTGTATCTTTATGGATCTTCAAATAGGGAAGAGTATTAACAGTGGTAAAGAGCATGATGGCTTATACATGATGGAAAACTATCAAGGTTTAGCACATTTCAGAGAATATAAAGATGTTAATCGGGAAATAATGCATTGGCATAGATGATTAGGACACCCATCATTTTTTGTTTCAAAAAAACTATATCAAAGTTTATTTTCTAGTACTCGATTTGAGTATTTATCTTGTGATGCATGAGAGTATGCTAAACATACAAAAAACTCTTATCCTTTAAGTGATAATAAAGTTATCGTTCCATTTATGCTTATTCATTCTGATATATAGGGACCCACACAGACACCCTCTTTATCTGGAAATTGATGGTTTGTTACCTTTATTGATTGTTGCACCAAAATGGCTTGGGTGTATCTGATTAAAGCCAAAAGTGATGTTTTCTCCAGCTTTCAATCTTTTCATAAAATGGTCCACAACTAGTTTGATGCCAAAATAAAGATTTTAAGGACTGATAATGGCACAGAGTACATGGATAGTAGATTTGGAACTTATTTAGAGTTGCAGGAGATTATTCATCAAACTAGTTGTCCTTATACTAGTGCTCAAAATGGTGTAGTTGAAAGGAAAAATAGGCATTTGTTGGAAGTTGCTAGATCTCATATGTTTACTATGAAAGTTCCAAAACCATATTGGGGAGATGCTATATTAGTGGTTGCCTATCTTATTAATAGAATTTCTCTCAAAGCTCTCAATTTTAGGACTCCTTTAGAAGTTCTAACCAAAAAAAATGGCCATAGTGTTCCACCAAAGATTTTTGGGTGTGTTTGCTTTGTACATACTAGGAATGTCAGGAAATTAGATTCGATAACACTGAGATGTGTGTTCATTGGTTATTCTCCAACCTAAAAGGGATATAAGTGCTATCACCCTCCATCTAGAAAATTCTATGTCAGTATGGATGTTACCTTTCACGAATCTGAACCTTATTTTGGCATTACACAATCATATTGTTGAGCAGAATGTTGATGTTTAGGGGGAACAAAATGTTGTTGGTCATTTAGATATACCTGATTTGTTGAGATACTTGAGGAAGAATAGGTTTGAAAAAGCCATCATGCATTCTACACTACCAGAATCCTTGAGTGAGTTATCTTCTGATCCTAATTTAAATTTGTCCATTGCTCAAAGAAAAGAAGTCAAGTCATGTACACAACATTTTATTTCTAACTTTGTCTCTTATGATTCTCTGTCTCCCTCCTATAGAGCCTTTGCTTTGTCTCTTTCCTCTATGTCTATCAGGGATCCAAAGTGGAGAGAAGCTATGGTAGAAGAAATGAAAGCTCTCTCTAAAAATGAAACCTGGGAATTAGTTGATTCTCCAAACAAACCAAACATTGCTTATGCAGTTAGTGTGGTGAGTCAGTTTATGCATGATCCTAGAGAATCTCACCAATAGGCTATTTTTTGTATTTTGCGATATTTAAAATCAACCCCAAGGAAAGGTCTTTTTTCAAAAAATGGTCATCTTTGAATTAAAGTCTTCACAGATACAGATTGAGCTGGATCTCTAGATGATAGAAGGTCTGCCTTTGGTTATTGCACATTTGTGGGAGGAAACTTGGTCACTTGGAGAAGTAAGAAACAGAGTGTGGTTGCTAAATCAAGTGCAAAATCAGAATACAGAGCTATGGCTCAAGGTGTCTGTGAGTTTTTATGGCTGCAAAAATTGCTAACAGAACTGAAGCTAGCTGAAAAAGAAAAATTATCCTTATATTGTGATAACAAATTTGCAATTAGTATTGCTCATAATCCTGTTCAACATGAGTGGACGAAGCATATTAAAATTGATCGACAATTCATCTAAGAAACTATAACTGAAAGCATCGCGAGCTTATTCCATGTGATGTTAGAAAGACAGCTAGCTGGTGTTTCCACAAAAAGACTCAATAGTAAAACATTTCATACTATAGTTTGTAAGTTGGTCATGTGTAATATTTTTGCACCAACTTATGGGTGAATGTCGAATATTACTTAGTTGTTAGCTATTATGTTTGAATTGTTAGCTGTTATGTTTGAATTTGTTAACCTCTGTTAGCTATTAGGAATAGATTTAGGAGCAAATTTAGGAGTTCCTTTTATTAAATTGGCCTTTCATTGTTTTAATTTCTTATATAAATACATGTTAGACGTTAAAACAAATGAATAAATATTACTCTAAATTTCTTCAGTTAGGAATTATAGTCGGATTGCTTAGCCCTCACACTATAGCTTTGCAATGATGCTTTTAATTGGGATGCCACTGCTCAACATGCTTTCCCATAGCTTAAAGAAGCTATGACTACACTTTTGGTATTGACCCTGCCAGATTTTTCTTAGCCTTTCATTATTGAAATTGATGCCTCGGGATTTGGGCTTGGTGTTGTGTTAATGAAGCAAGGTCGATCTATTGCTTTTTTTAGTCAGAAATTGAGCCCAACTACTCAAGTTACTTCAGCTTATGAGAGGGAACTAATGGCTATAGTTTTTTCCATCAAGAATTGGTGTCCCTACCTATTGGGTCAATGTTTTATAGTGCAGATAGACCAGAAACGCCTAAAATACATGTTGGAACAACGTATTATGGATGGGGAATATGCTAAATGGCTTCGAAATCTACTTGGGTATAACTTTGAGATCCAATATAAGCCGGGGTCCATAAATTCAGCGGTCGATTCCTTATCTCGCATCCCTATGTTGACTACTCTTGCATCCCTCACAACCCCTATCTTGCTAGATTTCAAGGATATCCCAACACAAATAGCAGTAGACCCCTTCCTCTCCAACATTATCAAGGCAATCCAACTCCAACCAAATGCCCATCCACACTTTCAAGTTGTGGAGAACCTCCTCTACTATAAAAGGAGACTTGCTTTACCTTTTAACTCTCATTACATTCCATTACTATTATAAGAGTTTGATTGTAGCCCCATTGGTGGTCATGTGTCGCACCTACCAATGCGTTGCTACTTAATTTTATTCAAAGGGCATGAAAAAATAGGTTTATGACTTTGTGGCTGCTTTCGATGTTTGTCAACGCAGTAAACATGAAGCCATGGCACCCATAGGACTCTTGCAGCCCCTTCCCCTTCCAAATAAAGTTTGGGAAGATCTCACCATGGATTTCATCGAAGGCCTCCCCAAATCCCATGGGTTTGATGCCATTTTGGTGCTAATGGACCGCCTAACAAAATATGCCCACTTCATAGCTTTGAAAAACCTTTTTTCAGCCCCTATAGTTGCCTGGATCTTCATACAGAAAGTGATACGCCTCCATGGCATACCAAAAAGTATCATTTCTAATAGGGACAAGGTCTTCATGAGCTATTTTTGGCATGAATTATTCCACCTCTAGGGCTCTGAATTGAAGCGTAGCATAGCCTACCATCCCTAAATCCAAAGTTATGAATAAGGGCCTGGAGACATACTTGCACTGCTTCACCATGGATCATCTGTCCAAATGGCTGTCTTGGTTGGCATAGGTAAAATACCACTATAACACCCGACATCAGCTTGAAAAGCTCATAAATATTATGTTTTCATGTGTAGTTTTGTTAAGTATTGAGTTTATTATTTTGGAATTTTATCTATATTTTGTTGCTTTTATATGTTTTGTGTGTTTGTAGATGTTTTACTTATTTTGTAGGAGAAAGGAAATGGTTTGGGGCTCAAAGGATATCATTTGTGGAAGAAGGTGAATAATTAGGGTTACAAGGCCATTTTCGCAAGGGCAACAATGCATGGAGGTCGCGACAGCCAGCAGAGAAAGCCAAGCAAGCAGAAGAGAAAAAATAGCAATTCAAGTCAAAGCATGTTGTGTCATGAGCGCGACATCCATTGCGAGCGCAACATCCATCGTGAGCACGACAAAAGGTAGTTGAGAAAGTTGAATATGAAGAGTTGCATTTTTTCATCAACACTTGCAACTTTTTGGAGAATCACTTAAAGGGACATCTCTTTTAGAGATGTATATATATCATTTGAACAGAATTTTATGGAGACGATGATTTGGATTTTGACTTTGTAATCTTGATAACAATAGTTATTTTAGTAGTTAGTTTAGTTTTCATGATTTGAAGAAGAAGGCAAGCAAGGAAGAAGATTAACTTTGGTGAAAGGAAAAAGGTTGAGAGATCCCCTTCTTCTATTTCTTCCTTGTAATCTTTAAATAAATGTTGTTTTGGCATTTAATTATATATGAACAATTTACGATTTCCATTTACATTATTGATCTTTGAATGTAGAATTTCTATTGATATTTTATTAGTATCATTATAAGTTAAGAAAAATGACCTTAGATGGCAACTCCTTTTCTAAAAATCATCATAATGGTCATAAATAAAAGAGTTAGTGAGAGCAACATCTTATTGACAGTTAATAGGAAATTAATTATCAAAGCATAGTTTGAGAGATCACATGTAGAGATAATTGCTATAGGTTGGTGAATAATCTTAAAATGTGTATTAGAATCAACTAGTTCATTAACGAGAGTTAAGGATTAGCATTTTAATTGCATGTTTTAGGCATTCTAATTCATATCGAGAGAGTGGATGAGAAATATATTCCAACTTGGCTTACTAATAAGAATAAAACATATTAATTGAAATAATGGTATCTAATGCATGATCATGAGATTTCATTATATATATATTGTCTTCTTTGATCATATTTATCTAAGATTTAATTAGCTTACACAATAGAGTAGATTAAAATTAATTTCCACTTATGAACATTGTAAACAAGATTAAAATTGAGTAGTAATAGTGAGTAATTTCAATCAACATTCCTCGCAGGATCGATATCTGAAGTACAATCAACCGTATACTTACGATATTTAATGCTTCTAAAAATAGCATAACAAGTTTTTGGCGCTATTGTCAGGGAATTGTTTGATTGAATTATTGCATTATGAATCTTGATTTAAGATTTTAGATTATGATATTTAATTTTTTTTATTGTTAATTTTGTTTTGTATTTTCAAGATTTGATAGTTCATGCCTCGTACAAGGAGTTCACAAGAAGATCTTGAATCGTTGAATCTAGAGATAAAGAGATTTATTTCGAGTAACAGTAAATCCAATAAGAAGATAAATCAAACTAGGAGGTTGACCATGGCTGATGAAGAGAATCCACCGCGGTTGATGGATTTTGCCACGCTGGCATTGAGTGGTGCTCAACAAGGGGTGGTAAGACCTACGGTAAATACAAATCAGTTTGAGATTAAACCATCACTTTTACAAATGATTCAAAATAGCATTCAATTTTACGGTTTGGCAAATGAGGATCCTAATGCTCATTTGGAAAATTTCTTATAAATATGTGATACCTTTAAAATAAATGGAGTTTTGGCGGATGCAATTAAGCTTAGGCTTTTTCCTTTCACATTGAAGGACAAAGCAAAGGCTTGGTTGAATTCCCTAACTAAGGGGTCTATAACAACTTGGAAACAATTAGCCCAAGCATTTTTATCTATGTATTTTCTCTTGCCAAAATTGCAAAGATTATAAAGGATATCACTACTTTTATTCAACATCATAGTGAATCTTTGTATGAAGCATGGGAAAGGTTTAAAGAATTGCAGAGAAGTTGCCCACACCACAATCTTCCAAGGGAGTTATTGATGCAAACGTTCGATAATGGAGTAAATCCAACTACTAAAGGCACAATAGATGCTGTAGCTAGTGGCTCACTTATGAGGAAGACAACAGCTACTGCGTTCGAGTTGTTGGAGGAGATTTCAATTAACAATTGCATGTGGCCAATCGAAAGAGCAAGATAGTCAAATATCTCAAATGTAAGGGGAGTTCATTCAGTAGATTCAGTAGTAGCTTTGCAAGCTCAGGTTGGGAAGTTGACACAGAAAATTAATAGCCTAGGTATAGGAAGTAGTCTACAAAGTGGGTGTAACATATGTGGACAACTAGGTCATGGAAGTAAGGGATGTAATTTGTGTATGGCTAGTACGGCAGAACAAGTGAGTTTCATCTAATTTGTGTATGGCTAGTACGAGGAAACCCGTACTCTAACACTTATAATCCCGGTTGGAAAAACCACCCTAATTTTTCTTAGGGTAATAGTGGCAACCAAAATAGGGTTGTGGGGTTTCAACAACCTCAAGATAGGTTTGGAGCCTTAGAAGTTAAGATGGATAGGTTTTTAGATGGAATTAATATGAAGTTTAGTGTTCAAGAGGAGACCCAGAAGAGGATGGAAACTAAGTTTGATCAAATAACAAAGAATCAAGCCTCCTCAATTCACAATTTGGAAGTTCAATTAGGACAAATTACCAAGGCTCTTCCATCATACTTACAAGGAAATTTACCAAGTAATACGGAGGACAACCCGAGAGAACATTTAAAGGCAATAAATTTAAGGTCAGGGAAATCTTATACTAATGAATTTGTTTCAACTAACAAGTTTGGTAATGTGCAGGAAAATAATAAGCAGGATGAGCCTCATGTCGCGAGCATAACACCTGTTGCAAGCGCGACAGATGAGGGAGCCATAGTTCTCACAAGTGAAGTACCTATCGTGAGCGCACCAGTTACAATAGGATTGTCTTCTGTATCGAGCATGATACCTATTGTAAGCGCGACAAATGGGGTTCCACTAGCAAAAACTCCAAAGGTTTTCCAACCGTGACCACCATTTCCACAATGTTTGAAGCAGGAAAACTAAGATAAGCAATTTCAATCTTTTCTTGATAAATTGAAGCATGTACATATTAATTTAAACTTTGTTGAGGCTATAACACAAATTCCTAATTATGTAAAGTTTCTAAAAGATTTAATTGCTAAGAAAAGAAGTTGGGAAGATGTTTCTACCGTTGAATTGATAGAGGCATGTAGTTCTATTATCACAAATAACTTGCCTACTAAGCTGAAAAATAATGGTAGTTTTACAATTCCATGCATTTTAGGGGATGTTGAGTTTTCCAAGTGTTTATGTGATTTGGGAGCAAGCATAAACCTTATGCCGTTATCTATTTTCAAAAATTTGGGATTAGATTATGTTAAACCTACTTCAATGGTTTTACAATTAGCTGACCAATCAATTAAAAAACCATATGGCACAGTGGATGATGTGTTAGTTAAAGTTGATAAGTTTATTTTGCCTGCTGATTTTGTCATCTTAGACTTTACATATGATGTGAAATGCCCATTGATATTAGGGAGACCTTTCATAAGAACTGGTCGGGCATTGGTTGATGTCTATGAGGGTACTTTAATTCTGAGAGTGGGGGATGATAGTGTAGAGTATCGCATGGATCAGGTATTAAGATACCCTATGGATGAAAATATATGCATGAAAATAGATGTCATTGATGTTTGTATTGCAACAATTTTTAATGAAGCAAGTCAAGATGAAGTGATTATGAAGGATGAAGTTAGTAGAGAGGAAGACCAAGATAGTGCAATGCCAGAAAGCTTATATCAAAATGATGTACCTTTACCCTTTGATAGTAAGTCCTTCTACGGTAGAGTTGAAAGAGCTACCCAGTCATTTGAGGTATACATTTCTTGGTTTAAATCATACTTTACCTATCATTGTGTCTAGTAAACTTACTACTAATCAGGAAGCTTTGCTAGTAGAGGTGGTTAGAAAGAGAATAAAGAGCGTAGGTTGGAAAATTTTGGATTTAAAATGAATTATTCCTAACATTGTCATACATAGTATTAATATGATAGATGATTATCAACCTAAGGCAGATAGGCGAAGGAGACTTAACCCGAATATGAAAGAGGTAGTTAAGAAAGAAGTCATTAAGTTGCTAGATGATGGGATTATCTATCCAATTTCGGATAGTGCTTCGGTAAGCCCAATACATTGTGTACCTAAGAAAGGAGGCATGATGGTAGTGAGAAATGAGAGTGGGGAATTGATTCCTACTAGAACCACCATGGATTGGAGGGTTTGTATTGACTATAGAAAGTTAAATTCAGCTACTAGGAAGGATCACTTTCCTTTACCTTTCATTGATCAAATGTTAGAAAGGGTAGCAGGGCACTCTCGTTATTGTTTTTTGTATAGGTATTCTAGGTATTTTCAAATTTTTATATACCCTAGTGACCAGGAAAAGACTACTTTTACTTATCCGTATGGAACTTTTGCCTACAAACGTATGCCTTTTGGGTTATGTAATGCACCTGTAACTTTTCAAAGGTGTATGACCTCTATCTTTTGGGATATGATTAAGAACATCATGGAAAGATGATTTTTCTATCTATGGTGACTCATTTGAGTTGTGTTTAAAAAATTTAGATAGAGTGTTGGCTAGGTGTGAGGAAACTAACCTAGTGCTTAATTGGGAAAATTGTCACTTCATGGTTGAAAAAGGTATAGTTCTTGGCCATAAGATTTCCAGTAGAGGCATTGAAGTGGATAGAGCAAAGATTGAGTTAATAGAAAAATTACCTCTGCTGACTACACATAAGGGCATTAGATCATTCTTAGGTCATGCTTGTTTTTATAGACGATTCATTAAGGATTTTTCACTAATAGCTAAACCATTAACTAATTTGTTGATTAAGGAAGTACCTTTTGAATTTTCTGATGAATGTATGCATGCTTTTAATACTTTAAAGGAAGCACTTATAAGTGCACCTATAATCACTTTTCCTAATTGGGAACTACCTTTTAAGATTATGTGCTATGCAAGTGACTTAGCAGTAAGTTGTGTGTTGGGTCAAAGAATTGGTAAGCATTTGCATGTGATTTATTATGCTAGTCATACATTATCACCGCCTCAAGTGAATTACACCACCACTGAAAAAGAAATGTTGGCTATTGTTTATGCATGTGATAAGTTTAGGTCTTATTTGTTAGGATCTAAGGTCATAATCTATATGGATCATACGGCTTTAAGATATTTGTTTGCTAAAAAAGATGCCAAACCTTGGTTGATTCGTTGGGGTCTTTTATTGCAAGAAATTGATTTAGAAATTAAGGACAAGAAAGGCTCTAAAAATCTAGTAGCTGATCACTTATCTAGGTTAGAAAATGTTGAAAGACCACTAGGGGATAGCACTGAAATCAATGAATCTTTTCCCGATGAATCTCTTATGTCAATAAATTATAAGCATGTGCCATGGTTTGCAGATTTTGCTAACTTTCTTGCTGCAAGAATTATACCTTATGGATTGACATGGCAACCGAAAAAAAAGTTTTTTAGTGATGTTAAAAACTATATGTGGGAGGAGCCTTATTTGTTTAGAATAAGTGGGGATGGTGTCATAAGACGATGTGTGAGTGGGGAAGAGACTGTGAATATTTTAATTCATTGTCATTCATCATTGTATTCGGGGCATAATAGTGGTACAAAAACTGCTTCTAAAGTGCTTGAGTGTGGTTTTTATTGGCCTACCCTATTTCAGGATGCTAGGATATTTGTAGCTGAGTGTGAAAAGTGTCAAAGGGCAGGTAATATAGGGAAGAGAGATGATATGCCTTTGAATAATATTTTGGAAGTTGAAATTTTTGATGTGTGGGGAATAGACGTTATGGGTCCATTTCTTATATCTTTTGGGAAATCTTATATGTTGGTTAGGGTAGATTATGTCTTAATGTGGGTTGAAGTTGAAGCTTTACCAACCAATGATTCAAAGGTGGTGATTAAATTCTTAAAGAAACTCTTTTCACGGTTTGGAGTGCCACAGGCTATCATAAGTGATGGAGGTACACATTTTATTAATCGATCTTTTGCATCATTATTGCATAATATGGTGTACATCATAAAGTAATTACGCCATATCACCCACAAACCAGTGGTCAAGTAGAGGTGTCCAATAGAGAACTTAAATCGATATTAGAAAAAACTATTTCTAACTCTAAGAAGGATTGGGCGCATAAGCTCGATGATGCATTATGGGCATATAGGACTACTTGCAAAGCACCTATTAAAATGACTCTATATAGGTTAGTGTATGGGAAAGCTTGTCATCTTCTTGTTGAGTTAGAACATAGGGCATATTGGGCAATCAAGACTTTGAATTATGATATGAAAGATGCTGGTTTAAAAAGATGTTTCCAATTAAATGAACTTGATGAATTGCGTCTTCTTTCCTATGAAAATGCACGTATATATAAGGAATGGTCTAAGAAATAGCATGATACTCACATTAAGTATAAGAGCTTTAAGATTGGAGATAAGGTTCTACTTTTCAATTCTCGATTAAAATTATTCCTTGGAAAATTAAGATTTAGGTGGAGTGGACCTTTTGAAGTAACAAGTTTTCAATCATGGATACTTAGAACTTAAGAATAGTAAAGGAGACTTGTTTAAAGCTAATGGGTACTGATGTAAGATATATTTTTATGGAGCATTACAGGGCAAAGAGGTATCTTTTATCTCTTTGAAATTGGCTTAGTGGTTATTCATATTTTTACTTTCTATTATTTTTATTTGTATGTTTTTATTTTTCTTTGTTCATTTATCAATTTCTTTAGAATACTTCCACAGTTTTTTTTATTTTCCAGGTTATTTTGTATGACTTACATTTATTTTCAATATATATAAAATATATTTCCATTTAAAAAAAGTTACAACATGAGTTATCTTCCTTGTCGCGAGCGCGACTTGGATGTGAGGGTTGGATTCCAGGGCACTGTCGCGAGCGCAACATCCTCAACCTTGCAACTAATGCATTGCAAGAATGGGCATTTGGTGATTGTCGCGAGCGTGCTAGCCTCACTAGCTTGGCAAGTTTGGGACATCGTGTTTTTGAAAATCTAGCTATTTTTCCAGCCTATTCCTCTCCTCTATAAATACCTAAAATCCTAACCTAAACCTTTCATCTTCCCATTTCAGCTTCTCTTTAAGTTTTCTAGGGTTTTTTCCTCTCAAGTTCTTCTTCTTCTCCTCTTTTCTTCTTTACTTGGTTTTGTAAGAGTGTTTTACTTGGTTTGGTTGTTGTCTTTCTTTCTTCTTTGCTTGATTTTGTTATTTTAGTTTGTTTCTCACAAGAAGTTCATCATGGTTCGTACAAAAATGGTGGGATGCAAGGACAAACAACCCTTAAAAGGGCCAAGTTCGCCACCGTCGGCTACTGATTACCTCCAGGACAGGTTTGAGTGTCCTTTTTCCATTTTCATTGAGGAAGAAGGTAAAAAAAATTCAATTTTTCAATAAAAAAAACTTATATGGGTATGTTTCACTTAGATTTTACTTTGCTTAATGACCTAGGGCTTACTGCACAATTTGATAAGTATATCAAATATATGAAGTGGGGAAAATTTGCTAGTGCGACGTTGCCTGTTAGGAAAGATTGGGCAGTTGAATTTTTTGTTACTTTGGCTTATGTGGATAATAAAAAGACTCAATTCAAATTTAGACATCAGGGCTGTGAATTTGTTTTTGGGTTTGATGAAATGCATGAATGGTTTGGTTTTCCTTTCAATGGAAAATGCTTTGATGCTAATGTGTTTGATCACAAGTCTGTTTGGAATAAAATAACCAGCTTAGATGTATTTAATAACAAAAATGCACCCAATCGACTTATTAAGGATGATGCTCTGTTCTTATTTCATAAATATATTTATCATGCATTGTTTGGATGAGTTAAAAGCACCAAAGTTCAAACTAAATATGTAAGGACCCTAAAGAGGCCTTAGTGGAATTCAAAGGCAAACATATGTCATTAAAGTCAAATTGAGCATTAAGGGATAAATTAGTAGTACTTATGATCTAATGGATTCATGGTTTTAAGAGATATAGTATACCATAGTCAAATGACGTTATAGCATAGTATGTTTAATTAGAGCAAAAATATAGTTAAGATATTGTTTGGGAACTATTATTTCCTTCATGCATTAATATTGTGTTGATTATGGATTTTATAAGTATATTGACTTGAATTAAGATATTAGATATTAATGTGAAAGTGCTGTCCAGAAATTCGGATTGACCTCCAATGACTAATTTAATCATAAGTTGAGTTTTTGAACTCCAAATTTGATTATTTTAGTTGGGATAGAACTGGGACTTATTTTTATACAAATGTTATGGAAATAACAATAATGACATTTTGCCTCTAAGGTCTTCAAAAATGCCCAAAACAGTAGCCCTTTTTCATTTGGCGGGTCATTGGAGCAGTAGGTGTTTCTTATGTTATAACTCCTGGGATATACATCAAAATGACTTGAAATTTTTATATCATATAGTTAAGATCTTAAGTATCAATTTTTAAGAAGAAAAGTTTCTTGAAAAATGTCGTTTTCCATGTGAAAAATATTATGCAAAAATCGGATAGTGAGCAGTAGAAAGTAAGTATGTTTAGCATGAAGTATTAATTTAGGGGTCAATTTATAAATATGAAATTTTAAGGGTCAAATATGGATAGAAGCATATATTAAGAGGTAAATTCATAAAAGGGATTAAATAGAATGGTTGATTTAAGAAAAAGAGTTAGTGGAGGGGTCAATTTATAGCATGCAAAAAGTTGTATGTCTTTAGTGTGACATGCAAAACCTTGAAGGACCTAGAAAGACATTTATCAAAGAACTATATATAAATGTTGGGTGTGTTAGTGGAATGAAATAGAAAGGGAGAGTGGGACGGCACCAAAGGAGGGAATTCATTTCATCTCTTTCAATTTTCATATTCATCTTTCATAAATTCATGAAGGCCATTGCATGCATGAGGGATTGTTCAAGGAAATATTGATATAGATTAATAAGGTATGGTTTAATTTTGGTTATCTTCATTATCATCATCTCCTTCTTCATTCTCTACTTGGATTTTTGTTGGGAAAAGCTTCTGGAAATGATGGATTAGAGAATGATTTACATTGTAGATAAAGAAGGAGAAGATAAAAGAGACAAAGGAAAAAGGTCTTGTGAAGGATTAGTTGGCTAAAGGAAATTTTGGCCAAGGTATGGGAATTTTAGGGGTTTTCATGTGCATGTAATTTTCTGCTGGATATGATGAGGTGGACTTGAGATTTGAATGATTTGTTGAGAATGATTTGAAGGATTTGTTGAGAATGTGAGGTAAGTTGCATTTGAAATCTTAATAGGGTTTCTTTGACCTAGTAATGGTAATTCTGTTGTAAATTGAGTTAGAGACCTCAAAATGAACCAATTAAAAATTATATAGTTGAATGAGACATAAACCTACAAATTTGTAGAAGGGACCAGGCGTTGATTCTGCTTCTAACTAATTTTTATAATTTATTGAAGAATCAGGTGAACTGTTAATGTGGAGTCTGGAACAGCTTGTAATTAAATTGAGATAACTTCGTATACAATGATCAGAATGATGTAAAGTTAATTTTTATGGAAAATATACTTCTATATCTACAATTCTTAAGAAGAAAGCTAAGCTTAAATCTGCCTCTAAGTATAGCGAATTTAGGGTTGAATCCGGACTAGTCTCCTGGACTGCTCATAGAAACAGAATTTACAATAATAGGCATAACTTTTTGTAGAGGTGTTGAAATGCTACAAAACAAAATTCTGTCAAAACTAGAGACATGAAAGTATAACTTTTAAGAGAAATGTTGGTCTAAATCTCTCTCAATTTTACGTTATGAATTTTTCTAAGTGACAGCCCACACTGTTTTGGGTCTATGAACAGCCTATAGTATTTTTCAAATAACTCGAGCTATAGGTCAGATATTAATATGAATTTTGTTGCTATGGAAACTAGACACATAGAGGAATAAGATTGTAGAAGATCATGTTGCCTAAAAATGACATCTTCAATTTCAAATGTGGCTCACAAATCGAGTCCAGAATGCTGCCCTGTGCAGACTTTTGTGATACTTTATTCTATGACTTTTTAATTAATTGAGATAAATAGTTGTTTATGTGATAGTAAAATAAATTGGATAGGGCATGTAATATGACTATCAATGAAGGATTTATATGCATACATATACATTTGTATGTGTACATAAATAAATATTGGTGATGAAAATATCTAACCTATATATGAAATTAGATTTGTACATGATTGTCATATGCAAAATTTATGTATATATATGTAATCCTATGAAGAGAAAGTGCATATTTTGACATGTACCTATGCTATGAAATAGGGAATATAATAGTATGACCATGTCATATGTATATGCCCCATATGGAAACATGTCGATATTTTGTATAGCACATGATTATGTATATGAGTGTATGAGCATGTAATTGCCCTATGAAATAGAAAATGTTTTAGCATGACTATGAACATGTGAGATGCTTAATGAGAACATGATCAAGTATATGATGTGATGATTATATGTCATGCCAATATGTCACGATGCAAATTTTATGATCACACGGATTGGATGAGCTAGATGTATAACTTGTTATATGAAATGTGCATATATTTGTCTATGCACCAGAGAACTTATAGTTTTACAAGACTCTGTATATGTAAAAATAGTATACTATGAATACAGTCTTGATATGTGAGTTGAACATGAACATAGTGTTGCCTGCAATAGAGTTCAAATGTGGATATGAATACATACATGATAGTCAATATTAAGAATGCTACCCATGACTATTCGTATGATACTTATAGTTTGAAATATTAACTCTACTTGTAAAAAGAAGTAATATGACTAGTAGAATATATGTGTACATATAAATTATTTTATGAATTATGCATATATGTTGATGCTCTAGAGAAGATATATATATTTGTACATGATTATGCACAGGAGCAAATGGTATAATATAGATACAATCATGTTATACGAAATAGTTACATGATTGAAAAAGATTACAAATACAGAATAGTAATACTCAATAGTGAGCATGTTCAAAGGTTTACATAAAGTTACACATGAGCATGTATATGAGTACATTGTTCGTTGTTACACAAGAGTATACGTGTGCATATAAGAATATGAATGAATAAAGAAAAGATAAAGTAAAGAGATTGTACTGCCTGCTTTGAGTCTAAGAAGCGGATAGATAGGCATGCCTATAAGGGTACTTTGCAGCTGCTTCTGAACATTTAGACCTATTTAGGTCCACTTGAAATTAAAAGTATAGTGACCCTGTTTGGGTTTAAAAGTTAAAGTTAATTTAACAACCCTCGTGTGGGTTGTAGCCGACCCCGTTTGGGTTCGCTTGACCGGTCCATGTTATTTGATTGACCCCGTTTGGGTCCATGTTATTTGATTGACCCCGTTTGGGTCCATGTTATTTAATTGACCCTGTTTGGGTCCATGTTATTTGTTCGACCTCGTTTGGGTCCACCGATTTATCATACAGTTTTATCCCTACAAGGGATCATCGTTTAATACCTTCGGGTATCTTATTTGTACCTTTTGGTACCATCGTTATAATCAACAGTTTTGTACCTTTGGGTACTACCGTATATCCCGATATCCACCTCTTTAGAATAGTGCAGGCTTTATTGTCAAAGGTTAAGAAAAGTTTAATAAGGCACGCAAATTCTTAATTGACTTTATAGTATTCTATATATGAAATTCCTTTTATTGCACATAAAACTCACATCTAAAAGAATGTGCAATAGTATATGTATCTATACTGCTAGTATCCTAAATACATGCTAATCGTTAATTGATGAATTTGCATTATATTAATATTTTGATTAAATTGATCATATATATATGCCTTTGTGATCATAAACCTTATTTCTATATGTATGCCAATACATGATTGATGAAGGAATTTTTATTAAGTCCAAGAGTATTATAAAAGTCTAATGTGCTCAACAATTTTATAAGTGTTATGTTTAGTTGAAAGGCTTATTTTTATGATACATCTAATATGTTATAACATGAATAACTTGTGGAATATAAAATAAGCCTATAGTAATATAATAATTTCATGGTAATTGGAAGTGTGGATTTGCTATTTAATTCTAATGTGTATATATCAAAGACATGTTAAATAGATGAAAAGATAATAGATATTTATGCTTTTACGAATTAGTATCAATTCTGAAACTAGACACATGATAATTAGTTGAATTTAAAGCTATAGAACATTAGAGCTTACATGGTTATATATGTTGATTAAAGCATCAATGCAAATTTTATTGCTGAACTTTATGATTTTCGTAATATGAATTAACTGCTGCATTTTGTTTATTTCTTGAAATAAAGCTTTGTTATATTTGAGGCATGCTGTGTACTTGTTGACGATCACTGTGAGTGGTCGTTTATCATGATTTAGTTCCCCACTAAGCTTTATAGCTTAGCACGGGTGTTTCATCCGTGTAGGTTGTTGGGGTGATATCTGCAGCAGGATGGCCAACTCAAGTCAACGAGAGAGACATTTATAGACTTTTATTTTGGCTCTTTGTATATATTAAAGATTATAGGATAGTGGTATTGGTGATATTATATGTAAAAATGTTAAACAGTTGTTGTATTTTGTAAAGAGACTTTAACGTACACTGAAAAGTTTTTAAAAGTATAGCACTCTTATGTATTAAGTTTGATTATATGTTCTCTGTGCAGTTGGTATATGTTTATGTTACATGGTAAAACATATGTATTGAGTTGGATAAAGTGATATGTACAGATTATAGGCTGAGGGTGCTACAAAATATTTATTTGTTCTTGATTTGATGCTGTCACGTAAAACACCTTGTTCCATAGATTTTATTTTTGATGGTTTATATCATGCATCAATTGCTAAGACAAAAATGGTAGGCATATGTCACATGGTTATCGAAATTATTCTAGGGTGTTTAGGCAATTTGGCAAATTTTACTTTGGATGAAAATGAGTTAGTTACTTTAATGGATGTCAAATACTTGCACAATTCTCATGTATTGGATAGAGGCACTTGGCCTCTGCATTTTATTTCACGTTTTGCGCAGGATGCTGGTCCTAGTCGTGACAAGGGCAAAGGTAAAGCTCCTAAATCTTCTACTGTTGTAGCATATGGTGATTTGGATGGCGATGATAATGAAGATGTAGCTGAGTTTGCTAGTGATTCGGGTGTTGGACAAGGTGATAGTGCTGGGCAAGGTGATATTGTTGGTATGCAGTAGGTTCTGTCACATTTAGATGTTATTAAAGCTGCGAACCAAAGTATGGTGGCATGTATGGATTCACTAGAGGCTATTGTGCAACAAATGCATAAGAGCTACAAGAGTTTAAGTCACAAATTGCTATCTTTCTTCCGCCAGCAGAAAGTTCAATTCACTCCTTCTCCTTCGAGGTCTCCAAGTGGATCAGCTGCATAACATTCTTTTCTCTCTTATTTTAATTTTTATTATGTTTTTGTGATTGTTTGTGTTATTTGTTTGTTTGTGTTGTGTGTTTTATTTTTGTGATTTTTATCACACTATGGGGACATTGTGTCCTTTAAGTGTGGGGAATAGGTGCCTATGTTTTCCATATATTAGGTTATAAATAGTAATTGCATTGTGCTTTCATTTATGTGTTTTGATATGCATGTTAGATTTTTAGGTTGTTGTTAGTTTACACAATCTTAGAGAGCTTTGTAGTTATATCATAAGGCAACTTCATTGGTACAAGATTTTTTGTCTAGTTAGCAAAATTCTTGAGGAATATCAGTGTTTATTTTACTTTGACATCTCTATGTGCATAGTGAGGGTTATGATTTGGCAAAGAACTTTAGTATAGGTTCTTTTTAAGTGGTTTATCTTTTTCACATGTAAATATGATTATTTTGGCAAATCATTGCTTAGGGTAATTTGACTTATAGCTAAGTGAGCTTTTGAAGCATTTTACATTGATGTCTTTCTTTCTATGAGAGCCTTGATATGCCATATACTCTAGAACTTATTTTTGGTAAATTTCGAGATTACATTTAGTATACATTATGCATGAGAAATGATAAGGGCACTAGAATATAGCTAATTTAACTTGCTTAAATAAACCAAACCTTTTTGACTTTAGGTAGCCAATTTTGAGCTTGTAGTTAATTTTTTGTTGTTTAACCACATAATTAGTCTTAATCCAATTTTGAGCAATAAACTTTTCTTTTGGCACCCTTTATGTGGAGAGGATTAGGATTACTATGTCATTTGAGACAATTTTTATTAAGTAAGCATGATAAATAGTTAGCTTCCATTTCTTTTTATAAGTCCAATGATATAAATATGAAACAAAAACTAGAAAAAAAATAAAAAAAATAAAAGTGAATAAATGATTCAAAGAAAAGAAAACTAGCACAATGTATGGACACTAATAAGGGAGTTAGAATAGTAAGGTTAAAACTTCATGATCATGCTATATTGTTTTAAGTCTCTTATGATATGGTGATTACTTTTTCTCTATATATTATAAGCTACTTAACCAAATTTATCCTACCTTTACCTAAACCAAGTTACAACCTTGAATAAGACCCTTTGATTTCATGCATTTGATTTATGCTAGTAGTGGAGATATTTATTCAATTAAAAGCTTATGGTACATAATGGCATGTTAAAGGAAAGAGTGAAACACTAACCCTTAAACATTTGAGTGAAGAACTAATAAAGTGTTTGAGTGAGAGTTACTTTAGGCAATGTTTTGTACAAAATAGTCTATAGATGTGTTAAGATATTTAATTTCTTGAGTGCTTATATTCTTATGCTTTGAAATTTCTTAATTCTCCAAATGTGCATGGGTGTTGAGTTGAATAGGCAAGGATATTTCTTGAGAATTTACAACTTGAGACTAATATATATAGAGATGAAGTTGTAACATGATTTTCCAATTGGTCATCAATCATGAATGTAAGCTCCATTATTGTGTGAATGTTTTGCATGTGTTGTTTTATGTTATTTTCTTGCGTTTTGAGTTTTTGCTTGAGGACAAGCAAAAGTTCAAGTTTGGGGAATTGATATAAGCTTGAAAAGCTTATAAATATTATGTTGTCATATGTAGTTTTGTTAAGTATTAAGTTTATTATTTTGGAATTTTATCTGTATTTTGTTGTTTTTATGTGTTTTGTGTGTTTGTGGATGTTTTACTTGTTTTGTAGGAGAAAGAAAATGGTTTGGGGCTTAAAGGATATCATTTGGAGAAGAAGGTGAAGAATTAGGGTTACAAGGCCATTATCGCGAGGGTGACAATGCATGGACGTCGCGACAGCCAGCGAAGAAAGCCAAGCAAGCAGAAGAGAAGAAATCGCAAGACGAGTCTGAGCGTGTTGTGTCGCAAGTGTGACATCCATCGTGAGCACGACAAGAGGCAATTAAGGAAGTTGAATGTGAAGAGTTGCATTTTTTCATCAACACTTGCAAGTTTTTGGAGAATCACTTGAAGGGACATCTCTTTTAGAGATGTATATATATCATTTGAACAAAATTTTATGGAGAGCATGATTTGGATTTTGACTTTGTAATCTTGAGAACAATAGTTATTTTAGTACTTAGTTTAGTTTTTATGATTTGAAGAAAAAGACAAGAAAGGAAGAAGATTACCTTTGGTAAAAGGAAAAGGGTTGAGAGATCCCCTTCTTTTATTTCTTAATTTTATTTCTTCCTTGTAATCTTTAAATGAATGTTGTTTTGGCATTTAATTATATATGAACAATTTACTATTTCCATTTACATTATTGATCTTTAAATGTAGAATTTGATATTGATATTTTATTAGTATCATTATAAGTTAAGGAAAATGACCTTAGATGGCAATTCCTTTTCTAAAAATCATCATAATGGTCATAAATAAGAGAGTTAGCAAGAACAACATCTTATTGACAGTTAATAGGAAATTCATTATCAAAGCATAGTTTAAGAGATCACATGTAGAGATAATTGCTATAGGTTGGTGAATATTCTTAAAATGTGTATTAGAATCAACTATTTTATTAACAAGAGTTAAGGATTAGCATTTTAATTGCATGTTTTAGGCATTTTAATTCATATCGAGAGAGTGGATGAGAAATATATTCCAACTTGACTTACTAATAAGATTAAAACATATTAATTGAAATCATGGTATCAAATGCATGATCATGAGATTTCATTATATATATATTGTCTTCTTTAATCATATTTATCTAAGATTTAATTAGATTACACAATAGAGTATATTAGAATTAATTTCCACTTATGAATGTTGTAAAAAAGATTAAAATTGAGTAGTAATAGTAAGTAATTTCAATCAACATTCCTTGTGGGATCGATATTTGAAGTACTATAACAGGTACACCATATACTTGCGGTATTTAATGCTTCTAGAAATAACATAACAACACCACCACTCACTCATCTTTAGGCCTCACTTCTTTCCAAACTCTCTACGGGCGTACACCTCCCCCACTAGCAAGGCATGAATGGGGATCAACAGCCAACCATTAAGTGTTGCAATATTTGTACATCATGGATGCTATCTTGAATGATTTGAAACAACACCTACAGCACACCCAGCAAAAGATGCGCTTCTATGTTGATGGCCAGCACCAACAGGTTCAATTTGAAGTAGGTGACCTAGTTTATCTCAAACTCCAACCTTACAAACAGACTTCCCTAGCAGCCGAACCAATGAAAAGTTGGCTCCCCAATATTATGGACCCTTTTCCTATTGAGAGGCGAATTGGGACAGTCGCATATTCTCTTGTGCTTCCTGCTCACACTCATATCCATAATGTCTTTCATGTCTCCCAGCTTAAGAAGGCCATCAGTTCACATCCATTTTCTTCCACCATTCTTTCCTCTCTCACTCCCGACATTGAGTTGCTGGTGGAACCATTGACAGTGCATGGACTCCGACCCCCTCCTACTGCTGGACAATCCAACTCATAAGTTCTCATTAGGTGGAAGGACCTGCCTCCATTTGAAGACTTTTGGGAGCCATTTGACACCATTGCCTCTCAATTCCTTACCTTCAACCTTGAGGACAAGGTTGATCTTTGGGCCATGGGTAATGCTAGGACCCCATTATGAAGACATATTAAATACAGGGGCAAAATGGGGAAGGACAATACAGTTGGCAATTAGGGAATCCTAAGTCTATTAGGAGTTAGTTAGGCTTTGGGATTTAGGCTTTGGGGGTTACAAAAGGGTGTGTGGAATGCGTGAGGAGGTAGCAAATGATTTAGTATCTATTTAAGGAGAGAGATAGTGGCTCTCGAATTCCTCTCTAAGTTATTGCTATTGTCTTCTGTTTACACTTTTATATAATAATCAGATTCTGGGATTATTTCATTTTTCATTCCTATTCTTTGTGCCTCATGTTCTTGCTATGGTTTGTGTATTTTATAGGGACCTAACACACTCCCCCTCAAGTGGGTGCAAAGATATCATGCATGCCCAACTTATAGACCAAGGTATAAAAAGTCCATTTGTTGAGCCTTTTTGTAAACACATTAGCCAGTTGCTTTTCAGATGACACATGAAACAAACTCAAGAAACTATTTGTAAGCTTTTCTTTTATGAAGTGCCGATTGATTTCAATATGTTTTGTCCGGTCATGTTGTAAGGACCCAAAATAGGCCCTAGTAGAATTCAAGGGCAATTACATGTTATTAAAGTCTAATTGAGTATTATTGGATGAATTATTAAGAGTTAAGATATTGATTGGGGCAAAAATGTTATTAAGCTATAATTAATTATGTGATAAATGTGTAAATTATATGGTATGAATTTTATAAGGTCATAATTAATTTATTTATATCGGTTTAATAATATTCATTGGTGTAATTGGAGTATATAAAGTATTAATTGGAGTAAATTTGTAATTATGGCATTTTTAGGGGCAAATGTGAATAAAAGAATAATTGAAAGGTTGATTTAAGAGAAGGATTTAATAGAGGGGTCAATTTCAAGCATGCAAAAAGGTGAAGGTTAAATGTTGGACATGCAAAAAGTTAAAGGACTAAGAAGGAAATTTTACATGCCACTATATATATGTTATTTTGAGTGGAGAGGGCTAGATTTTCCATGAGAATTCCAGAATTTGGTTTCTCTCTTCCTCATTTTTTTTATCTCTTAAAGTCTAGCTAAGTGTTCTTGAAGAGAACTTCAGGCATGTTGCTTAATCTAGAATATTAATGAATCAAAATAAGGTAAGCATGTGAAATTGTTAATTTATCTCTTCTTCTTCATCTTCTTCTTCTTTGAATAATGGTGTATTGAGTGGAATGTGGAAGTTTGATGTTGAATGAATGAATTTTTGTTAAGGGAAGAAGAAGAAGGAGGAAAGGGCAAAGGCATTTTTATCTAGTAAGAAGAGTAGATTTTAATAGAGGTATGGGATTTGAACTTTGAAAATAATTTGCATATATGTGATATCTTTCAATTATAAGGTATGGAAATTATTTTGATCTTGCATGTATTTATAGTGATGAGTTAGATATTTAGAATGGCAGGTTATGCATGTGTAGATCATCAAATGTTGTTGCATGTAAAGGAACTAAGATTTTAGGCATTAATATGAAAGGGTTGTCCAAAATTCGAATTGACCTTGAGTGACTATTTTGATCATAAGTTGAGTTTTTGAACTCCAAATTTGATGATTCTAGTTAGGTTAGAACCAGGACATCTGTGCCTACAAATGTTATAGAAATAGCCATAACGGAAATGTTCCTCTAAGGTCCTAAAAAATAGAGGGCGGATGAGGAAGTTGAATTTTTAAGAGGTATTTTTTCATCAACAATTGCAACTTTGGTGAAGAGTCATTTTTGAAGGGACATCTCTTTAGAGGTACATATATATATCAAGTTGAACAGAATTGGAGATGATGAATTTTTTGGATTTTGATTTTGTGATCTTAAGAACAATAGTTTTCTTTAGTGTTTTTGTTTAATTTTCATGTCTTGAAGAAGAAGACAAGCAAGGGAGAAGATATTTTTTTGTGAAGGGAAAAGGGTTGAGAGATCCCCTTCTTCTTTTTCTTAATTTTATTTCTTCCTTGTAAACTTTCAATGAATGTTATTTTTGGTATATGATTATATATGCACAATTACTATTTTCCATTTACATAATTGATCTTTGAATGTAGAATTTGCTATTGAAATTTTATTAGTATCATTATAGGTTAAGGAAAAAGACTTTAGATGGCAATTCCTTCTCTGAAAATAATCATAATGGTCATAAATAAGAGAGTTAGCGAGAGCAATGTCTTATTGAAAGTTAATAGGAAATTCATTATCAAAGCATAGTTTGACAGATCATATGTGGAGATAATTGCTATAGGTTGGTGATTAATCTTAAAATGAGTAATTAGAGTCAACTAGTTCATTAACGAGAGTTGAGAATTAGAACTTTAATTACATGTTTTAGTCATTCTAATTCATGTCGAAAGAGTGGATTAGAAATATATTCCAACTTGGCTTACTAATAAGATTAAAACATATTAATTAAAATAATGGTATCAAATGCATGATCATTGAATTTCATTATCTTTACTGTCTTCTTTGATTATATTTAACTAAGATTTAATTGATTTATGCAATAGAGTATTTTAGAATTAATTTCCACTTATAAGCGTCGTAAACAGGATTAAAATTGAGTAGTAATAGTGGGTAATTTCAATCAACATTTCCTCATGGGATCGATATCTAAAGTACTATAACCGGTACACCGTATACTTGCGGTATTTAAGCTTTTAGAAAAAGCATATCAATAGATATGATTAAATGATGAAGCATGTTTATGGGAATGACAAGATCAGGTATGTCAGCAATATTTATTTATTTAATAGAAAGCATATGTATGATTAATATCATATAAGCATGTGTATTGCTTATTTGAGATAACATAAGTATATTGGAATGTATAGACATGTATAAAAAAATGATCATGCATGAATAAGATCAAATCTTGACATATGAGTGACATGTATGGAAATAGCTCTTATGAACCTATTTCATAAGCTTATTGATGAAGAGTACAAGCATAATAAATGTGCATACTTATATATGTATAATATTTAAGAGTGTATATATACATAATACATGAAGTTTATGCATAGTAAAGTGAACAAATGTTCATTTTGTATTAATATTATTCTAAAAAGAAAATACATAAAGCATTATAAAGTAATGGTTGTAGTTTCAGCATAATTTGAGTCAAAAAACTTAAACTGAGATCATTCTGATTTCTAAGGTTACATGACATATATGCCTACAAAATTGTAGAAGGAACCTGGCATTGAAATTGCCTTTAAGACATCCAAATAATTAATTGAATTTTCTATAAGCTGTTAATTTCGGTTCTGGAACAAGTTGAAGAAAAATTATGTTTCTTTGTGTATATTGCTCAGAATGCTATGAGGTCAAATCTTATGCAAAATAGACTTATAAATGAATATTTTTTATGAAGGAAGCTTTGTTTAATTATGTTTGTATGAAGTTTTAATGTTAGCTTGAAATTTGTGAAAACTGGTTGCACTATTAAGGAACATATTGTGGTATTTTGGACATAAATCTTAGTAGGGGAGTCAAAATGATGTGCTGTAAAATTTTAGGTAAACTAGATAGCTAGGAGAAGGACATTGTTAAGGAAAGTTAGGCTGATTCATTCCCTATTTGATTCTAAAAATTTTACAAGTGGTTACAATAATTATTTTTTAATTTATGAACAACCAATGGTGTTTCTTGAATATCTTGAATTATAGATGTGATATTGTGACAAATTTTGATGTTTTAGAAACCTGACATATAGGGGGAAAAATTATAGAAGGCCACATGGCCTAAAAATAACATTTTCTGGACCAAAAAGGGCACCTAAGTTGGATCCAGAATGCTGCTCCTATACAGATTTGTGTAGGCGGAATTTAAATTTGTTTTCTATATTTGCTTTAAATATAGTTATGTTAAATATATGTTTATATGATAACACATTGGATTGGATATAACATGTGATATGATTATTGATAAAAGTCCCTAAATATATATACATATATACATGTTCACATATGTATTTAAGTAACGATTGCTGACAATTATATCAAATATGCATATGTGATTGAAATTAAATACTTGCTTGTTATATGCAAAATTATTTATATGTATGTACTCCTATGAAGAGTAAATGTGTATTTCAACATGCACTTATACTATGAAATAAAGAAATATATGAGTATGATCATGTTCACATATAGTGCCTTATTGATAACATGTTAAAGTACATAATGTGATGACATATGCTTAATAGTAAGTATTTGTCTTGTTATATGCCTATATGAACACATATGTGTGTATATATATATACACTTGTGATTATGAATCTTTTTACATGATCACATCCATATGATGTGCTATAGTGCAAAGTTCTTATAACAAGGCATGTTTTATGATGAGCACTTGAACAAGTACGATACATTGCATGATTGTCATAGTATGATCATGTTAATATGTGAAATCTGATGATAGCATGATTAATAAAGTATATGAAGCATTATAAGAACCTTGCATACATAATTTTACTATGGCAATAGTATGTCTATTTTATGGTTATACATGTGCAAATTAACTAGTTGAGTGCAACATGATATATGAAAAGAAAATTAAATAGAGTATTGCCTGCAATTAGAGTTCAACTATGGATAGATAAGCATCTATAGGGATGTTGCAGCTGCCACCGTTGACCTTTTTAGGTCTAAAGTGCAGTTGATCCTATTGGATCATGCACAGCCCTATTTGGGTTGTTAGTTAACCCTGTTTGGATCCATTTGACTGGTCCACCATACAGTTGATCTCATTTGAGTCTATAGTTTTGATATCTTTGGATATCCACCATTTTGATACCCTCGAGTATCCACTGATCCCATTATCCACCTTTCGAACTTAGGCAGCCTAAACTATAAGTACAGTACTGACATTAAAGTATAAAGTACAAAGCAAGCATCATATAAGAGTAATGGATATTTCTTGATTACATGTCTGACATGATTTACTTGTATTGTTTGATAAGTTTAAATAAATAGAGGTTACCAAGTAACACATGATATGTATGCTATTTATAGTTGGTTCCAAATGTTCGAAATTACTTAAATGAGTTAAATGCATGAAGAATTCTCAGTCAATATACAATACAAGCATGCTAAGTTAACTATTAAGCTTTTCAAATGCTTTTATTGCTTACTACGTGTGATTGTTAGATTTGTCAAGATTCTCTAATCCATTAATTACATGTTAAATATATATATATATAAAGTATGCTGAGTGTGATTACTGATGAAGCAATGATAATATCGAAATGCTTTAAAAGTTGAAAAATATACAAGGTAAAGATATAATAATTTAATAAAAATAGTAAGTATTCAAACAAATGAGAATGCATCTTATACATGGAATATATTATACATATATATAAGGAATATAATTTATCTGAATATAGTACCATGTTTCTAAGATAGATAAGTATATTAAAGTGATAACTAAAATAAAAATGTGGGAACTCATAAAGTATAGATGAAGTATATATAAATATTTGTAAATAAGTGATAGAAATATGGCATAGTTATTAAAATGTTTGGCAATTAGTATTAATACATGAATAATATAGTCATCAATGTTTGACAACTAATAATTCAAAGTAATTGGTCAAGAGTAACATATAGAAATCTTGAAAGTAAGCTTGACATATAGGATTCAAAGTAATGAATGAATAATGATAAAGGTAATAAATTGAAAAGCAAAGGAAATATCAATAGGTATTGATATTGGTTATAAGTATAGTAAAAGAGAATGTAATTATGGGAGATTATTGTGAATATTTTTTTAATGATTGATTTATTTGCTTTAAGATGTGTATATATGGGTTTTCATCTTGACAACCATTAAAAGGGGTCGTCTATATGTTTTTTCTCCCCACTAAGCTTTATAGCTTAGCATGGGTGTTTTATCCATGTAGGTTGCAAGTAAGGATTTTTCCCTAGGATGATATCTACAGCGGGATGGCCAACACAAGAGAGAGATTGAAAGTATAGTCTACTGTTGAATGCATTTTAATTACAATATTCTTATTTACTTTGACAAGGATGTGATGTACAGATGATTAATAAATGTAAATATTGTATCATTTAAAAATACTCTTAAGTATACAGTAAGTGTTAATAGTATAGTTTATATGTCGGATTTATGTTTGAAGTTTGACAAAAAAAATATTTCGAGCATTAAACCTGGCAATCATGCTTAATGATACAGGATATAGTGTTTACAACTATGTAGAGGATAAGGGTGTTACACGTGCTGAAAAGGATTATGAGCTATATTGATGGTGGCTTTATTGTCACAATATAAGGATAGTCCTCTTTTCTTAGATGATCTCAATTCTTCTAGTAGTTTTTTCAGCCAAAGAAGTTCATAAACACCTTAATCCATAGCCCTGTATTTTTTTGTAGCACTTGATTTAGCAACTACACTTTGCTTTTTACTTCTCCAAGTAACTAAGTTTCCTCCTACAAGAGTAAAATAGCTGGAAGTAGATCTTTTGTCATCTAAAGATCCAACCCGATCTGCATCTGTAAAGGCTTCTATTTGGAGGTGACCATGTTTGGAGAAAAAAAGACCTTTTCCGGAGGTAGACTTCAAATACCGCAAAATGTATAAGACAACTTGCACGTGAGAGTCTCGTAGATCATGCATTATTTGACTCACCAAGCACACTGAGTAGGCTATGTCTAGCCTATTGTGAGAGATAAATAAGTCTCCCAACCAACTTTTGATATCACTCTTTATCAATTTCCTTTCCAACTTCTGGTTGTAACTTATGGTTGCTCTCAATAGGCAATTTTGCTTATTTGCAGCCCGTCATACTAGTTTCTTTCAAGAGATTTAGGATATATTCTCTAAGAAATAAAGATTCCCCTTTTCTAGATCCTTGATCTTAAATTCTTGAGCCAATGAATTTTTCAATCGAGCCATCTCCTCTCTTTCATCTCTTGTCATTACGATGTCATCAACATAAACTATGAAGAGAGTGAGTTTACTCTTGTTATGTCTTATGAATAAAGTATGATTAGTATTGCTTTGTTGGTAGCCAAAAGAGATCATGGCTTTGCTGAATCTATCAAACCATGGTCTAGGAGATTGCTTCAATCCGTATAAAGCTTTCTTCAATCACATACCTTCCCTTGACTACGTTCATCATCAAGTCCAGGAGGGATCTCAATATATACTTCTTCCAAAATTCTATGAAGAAATTCATTTTTCACATCAAATTGTTGTAAATTCCAATCAAGATTGGCTACACAAGACAATAAAATTTTAATTATATTCATTTTAGCAACAGGGGCAAATGTCTTTTGATAATCCACTCCATAAATTTGAGTGAATTCTTTAAAAAACAATTTGGCTTTAAACCTCTCAATCGAACCATCAGCTTTATGTTTCACAGTAAAAACCCACTTGCAACCAACCAATTTCTTATTTGGTGGAAAGTAACTAATTCCCAAGTCTCATTTTTGAATAAAGCCTTTATTTCTTCAATCATATCTAGCTTTCATTTAGGATCTTTAAAAACTTTTCTCCAATCCTGTGGAATAGAGATAGAAGAAATAGACAAAGCAAATGCTCTATTGGAAGGAGATAAAGAGTTATAAGAGACAAAATTTGATAATGGATGTTTGGTGCAAGATCTAAACCTTTTTCTGTGAGCAATAGGCATATCCAAATTAGTAGTAGAATTGGAGTTCAAAGATGACCGACTTAACTTACCAGAAGAAGATGATTCTTAACATAGAGTAGGTTGCATGATGGATTCTTCTATTTTGTTTCTCCTCGAATATCTCATCAAATCGGATCTATCCAGAAGTCCAATATTTTCCCCCTAAACAATAGTCTCCACTAATTGAATATGTCATGGTATGAACATAAAGATCACGCAATGGAAAACAATAAAATTTGATCATACATGCCATACAATTCCATGACAAGAATCGAAACATGTAATTTTAGGGTTTTAAAACTTACAACTTTAGATGCCTTTAAAACTTGATTTTGATGATGACCAGCAACCAAGGAGGATATCTTAGCCTTAGACCTTCGCCACCGATGCCAAGGAATAGCCTTTTATGCCACTCCTCTCTATGTTCACACACAAAATTGCACCGACGGCTTAAAATCGAGATTGCTAGCTCTCAAAATAAGTATTGTGTAATGGCTATAGTTTGAAGCTACAAAATTTGATTTTGTACTTCTCTTAGGTGCTATTATTACCCAAGAACACAAGAGAATGAGGAACAATCCTTTCTCCTTGTGAAAATTGGCCAAAATAATTAAGTGAGAGAAAAAGAGAGAAGTTCACGCCAAAACCTAAAGAAATTAGGGTTTCATGCCAAAATCTTATCACCCTAGGGTTTTATTTCTTTACTAATATATATCATTATCTTTTGGCTAGTGTTTGATCTGAATTTTACTATCTCAAGATAATTAATTCAATTTCAATCACTTCCTAAAAATAAGTAATATATATTGATTTAAACTCCTTTGGATTTAAAATTCAAATTTGAAATAAAACACAAGACATTTAATTATATTGTTGCAATGGAAGCAAGTGCTCCCACTCTCTTTGAACTTCTGCGCCTTGGGCTTGGATTGGGCCTGAGGTGCACTCCCACTTGACTTGAACCGAACCAGGTCATTCTTGGGTTTTGCCTTTCCCTTTCCCTTTCCCTTAGTGGGTCCCTTTTTAATATCCCTTTGAACCATAAATATAGGATTGGTCTTTCGAATGTTCTTTTCAGCATTCTTAAACATCCCATGGAGCTCAGTAACTAACTTGTTCATTGCATGCATGTTATAATTTATCACAAATGGATCATAATCATTAGTCAATGATCCTAAGATCAAGTCAGTGGCCAATTCCTTTGGCACTTGTACCTCAAGCTTCTCAAGAGTATCAAGATAGCCTTTCATCTTGAGTACATGGGTACTAACAGGAGTACCCGCAGCCATCTTACAAGAAATCAATTCCTTTGTTGTCACGAACCTCTCGTGACGAGCTTTCTCTTGGAACATCTCCTTGAGGTGCACCATGATCACATAAGCCTCTTGGTCTATAAATTGCTTTTGCAAGTCAGGCACTATAGTGGCCAGCATCAGACAGGTCACATCATTGGAGTCACTCTTCTTGGTCTCAAAAGTTTCCTTTTGAACCACAGAGGTGTTCCTAGCAGGTTCTTCAGGCAAGGGTGCATCCAAAACAAACAACTTTTTCTCTTGCTTAAGAACTATTCTTATGTTTTAAGACCAATCTATGAAATTGGTGCCATTCAATTTTTCCTTTTCAAGGACCGATCGCAATGAGAAATTGTTGTTTGAAGATGCCATTTTCAATCTATAATAAAATTTAGCAATATTAAATGAGGTCTTATTTATAATCCCACAAACCAAATTAATATCCCTTTAAATAATTCTCGTTAGTGTTTTAATGTGGGCCAAGATCCACTTTTCACAACAACTTATTAGTCAAGCTGAGCTTGTACACCTAATAAGTTAAGTTACTTAGGTAGGAAAAACTCCAATCATGTCTCGTACATGACTCTTGGATCAAACGGGCTAACATCTTAAGATGTTATAGCACAAACCCATTTATTAGTTGCCTAGGTCCGGGCATCCCTTTCCATGTTAAGTCCAACCTACATTCAAAACCCATGCCTCACAAAGATAATCAGGTGCATCTAGGACTCCTAGTCTACGTGACCGATGATCGATGCCTTGACATGTTTCGAATTAGGAAGGCAACTTTGTGACTTACTATTTTTAGGGATTCATTTTATTACGGCTTACATGGCATACACTTTGTCATCCATTCATAGCATGCATATATAAATAATTGCATAAAGTAAAGCGTGACAAACATGGGCCCAAAAACCTACAACTAAGATTTTATACTATTACATAAGAATCTTCGAGTTGGGCTTCTCCACTCCGGTGGGCTTCGTCTTGATTTACAAAGTCTTCAAGTAAATTTTATTCTGAGAAATAAATGAAACTTTTACAATAATACATAATGGCTCGCATGCCATATTTAATTACAAAAACCCAGGGCCCATGAATGTACCATGCATATCCATTCATCACACCAAACAAGCAAATAAATATACATAACATTCATGGATCAAACAAAGTCCAATTTTAATTAATTTAGCCAAGCCCATTAATGGAAATTGTGTACTTAAAACTTTAAGAGATGACCCCGACCCAATGGACTAAATCCTCTCATTGAATAAGTTCTCTTAAAAGCCCAAAACATAAACTAGTTAGATTTGTGCTATAAATCAACTCTAGTATAATTTCCAATTTTGCCATTTTTAATTTTATGTCATACAGCCCATAAACATTAAAAATATATATAATATGTACCAACATGAATTAAAACATAAAATCATGAAGAACATATATATGATACACGGCATGCATATAAAAACAAACAAACAACAAAACTAGTTGTTTAATGCTTATGTGATGCCACAAAAATGCACAAATACTTAAATCAATTTTATGAGTCATTTAATAATTAAAATAAGGTCATAAATATTGATTTAATATTCTGTACCAATCTGATCTAAATGTGTTTTTACCATTTTAATCAAAACAAAACAAACAATGTTGATTAAACATGTAACAAACACAAACTAGTCATAGTTTTAAGTGATTTTAAAATTAATCAATTAAATTATCATGGACCAGAATTAAAACCAAAATTAAAATATGTCCAGACCTGATATTTAATCTTTAAAAATCACTTACAAACATGCCAAAATCGTTTTTACATTTAATATTTAAAACTAGTTGTTAAACTAACAATTAACATACCAAAAAGCACCTAGTTTTAATATTAACATGCACCATCAGGTATTATCAATTAAATCCAGCCTTTAAGAGCTCCTATAACATCTTAGTACAGTATATAAACATTTCATATTAATTATAATACCTATATAATCATTTAAAATTATTTTTACACCAAAACAATGCAAAAAACTCAAAACAGAAAATTTCAGCATTGCATGTATTTAAAATAACGATTTTTGATTAATTATTTCATGCATCTAAAGCACTAAAACAAGCATGATTATTCTCTGATACCACTGATGGAATATGTCATGGTATGAACATAAAGATCACGCAGTGAAAAATAATAAAATTTGATCATACATGCCATACAATTCCATGACAAGAATCGAAACATGCAATTTTAGGGTTTTAAAACTTACAACTTTAGATGCCTTTAAAACTTGATTTTGATGATGACCAGCAACCAATGAGGATATCTTAGCCTTAGACCTTCACCACCAATGCCAAGGAATAACCTTTTACGCCACTCCTCTCTATGTTCACACACACAATTGCACCGACGGCTTAAAATCGAGATTGGTAGCTCTCAAAATAAGTATTGTATAATGGCTATGGTTTGAAGCTACAAAAATTGATTTTGTACCTCATAGGTGCTATTATTACCCAAGAACACAAGAGAATGAGGAACAAACCTTTCTCCTTGTGAAAATTATGGTTTCATGCCAAAATCTTAAGTGAGAGAGAGAGAGAAGTTCACGCCAAAACCTAAAGAAATTATGGTTTCACGCCAAAATCTTATCACCCTAGGGTTTTATTTCTTTACTAATATATATCATTATCTTTTGGCCAGTTTTTGATCTAAATTTCACTATCGCAAGATAATTAATTTAATCTCAATCACTTCCTAAAAATAAGTAATATATATTGATTTAAACTCCTTTGAATTTAAAATTCAAATTTGAAATAAAACACAAGACATTTAATTAAATAAAACCACTTAACATAATTAATGTGCATGTGCCAAAATTCCTTGGTTTTTATCTTGGAATTTCAGCCACTTCACCTTATATTTAAATGATTTAATTTCATTTAAATTCTTTTAGGCTTTAATACTCAATTAACTTAATTAATACAAGATAATTAATTAAATGAGATTAAACCATGTGGGCTGAATTTCTCTCTCTCATGGACCAAGGTCCAATAGCATTTATAATGCCCATTACATACATTAATTTGACTTTAATTAAAAGCCCAAATTAATGCCCAATACTTTATTTAAATATTTTAAGCCCAATGCTTTGTGTGCGATCCTATAGGTCCATTTAATGTTGGCAATGAATTAATAAATTAATTTTGTTAGAGAGTATGCCCTAGAGCCCATGTAATAGGGATGTTTTTCATATGTATGAAATTTATATTCTTAATAAAAGGCATCATTCATTTATTAATGCTATGTTTGAATACATGAGTTTGTAAATCGTAATTAATAAATGAAGTCCTAGATATTATAAACACAGTGCAAAGGCAATCATGAAGGTGTTCATGATGTAAGATGTCTATTGCATGCAAATGTGTTAATATCTAAATATCCCTAGTCATGGAATTAACAAGATAGGACATTGTTAATTCGGAAAGACTAGCACATGTTATGCTTCTTGAATGGTTCAAGCAGTGGTTCTCAAAACTGTGATTATGGATGATAATCAAAGCTAACATGTGGATGCTTGTTAGAAGAACAAGTTCATTGGAGACCTGCAAAGAGAATCCTCATATGGATATTAAATCTATGTCAATGAGGAATCTCTTCATAGCGTTTGTGCAAGTATCCTTAGACTTAAGATCACCAAAGTTATCTTAAGTAGCAAGTGGTATACTTTGACTCCATAACTGATTACTTCCAACTGGGAGTGAACATAGTTAGGAGATTGGGTATATCATGACCTACTTGAAGATAGTTGAGTGATTGACAAAGGATTCACCATCCCGGATTTAACAAGGGAAGTTATCTCACATGATTCTATAATTGCCTTGTTCAGAGAATCTCTGGCCAGAGTAATATGCCGAGATGGATGGAGATCCATGAAGGGCATTTTAGGAACAATGATTAAATTAATAGAACATACATAATTAGATTTATATGAGTTGATAGAAATCCATACTCAGAATCTAATTGAGATAAGAGTGGTGAAAGGAGTAATTGCATGGTAACTGTTTCTATGGAAGGGTACAGTCAAACCACATGACTTTCCTGACATTTGGATAGTCATGATGCCTAGCTAGAGGCCAATCATGACTTGTATAATGATGTATCAAAATTATCAATAGGGATCGATAAGATGATTTAAAGGAGTTTAAATCATGTGAGTTTTGAATAGAACTCACAATTACATATTATACTACCAACATAGACAGGAACCCAATAGGTCACACACATATAGAGAAAAGGGTAAAATGGTAAAATAACAAGGATAATAATATTTGATATTATTATGAAGGTAGAGAAGTGAATAAGATAATAATTAATTAAAGAGTTTAATTAATTATGATCAAATAAAATTGTCCGCGGAACTTTTGAGAAATGTTCCGCAAAATTGGACCTAATTGAAATAATATATTTTATGATTAATTATTATTATCTTATAAGTTTTATAAGACTACTATAAGTGTTATAGGACTGATATAATAATTAATAGGTCCATTGGAGAAATTATAAAGGGCCAAAGGAATGAAAAAGTTGGAGGAAGCCCTCCAGAAGAGGGCCACACGCCAACTCCATACAGAAGGGCTTAGAGGGATTTTTCTTGGACCAAATTAATTTATATATGTTACATAAGTGTTATGGAACTCACATATTTAATTTGGTTGAATTTAGAATCCATTTGGGTATTTAAATTCAATTAGATGCACAATGGCCTAGTTTGTGGATTTTGTGCATAGACTTTTATGAAAAGGATTTAATTGGATTTAATTAAGCCCAAATGATTATAATTAATTCCAGAGGCCCAATTAATAATTCTCCTACAATTTTAAAGAGCCCAATCTCATTAAGGAGTTGGAATTTTAACCTAACTATAAAAGGGCAACTAATGAGAATTAGGGTTAAGTGATTAAAACAAAAAGAAAGTCTTTTTATCTAATCTCTCTCTCCCTTTTGTGCCAACTCCTAAGCTAGCTCTTGGGAATTTTGGCCAGCCCTAGTTAAACACCAATTTGTTGGTTCAATTTACCCATCTCTAGTGTGGATTACTCATTGGAGGTATTAGATTTTGGACACTGTGGTTTGCGACAACCCGGTGCGAAGTAAAATCAACTGTTCAACAAAAATCAAAGGTGATTTTTCTTATTCTCATATAGTTATATTGTGTATTCATGGCAAGATCAGATCTAATGGTTAAAAAATTTTAAAATTCTACTCATATATGTGATGCATGTAATCGTTAAATTCCAACAAATTTAAAGGCTATATATATTCTCTAGCAAGATATTATAGCATTCCAAATTAAATGAAAATGCATATGGCATATAGTGACCTAATGCAATTTTTCATAGTCCCTTACCCATAAATATCAGAATTAATATAAGGCATGGAACTAGTAATCCTTATATATATTAATTCCTTTCTTGATATTCCAGTGACACTGAACTCTCAAATAAATAATGATTACTCATTATTTCATCTCGGTATGGCCATACACTTCTCAATTCACTAATCAAGTGGCCGATGATATTTTCTCTCTTATAGAGAGGGGTAATCCCTTTACTTCTCTCATGCTCTCTAACATGAATCAATGCATACCCAAGCATACCTGTACTTGTCACTCTGTTACGAGCACATTAGGTGTATGTCAAAGCACACAGTAATTCATAAAGAGTTTCATAGAGATTTTAGGTCTAAGAACTCCGATACAAAACTTGCATATGAGAAACACTTATGACTTGTACCATGTAGTGTTCTCATGAGTGGATCGAATCCAGATACCATGTTCTAAACATGTATCTATGATCTCTGATTGACACTCTTGTCCTTATAATCCATAAGACAGAACTCAACTTATAAGAGAGAGCATACTAGTCTTAATTCATTTGTTATTCCCATAACAATGACTAACTAGGGATATTTAGAATGAAGTCTCATTTGTTTCAAGGTCTTACAACCATGTGCCTCACACATGATAACTTAAACTAAAACAACATTCTTGGATATTTCTATCAATTGATATGCACAGGAATACAATAGATAAAACAAACGCCTTATTTATTAACTAAAGTGTTTTATTACAATGCATTAGGGCTAGAGCTTACACTAACATCCACCTGAACTTGTTTCCTCACAGAACTCTCTCCTAGGGCAAGGTTAATCTTCTCTTGTATCACAGAACTCTCCCCTAGGGTAAGTTTATCAAGAGTTATAATGGGTACCACCTCCTCTCTTTCAGTACCCTCCCCTTGAAGTGGTGATTGGATAGTACCAAAGGTTCATTTTCTCTAAATGTCACATCCATACTAACAAAATACTTCTTCAATGGAGGATGGTAACACTTGTAACCCTTTGTGTTGGAGAATACCCAATAAACACACATCTAAGAGCCCTCAGGGTTAGTTTGCAAATATTCCTAATATGAACAAAGAAAACACACCTAAATACTTTAGGGGGAACAGTATAAGTATTTTTTCCTTGCAACACTTCTAAAGGACTCTTAAAGTTGAGAGATTTGAAAGGCATTCTATTAATAAGATAAGAAATTGCTAGAAGTGGGAAATTTGGGAGATTTATAGTAAACATAAGATATCTAGTAATATCCAACAGATGTCTATTTTTCTTACAGCTATCCTGGGAGATTTATAGTAAACATAAGAGCCTGGGCATGTCTTGTCGTGAGCACAACGAAGGGCGGATGAGGAAGTTGAATTTTGAAGAGGTGTATTTTGTTCATCAATAATTGCAACTTTTGCGAAGAGTCATTTTTGAAGGGGCATCTCTTTAGAGATAAATATATATATCAAGATGAACATAATGAAAAGGATGAATTTTTTGGATTTTGATTGTGGGATTCTAAGAATAATAGATTTTTCTTTAGTATTTAGTTTAACTTTAATGATTTGAAGAAGAAGGCAAGCAAGGGAGAAGATACTTTTTGTGAAGGGAAAAGGGTTGAGAGATCCCCTTCTTCTATTTCTTACTTTTTATTTCTTCGTTGTAATCTTTAAAATGGATGTTGTTTTGGCATTTGATTTTATATAAATAATTTACTATTTTCCATTTATATGATTGATCTTTGAATGTATAATTTGCTATTGAAATTTTATTAGTATCATTATAGGTTAAGGAAAATGACCTTAAATGGCAATTCCTTTTCTGAAAATCAACATAATGGTCATAAATAAGAGAGTTAGCGAGAGCAACGTCTTATTGAAAGTTAATAGAAAATTTATTATCAAAGCATAGTTTGAGAGATCACATGTGGAGATAATTGTTATAGGTTGGTGATTAATCTTAAAATGTGTAATTAAAATCAACTAGTTCATTAACTAGAGTTGAGAATTAGCACATTAATTGCATGTCTTAGGCATTATAATTCATGTCAAGAGAGTGGATTAGAAATATATTCCAACTTGGCTTACTAATAAGATTAAAACATATTAATTAAAATAATGGTATCAAGTGCATGATCATTGAATTTCATTATATTTATTGTCTTTTTTTATTATATTTAACTAAGATTTAATTAATTCATGTAATAGAGTAGTTTATAGTTAATTCCCATTTATGAGCGTCGTAAACAAGATTAAAATTGAGTAGTAATAGCAAGTAATTTCAATCAACATTTTCTCGTGGGATCAATATCTAAAGTACTATAATCGGTACACCGTATACTTGTAGTATTTAAGCTTTTAGAAAAAGCATATCAAGTTTTTGGCGCCATTGTCGGGGAACATGTTTGATTGAATTATTGCATTATGAATCTTGATTTAAGATTTTGGATTACGATATTTATTTTGTTTTTGTTTTGTTGTGAATTTTCAGGATTTGACAGTTCATGCCGCGTACAAGGAGTTGGCAAGAAGAACTTGAGCTGTTAAATCTAGAGATAGATTTATTTCGAGTAACCGCAAGTCCAATAAGAAGAAAAATTGAACTAAAAGATTGACCATGGCTAATGAAGAGAATCCACCGTGGTTGATGGACTTTGCCACGCCAGCATTGAGTGGTGCTCAACAAGGGGTGGTAAGACCAACGGTAAACGCGAACCAATTTGAGATTAAACCGTCACTTTTACAAATGATTCAAAATAGTATACAATTCTATGGTTTGGCAAATGAGGATCCCAATGCTCATTTGGCAAATTTCTTAGAAATATGTGATACCTTTAAAATTAATGGGGTTTTGGCGGATGCAATTATGCTTAGGCTTTTTCCTTTTATATTGAAAGACAAAGCCAGAGCTTGGTTAAATTCCCTAACTAGGGGTTCTATAACAACTTGGGATCAATTAGCCTAAGCATTTTTATCAAAATATTTTCCCTTAGCCAACACTACCAAAATTATCAAGGATATCACTATATTTGTTCAATATGATACTGAATCTTTATATGAAGCATGGGAGAGATTCAAAGAATTACAGAGAAGTTGCCCACACCACAATCTACCAAGGGATCTCTCATGAGGAAGACCACCTACATTCGAGTTATTGGAGGAAATGTCAACGAATAATTGTATGTGGCCAACCGAGAGAGTAAAAGAACCTAATGCTAATAAAAAATGCTAATACTAGGGGGGTCTATTCAATCGATTCTGTTGTGGCCTTGCAAGCCCAAGTAGCTGCATTAACCCAAAAGATCAATAGCCTAGGAGTGGGAGGAAATCTACAAAATGAGTGTACCATTTATGGCCAACTAGGTCATGGTCATGAGGGTTGTCGTTTGGGCATGAGTAGTACAATTGGGCAAGTTAGTTTTTTACAAGGGCAAGGACGAGGAAACCCGTACTCAAACACTTATAATCCTGGTTGGAGGAGTCAACTAAATTTTTCATAGGCAAGTAATAACAATCAAAATAGAGGTGTAGGATTTCAACAACCTCAAGATAGGTTTGGAGCATTGGAGGTGAAGGTAGATAGGTTTATAGAGGAGCTTAATTTAAAATTTACTTCACTAGAAGATAATCAAAAGAGGTTGGAGACTAAATTTAACCAATTACCAAAGAATCAAGCCTCATCTATTCATAACTTAGAAGTACAATTAGGGCAAATTGCCAAGGCTTTACCTTCCCAGATACATGGGAATTTACCAAGCAATACGAAGGATAATCCTCGCGAACGTTTGAAGGAAGTCTAGGATAGATTTCAGATTATTTATATTTTTATTTTAAGTTGGCTTAGTGGTTATTTGCATGTTTAATTTCTATCTCTATTTTTATTTTTGTTTTATTGTTTTATTTTCACATTTATTTGAGATACCTACATAGTTTAATTTTAATTTTATTTTTATTTTTATAGGTTATTTTGTAAAACTAACATTTATTTTTACTATATATATAATATACAAAAAATTATTGTTTTCCATAAAAAAAACTACATGAAGTATGTTCCTTGTCGCGAGCGCGACTTGGCTATGTTCGACGGATCATAGGGCTCTGTCGTGAGCACGACATCATTGGCCTCGCGACTGTTTCATCATGAGATTGGGAATTAGGGTTCTATCGCGAGCGTGACATCATGACCTTCACGACTACTGAATTGGGAGATTAGGCATTTGGGATCTGTCGCAAGCGCGACATGCCTCGCAAGCTAGAAAGGTTCAATTTTCGCGCACTTTTGCGAGCATAACATTGTCATAAGGTCACGACAAGACACAAAAATTGAAATTTTATGGTTTTTAGCTACCTTTTCACCTCCCTTATAAATAGCTAAAACCCTAACCTAAAGCCTTCACCTACCTCACTTCAGCTGCTCTACATTTTTTTCTGTGTTTTGAGCTCTCAACCATTTTTCCTATTCTCCTCATCTTTTCTTCTTTACCTGATTTTGTGGAGAGATTTTGCTTGGATTCAGTGTTGTTTCTTCTTTCTTCTTCACTTGCTTTTGTTATTGTAGCTCGGTTTTCACAACTTTTTCCATCATGGTTCGCACCAAATCTGTGGGACGCAAGGATAAGCAACTTGTAGCAGAGCCAAGTTTGCCGCCTGTAGATTACCTTTAGGACAGGTTTAAGTGTCCTTTTCCTATATACTCTGAAGACGAAGGTAAAGAATTTAAATTTTTCAACACCAAAACTTATGTGGGTATGCTACACCTAGATAATAATTTGCTTAAGGATCTAGGTTTTACTGCACAATTTGATAAATATGTCAAATATATGAAGTGGGAAAAATTTTCTAGTATGACCTTGCCTATTAGGAAGGATTGGACCGTTGAATTTTTTGTTACCTTGACATATGTGGATAATAAAAAGACTCATTTTAAATTTAGACATCAAGGTGCTAAATTTATTTTTGGGTTTGATGAGATGCATGCTTGGTTTGATTTTCCTTTGAATGGAAAATGTTTTAATGCTAATTTATTTGATCACCGACCCATTTAGACTACAATAACTGGCTTAAAAGAATTCAACAACAAAAATGCATCCAATAGACTTATTAAGGATAATGCTATGTTCTTATTTCATAAGTATCTTTGTCATGCATTATTTGGACGAGTCGAAAGCACTAAGGTTCAAACCAAGGATTTATTTGTGCTTGATTTGTTGTTGACACGTAAAACACCCTGTTCTATCGATTTTATATTTGATGGTTTATATCATGCATCCATTGCAAAAACAAAAATGGTGGGAATGTGTCAAATGGTAACCAGCATTATTCTAGGGTGTTTAGGTGATTTGGATAATTTTGTTATTGATGAAAATGAGCATATTGCTTTAATGGATATCCGCTATTTGTGTAATTCACATGTATTAGATAGAGGTGCTTGGCCTCTGCAGTTTCTCTCACGTTTTGTGTAGGATGCTGGTGATCATCGTGCTAAGGGCAAAGGTAAAGCCCTTGAATCTTCAACTGTTGCAGCATCTGATGATTCAGATGGCGATGATGATGAAGATGAAGCTAGACAAGCTAGTGATTCGGGTGCTGGACACGATGATAGTCCTGGACAATATACTGGTGCTGGGCGAGGTGATATTACGGGAATGCAATAGGTTATGTCCCGTTTAGAAGGCATTGAAGCTACAAATCAAAGTATGGCGGCACGGATAGATTCTCTTAAGGCAACTGTGCAACAAATGTATAAAAGTCAGAAGAGCCCCAGTCGCAAGCTGCTTTCCTTCTTTTGCCATAAGAATGTTCAATTCACTCCTTCTCCACCGGGGTACCCAAGTGGACCAACTGAGTAATGTTCCTTTCTCTCTTATTTTTCATTTTTATTATGTTTTTGTGATTGTTTGTGTTGTGTATTTTGTTTTTGTGCTTGTTCTCACACAATGGGGACATTGTGTCCTTCAAGTGTGGGGAAGGAATTGTGTTTTTATAAGCATGTTGGATTCTTAGGTTGTTGTTTTTAGTTTGCATAATCTTGGAGAGTTTTGTAGTTGATGAATGCTTGGTAATATAACAAGAGACAACTTCATTGGCACAAAATTTTTAGTCTAGTTAGCAAAATTCTTGAGGAATATCAATGTTTATTTTGCTTTGGCATTTCTATGGGCTTAATGAGGGTTATGATTTGGCAAAGCACTTTAGTTTAGTTACTTCTTAAGTTGTTTATCTTTTCACATGAAATATGATTGTTTTGGCAAATCATTGCTTAGAGTAATCCATCATATAGCTAAGTGAGCTTTTGAGCCTTTACATTGATATATTTCTTTATATGAGAGCCTTGATATGTCATTTACTCTAGAACTTGTTTTTGGTAAATTTCAAGATTACATGTAGTATAAGTTATGCATGAGAAATGATAAGGGCACTAGATTATAACCAATTTAACTTGCTTAAATAAACCACCCTTTTGACTTTAGGTAGCCAATTTTGAGCTTGAACCAATTTTTGTTGTTCTAACACATTATTAGCCTTAATCCAATTTTTAAATAATGAAATTTTCTTTTGGCACCCTCTATGTGTAGAGGATTAGGATTGCTGTGTCTTTGGAGACAATTTTTTTGGTAAATTTCCATGTAACAGGGAAGGTAAAGCCTTGGCAATTTGCCTTAATTTTACTTCTAAGTTATGAATAGATGAGGGTTGATTCTTTGTTATTTGGTCAAATTTAGTCTCCAACCTCTTTTGATTATCTTCTTGTGAAGTAAATTTTGAATTAAGCTCCTCTATAAACCTATCTACCTTCACCTCCAAGGCTCCAAACCTATCTTGAGGTTGTTGAAATCCTACACCTCTATTTTGATTGTTATTATTTGCCCATGAAAAATTTGGGTGACTCCTCCAACTAGGATTATAAGTGTTTGAGTATAGGTTTCCTCGTCCTTGCCATTGTAAAAAACTAACTTGTTCATTTGTACTACTCATGCCCAAACTACAACCCTCGTGACCATGACCTAGTTGGCCACAAATGGTGCACTCATTTTGTGGATTTCCTCCCACTCTTAGGTTATTAATCTTTTGGGTTAATACAGCTATTTGGGCTTGCAAGGCCACAACAGAATTGATTGAATAGACCCCCCTAGTATTAGCATTTGTATTAGCATTAGGTTCTCTTACTCTCTCAGTTGGCCACATATAATTATTCATTGACATTTCTTCCAATAACTTGAATGTAGCTTACGTGGTCTTCCTCATAAGAGATCCCCCAGCTAAAGCATCAATTGTGCCTTTAGTAGTTAGATTCACACCATTATAGAACATTTGCATATGAAACTCTCTTGATAGATTGTGGTGTGGGCAACTTCTCTACAATTCTTTGAATCTCTCCCATGCTTCATACAAAGATTCAGTATCATATTGAACAAATGTAGTGATATCCTTTATAATTTTGGCAATTTTGGCTAGGGGAAAACATTTTGATAAAAATGCTTGGGCTAATTGATCCCAAGTTGTTATAGAACCCCTAGTTAGGGAATTTAACCAAACTTTGGCTTTGTCCTTTAATGTAAAAGGAAAAAACCTAAGCTTATTTGCATCCGTCGAAACCCTATTAATTTTAAAGGTATCACATATTTCTAAGAAATTTGCCAAATGAGCATTGGGATCCTCATTTGCCAAACCATAAAACTGTATACTATTTTGAATCATTTGTAAAAGTGATGGTTTAATCTCAAATTGGTTCGCATTTACCGTTGGTCTTACCACCCCTTATTGTGCACCACTCAATACCGGCGTGGCAAAGTCCATCAACAGTGATGGATTCTCTTCATCAGCCATGGTCAATCTTCTAGTTCGATTTTTCTTCTTATTGGACTTGCGGTTACTCGAAATAAATCTCTCTATCTCTAGATTTAACGACTCAAGTTCTTCTTGTGAACTCCTTGTACACAGCATGAACTGTCAAATCCTGAAAATTCACAACAAAACAAAATCTTAATAAATATCGTAATCCAAAATCTTAAATCAAGATTCATAATGCAATAATTCAATCAAACATGTTCCCAACAATGGCGCCAAAAACTTGATATGCTTTTTCTAAAAGCTTAAATATTGCAAGTATACGGTGTACCGGTTATAGTACTTTAGATATCAATCCCACGAGGAAATGTTGATTGAAATTACCCGCTATTACTACTCAATTTTAATCTTGTTTACGATGTTCATAAATGGGAATTAACTATAAACTACTCTATTACATAAATTAATTAAATCTTAGTTAAATATAATCAAAGAAGATATTAAATATAATGAAATTTAATGATCATGCACTTGATACCATTATTTTAATTAATATGTTTTAATCTTATTAGTAAGCGAAGTTGGAATATATTTCTAATCTACTCTCTTAACATGAATTGGAATGCCTAAGACATGCAATTAAAGTGCTAATTCTTAACTCTCGTTAATGAACTAGTTGATTTTAATTACACATTTTAAGATTAATCACCAACCTATAGCAATTATCTCCACATGTGATCTCTCAAGCTATGCTTTGATAATGAATTTCCTATTAACTTTCAATAAGACGTTGCTCTCGCTAACTCTCTTATTTATGACCATTATGTTGATTTTCAGAAAAGGAATTGCCATCTAAGGTTGTTTTCCTTAACCTATAATGATACTAATAAAATTTCAATAGCATATTCTACATTCAAAGATCAATTATATAAATGGAAAATAGTAAATTATTTATATAAAATCAAATGCCAAAACAACATCCATTTTAAAGATTACAAGGAAGAAATAAAAAGTAAGAAATAGAAGAAGGGGATCTCTTAACCCTTTTCCCTTCAAAAAAAGTATCTTCTCCCTTGCTTGCCTTATTCTTCAAATCATTAAAGTTAAACTAAATACTAAAGAAAAAACTATTGTTCTTAGAATCCCATAATCAAAATCCAAAAAATTCATCCTTTTCATTCTGTTCATCTTGATATATATATGTATCTCTAAAGAGATGTCCTTTCAAAAATGACTCTTCACCAAAGTTGCAATTGTTGATGAACAAAATGCACCTCTTCAAAATTCAACTTCCTCATCTACCCTCCGTCGTACTTGCGACAAGACATGCCCAGGCTTTGGCTTGCTTTGTTAGCTGTCGCGACCTCCCTTGTGCGACAATGCCCTTGTAGCCTCACTCCTTCTCTTTCTTCTCTAAATGATCTCCTTTAAGCCCCAAATAATTTCCTTTCTCCTAAAAAACAAGCAAAACATCCACAAGCACACAAAACACCTAAAAGCAACAAAGTACAAATAAAACAAAAAAATAATAAACATTATTCTCAACAAAACTACACATAAAGACACAATATTTATAAGCATTTCAAGCTCATATAAGTGCGCTAGTGTAAGGACAACTAGTTTGGTATATTATTCCATTATACTCCAAGTAAATACCAAATCTAGTAGCCATATACTCTGTACCATTATCTGTTCTTAAAATTTTTACTTTTAGCATCAAATTGAGTACAAACCATCGTATGCAAAGATTGAAAGCAAAAAAGAAAACATCACTCTTTGCTTTTATTAGATACACTGAAGTTATTCTAGTATAGCAATCAATGAATATAACAAACCACCAACCAGCCGATAATAAAGCATTTTTAGTAGGTCTCCAAACATCAGAGTGAATGATAGTAAAAGGAATAGAACTTATATTATTACTCAATGGATAAGAACTCCTAGTGTGTTTAGCAAGTTCACATTGATCACAAACTAAAGAATCAAACTTAGCACTTTTAAACAAATTAGGATATAATTTCTTTAAAAAAAAACGATGGATGTTCTAACCGTTTATGCCATTGAATGATTTATTTATTCACATCATTAATCTCACCCAAAAGAGCTTGCCTCTTATAAGAAACTAGGCTACTACCATTGTCTAAGATATATAAGCCATCTTGAAATCTACCGCTGCCAATCCTCTTTCCTGTTTTAAGGTCCTGTAAAATACAATGTGTAGGGAAAATTTTCACTTTGCAGTTAAGAGAATTAGTTATAAAACTAACAGAGAGGAGATTAGTAGGAAATTAAGGTACATGAAAAATAGACAATTTAATGGTGGGAGTATAGTCAATATAACCTGTTCCAGATATCGGAATAAGAGACCCATCCGCTATTCGGATATTATCTCCACTTTTAGTTGGAAAATAAGAAATAAAATTTCTCTACGGACCTGCCATAGGACTATTTGCACCAGAATATATAATTCATGTATTATGATTGGATGAAGAAGTACTAAGATTTTCTCTGTTAGATAAATTTATTGCCTTATTATCCATTAGAGTAGTAAATAGGACAGTGTAAAAAAATGAGAAATAGAACCTGAAAGAGTGACCCAAAAAACTTTGAGATGATAGATCAAGCCAAAAACCACCTAGATAGAGGCAAAAAGGGAGGCTAGATGGTTGGTGCTGAAATCGGCTACAAATAAGGATCGAAAGTGTTGCCACACGCACCACACACCGAAGTTTTTTAAAAAGAAAACTCAATCTCTACAAAGAGCCTAGCTTTGATACCATGTAGATTTTGAGAAATTTTTATTATTCCCAATCAATTAACTATAAGATTTACATAGGTATATATACAAAAAAATTTAAACCTAATTAGGAAATATAAAAGTTAACAATTTCAAATCTCTACAAATTAGGAATTAAATATATATGTCTATAAGTCCATACTTCAATATCAGTACGAGAGCTTTATTATTATTTTTTTTTCTTTAAGAAGAACATGTCAATGATCCTTTGCAAAAGACTCGTTATTACTTGGTCTCTTAATGTGATAGAAGAATGTAGTCTTAAATGGAAGATTAACTAGGGTCTTTTTCACAGTGGTCCCCTAGTGCCAAGAGAAATGATAAATTTTGGCTATATCTGACAATTGTTTTTAGCAAAAAGAACGTTATTCTAAAACAGTAAACAAAAAATCTTGATTCCAGTGAGGAAATAGTTCTTGAACTGTAGATAGCTCAGTATCAAAAACTTCAAAGCTTCCACCATAATAAGTGGCCAAAATTGTAGAAATTTTCTTTAGTTTGTTTGATGACAAAAGTAATATTGACATATAGACCAGCATGATTACTAAAAACAGCAAGACCTTTTTGGTTGACAATATGCTTGAAACTATAGCAAAGGGAGAGGAGATACTGATGTGGACACTCGAGACAATGCTCTTCAGTTTTTTATTTCCAGCTTATGTAGCCTTGCTTATGTTGTAATTATACAATAGCTGTCATTTTAAAGGCAATAATGGAATTCAACATGCAAACAAACAACATTTAAGCCATTTCCTTGGGAAAGTTTTTGCATCAATTGTTGCCCTACTTAAGATACCTCAACTGCTCGTCATACAGTAGTTGTCGTAGTTCGCTTTGTTGAACAAATACTGTGAAATGTTGTTCTTCCCCTTCTTTTCGATTCCATAGATTCATGAATTGGTTGTTATACAGGTTGTTAATATTTGCTTTGAGGGTGGATCAGAAACATTAAATCTCAAGGCTCTACTGCATTACCTTTGCTTGATGACACAACAAATATCCAGTATAGCATTTTCAGGGACTTAGAGTTTACAAGAAAAGGATCAAGAAAATCAGTGAAAGTTTGGTTGTTTGGATCAAAGTTCTCTTTCTGGAATTGGGTCAGCTCGTACATCAGGTCTCAAGTTGAAAAATTAGAAACCAAATCTTGATAGTTTAGCCTGCTTTGCTTAGTACATTGTAAATTCTTAGATATTAATAGTGTCCTTGTCCTTCTGAATTCAATATGGTATATGTAATTACATCCGTTGGCTTTGTGTTTAATAACAGTTTCTAGTTTAATTAGCGAATATTGATATAACTTATTATAACTTAAAAATACCGAAAGGGTAAAGGTGTATTTTTTCCTTTAATATTTTTCAAAATTTGTAACTTTATCACTCATGTTTTAAAAAGAAAATTTTTGCCTCTAATGTTTGCAAAATGGGAGATTTTTTCCCTCACTTTTTACCTCAATTAACTTTGATTGTTTTACCGTTAATTAACTATTGCTGTAGACAGATGATAACACATGACAATCAATTATTGGATACATCATTTGACACGTGGCATGACCTAAGGGTTATTGTGTGAGAATTTGTAATAAGACTCATTTTCATCGCTAAAAGTAAATATTGTCACTAATCAATATTTTGAAACTCAGTTTAACTCAGCAGTCAAACCAATTGGACTGTAAATCAAATTGAATTTAAATTCCTAAATTTCCTTTCCTTTCTTTGATTTATTTCACATAGCCGTCTTCTATTTTCCTATTCTTCCCTTCTTCACTAACTACATTGGTGGACAAAAATGGAGTTAAGATAGTGGAAGTAATTGAGATTCTATAATAAATCTTGTTCTTCTCTTCTCTCCTCTTCAGGACTATAACACCGAAACATATTAGGAAGAACGAAAAGAAAGCTATGAAGAACAGCGACAATAGTGCAAGTCTGGATTCCAGATTCAACCAGACCCTCAAAAATGTCCAAGGGTATCTTCAATTTTCTTTCTTTTCTAAATTCTCATTCTTTGTGCAGTGCTGAGTGCTCCTATTGACTTGAGTTTTGCATTTGCAAAAGCTTCAGATCTCTGATTAGTATTGGATGAGAGTTTTGAATCTTTTTTTATTTGATAATCATTTCATCTGTGTGCCATTTGTTAGTTTTAACTTCATTCAGGTTCTTCTTAAATTCTAATATTCTCAAAATCGAGGGCACATTTGTCAATAAGCTTCAGATCTCTTAAACTATGCTTTAGAAAGTGGTAGTGATGTGAATTTCTTTTTTCATTTAAAATTTGGTTAAAGTTGGTAAATTATAGCACTGGGATCTCAGGAACTGGGCACTATGCCGATTACTTTGATGTGGATTTGGTTGTTTGTGATTAATTTTATACAGATGAATGAGAAAAGCTGTATGACTACGCAATTTGAAAAGATGAATATTTTTTTTTAGCTTTTGTTATTATTTGCTAATATTGGCAGAAAATATTTAATATGAAAACCATGCTGCCAGAACATATATTTTTATGTGTACACAAGATATTTAGGTCTTAAACACATTTGTATCCTTAGAGGGATGCATTTAGGAAGAGATTCAATGTGCTTCTTAGAAAACACCAGAAAAATATAGTTGCAAAAACTGTTGATGGGTTTTGGTTTTTGGAGGTGTTCATCAATGATCAGTGGTGGTATCTTGCATTCAAAATATTATACTTTTATCCCATTTAAAAATTAAATTGCATAATTTTTTAAAATATTATGGATATTTATTCGAAAAAAAATTAAATTAAAATATTTTTTTATATTAATTAATCTATTAAAATACATTAAGTAATAAAAATTATTTAAAAAATTAAAAATGAAATATATAACAAAAACAATCGGGGAATGCAACTGAATATAGCAATTATGAAGGTGCCCGAACTCATAAAAGTGATATTGCAGAAAATCAAAAGTGGAAAGCTTGAATAAATTGTGGATCTAGGTCTCTAATATCATAAGTAAACCTCGCATCGGCGATTGCAAATATTGATAGTAGTAGATGTAGCAACGAGATGCTTGTCATTTGATGGAGATGGGAAAATTGGGATGATTAACATTGCTAGAGAGCTTGCCCACATTACAAAAGTCATCATTATGGTTCAAGTAGCAAAAGAGGGCCTACCCTTGAAGAAACATTCTCTAATTCAAGCCTTCTTCAGATGATTTCCAAGTCTCCTGATTCTACTTATGTGCATTGAATTCCATGCATCTTAATTTGCTTATATTTTGCAACATCAAAATTCAAACATACTATAGCAAAATGTGTGGAAAAGAGACGGTAAAGGCCTTAATTATATTGAGGAGAAATTATTTTTCCCCAAAGTATTCAAAGATGACGATTTTCTTCACTATATTTATACTAGTGAATTGGTATTTATATATTAAATTTTGGATGTTATATATTGATATTTGTATGTGTGTGTATATAATAATAATAATAATAATAATAATAATAATAATAATAATAATAATAATAATAATAATAATAAATATGTAAGATTTTTATCGACGAAAATTTATTTTTAGCGATGGAAAATTCACTTTTAGTGACGAAATTTACTTTTTGCAATGGCAAAAAGTTCTATTGCGAACTCTCAATTAGTAACCCTCAATATACATGTGTTGCCACGTGTCAAATGATGTATCCAATAATTGATTGCCATGTGTCATCATCTGTCCACATCAGCGATTAACTAACAGTAAAATGGTCAAAGTTAATTGAGATAGATGATGTGAAAAAAATCTCCCATTTTGTAAACATTAGGAGCAAAATTTTCCCTTTTAAAATATGAGGGGCAAAATTGCACATTTTGAAAAATATTAAGGGAAAAATGTATTTTTAGCCATACCGAAATGTTATTTTGACTAGAGTGTGATATGTGACTATTCATTATTGGAATTTAAACTCAGTGTGACATCTAATTTTAAGTCTTTTAGAGTGTGATATGTGACCATTCATATCATATAAAGGTCAACACATGATGTCACATGAAGTGTACTTATAGCTATCCATTTTATACAAAATTATTCTGTGATGCCATGTCAGCATTACAAGCGGTAATTAAAATTAGACAAAAAAAATAATTTTTAATTTTTTTCATTTTATAATTATTGAGCGATAAATTTAGTGATGATGTGAAATTAACACCAAATATGAATTTTTTAATGAAAAAGAAAAATATCCTAAACCTTACAAAATTGAACTAACATGAGCTAAAATGCTTAGAAATTCAATACAACATATAAAAGTTGGAGGACTTTATAGAATAAAATATTACATTAGTTGAAGGATTTGATAGAATAAAATATTATATTTAGAAATTCAAAGATGCTTCTTGTTTTAGTTCATAATATGTCATTGATAATAGGACGGTATACCCAATTGTTCTCTTTACTAAGTACCATAGTTATTAGAACCGAATCGGACTGGTCGATTGAACCGATTTAACCGTAAATCGGTTGGCCAGCCAGTTGATTCAACTAGTAAAAATTGGATTTGGAAAAAACTGAGTTGAACCGAAAAAAATTGGATTAAACCGAAAAATTGGAGAACCGAACAAAACCAAAATTTTTCCTAAAAAGTGTAAAAAATTATTTTTTTTGTATATTTTCACCCACACACACACACACATATATATATATTTTATTACAATGAATCAAAAATATAATAAGTATATTAAATATATATATATAATTGATAAAACACAAAATTTTACCGTAGAATGAGAGACCGCCGACCATGGTGAGTGAGGCTTTAATGACCTGTAAAAAAGAGAACTAGCTTGGTCTTGCCAAGCTTTTGTGTTTCGATGCCTAAGTTAGCTATCGAAATGTGGAGAGAAAGCTTAATAGAGAGAGAGAAAAAAGAGTTAGAGAGAGAAAGAGCCCCCCTTGTTATGGGTATACCTATCAAATTTATATCTTTGAGTGTTGGATTTTTTGGGCTTCTAGTCTTAGATCTCTTCGTGGGCCTTTAATAGGCTGGCCTTATAGTTAATTTTATTTTGGGTATTATCACTAGTTTCCCTCCACGAAATTCGATCTTTGAGATCGAAAGCTCAATAATTTTGAGAGTTACCCGCTTATAGGGAGTTACCTGTTTGGAGAACCTTGTCTTTGGGAGTTACCCGCTTATGGGGAGTTACCCGTTTGGAGAATATCTTGATCTTTGGGAGTTATCCGGCTATGGGGAGTTACCCGTTTGGAGAATACATTATCTTTGGGAGTTACCCGCTTATGGGGAGTTACCCGTTTGGAGAATACCTTGGTCTTTGGGAGTTACCCGCTTATGGGGAGTTATCCCGTTTGGAGAATATCTCGGTCTTTGGGAGTTACCCATTTGGAGAATACCTTGTCTTTGGGAGTTATCTGCTTATGGGGAGTTACCTGTTTTATAATTTTTATCCTGCAAATAATTATTTGCAATTTTATTATGCAAATAATTTTATAAATATTTACTAACCTACTTTATGGTTGCTTATGTTGTCTGAGAAATAACCACATCTGATCCGCTCTTGGTAGTGGAAAAAATCACATTTGATCTGCTCTTGGAGATGGATGGTCTTCCGATCCAATCCGCTCTTGGCAGAGAGATAACCATGTCCGACCGATCGAAATAGTCCGACCAATCATTTTCCATCCGATCCGCTCTTAGTAATGGATGGTCTTTCGATCCGCTCTTGGTGGAGAGATAACCATGTTCGACCGATCAAAATAGTCCAGCCGATCGTTTTCCATCCAATCCATTCTTGGCGATGGATGGTCTTCCGATCCGATCTACTCTTGACGGAGAGATAACCATGTCCAACCGATCGAAATAGTACGATCGATCATTTTTCATCCGATCCGCTCTTGGCAATGGATGGTCTTCTGATGAGATCCGCTCTTGGAGAAGAGATAACCATGTCCGACCAATCAAAATAATTCGATCGATCATTTTCTATCCGATCCGCTCTTGGCGATAGATGGTCTTTCAATCCAATCCGCTCTTGGCAGAGAGATAACCATGTCCGATCGATCGAAATAGTTCGATCGATCGTTTCACATTCGATTCGCTCTTGGCGATGGATGGTCTTTCGATCCAATTCGCTCTTGGTGGAGAGATAACCATGTCCGATCGATCGAAATAGTCCGACCGATCATTTTCCATTCGATCTGGTCTTGGAGATGGATGGTCTTCCGATTTGATCTGCTCTTGGCTGGGAGATAACCATGTCTGACCGATCATTTTCCATCCGATCCGCTCTTGGCGATGGATGGTCTTTCGATCCGATCTACTCTTGGCGGAGAGATAACCATGTCCGACCGATCGAAATAATCCGACCGATCATTTTCAGAGATATTATCCATCTGATAAACTTAAAAGAAAAAATAAATAAATTCTTAATATACATACCTGGTGTTGGGCTAAAAAGACTTTCGACATATATCTTTTCATATCTTTAAAGGTATGGTAGGTAATCACATGCTTTCTTGTTATAGATGTGGGACCCATCCATCATATCTTTCAAGAGATAGAGATGGGTTTGCAGCCAATGCTAGTCATCTATGAAATTTGAGTGCATGTACCCATTAAAAATTGCTTTTTGATTTTTGCTTTCCAGCTTTATTTGTTCTTCCTACTGTTTCTTCACCATCACTTTGTCCGATGGGGGCCTCTCCAGTGAGTTTGGTTGTCACCTTGCTCAATTTTTCTTAGAGCACAGCACCCTTATCACTTCTCTCTTTGCCTTTTTTGCAAGATCAATTTCAGGATCTTTAGATCTAGGCCTTTCATTTGAAAATAAACTCAAGATCTTTCAGATTTAAGCTTTTATTGTGAGATCAAGCTTAAGATTTTTCAGATCTAGACTTTTTCTGTAAAATAAAGCTCAAGATCTTTTCATGAATTTTTCTTTTACAGAGGGGCAATAGTAGATCTGAAGTTTGGCATTAAAACTCCTTTAAAAAGCAGCCATGGTACGAACATCATTCTTCTTTGATTTCAGGCTGAGTAGCTCAAATCCGGCGTCAACTCTCAACGAAAGCACCAAATGATAAAATACAAAATTTTACCGTAGAATGAGAGACCGTCAACTATGGTGAGTGAGGCTTTAATAACCTGCAAAAAAGAGAACTAGCCCGGTCTTGCCGGACTTTTGTGCTCCGATGCCTAATTTAGCTATTAAAATGTGGAGAGAAAGCTTAATGAATAGAGAGAGAAGAGTTAGAGAGAGAGAGAGCCCCTTGTTATGGGTATACCTGTCAAATTTATAACTTTGAGTATTGGAGTTTTTGGGCTTCTAGTCTTAGGCCTCTTCGTGGGCCTTTAATGGGCCGGTCTTATAGTTAATTTTATTTTGGGTATTATCAATAATTTTTATTATTTATTTTTAAAAAAAAAATTAGTATTTTAAATTCTAAATATGTTACTTAATAATTTAATATACTTATTATCTATTTGGATCATTGTAATAGTATATTAAATTATTAAGTAATATCTTTAGAATTTAAAATACTAATTTTTTCCAAATAAATAAATAATGAAAATTTAAAATATACATATATATATATTAAATTTTTATTATTTATTTATTTGAAAAATTAGAATTTTAAATTTTAAAAATATCACTTAATAATTTAATATACTTATTATCTAGTCCGGTCGAATCACGAACTCTCAGCCTTGCCGGTTCTTTATCCAGTCCGGTTTTAATAACATTGCTAAGTAGAATGGTCACAGTGTCTTTGATGTTGCATGAGAAAACAATACTCCACAACATTCTCGCTAATAACGCTCCGACAGTTAAATTAGTGCCTTTAAGTAGAAAATGATATTTGATGAGCAGAAAATGTTTTCATACCTGAATGTACCTTTTTATATGGTGTTCTGCATTAATGCTCGCATAACTAATGCTTAACCAAGAGTTATAATGGCTGGATTGTAACATCTGAACTGTGTTTGATTAGGCAAAGCTAGCTTACTCCTTACTTTATTAGCTCGATTTGCAACGTTGTTACGCAGTTGGAAATAAAACATATAGAAACAGTCGAAAACTTCATCGATTGGATTCCAAATTTCAACAATTTTTACCATTTGGCTGTATGAATCAATTGAGAAAATTATTAAACACCTCTCAAACTATTCAAAGCATTGACTTCCCAATTTGACATTCTTTTTTCTTGAAATTAAAAATAAGAAGAAATTCAATTCACTGTTAAGGACTTGAAACGCTTGATTCAAATCCTTACAATTAATGAGTGTTTGAGGCTTCCAACATGAAGAACATGTTCTCCTAAGGCAAGTTTCCTGCTTCCAGATTCATCCACCACACTCAAATGCTTGCAAACATCAACCTTAAACCTTACCATTGAGCTTTGCCTTGAATCCACGGAAATCTTTTCAAAATCCAACAGCTGTTTCTTTGGTGCATTGTGCACTGATGGTGGAGTAGAGAATAAGAATAATGTATGGCTTGCTTTCATTTTTCCCACATTCCAGACTTTCATATGTAAATCAAATGCTAAATTCTGGCAAGTTTGCTCATCAATAGCATCAACTGATTTGCAATTTGTGGATGAACTACAAACATGCAATTGCTCTGAGGGAACCAATACTAATTGAGGTGCTTGGACTATTTTGTGTTTGATTTCGGAATAGCTTAGCCCATCTCCGAACGAATAAACTGTTTCTCCTGTGTAGAACCTGTAAGTTCGACCAGGATAGCCACTGGAAGGATCTGGTCTCATGTTCATGTTTGTCATTGGTACTTTGTCTACGTATGATTGTGGATACCATGTCATAGGCAATCTCCCACTTGGATTGTAATAACCAAAAATAACATCAGCTATGGCAGCTCCACCAGCTTCGCCAGGATAACCAACCCATAGGATGCTTGTAATTTTTTTGTTAGTTTTCGCAAATGAGACATCCATTCCTCCTCCAGACATTATTACCAGGATTACTGGTCCTTTGGATGAATTGGCAACTTCTGTTACTAAAAGCTGCTGTTGGCCAGGAAGAAGAATGTTGATCCTGTCACGACTCTCTGCCTCAATAGATTGATCAGCGCCCATTATAAGCACAGTAGCATCTGCTGCAGCTGCAATTGTCTTGGCAGCATCCAACTGAGCTGAAGCGCAAGCAACATTCGAGCAGCCAGCCTCGTACGTGGTTGCAACTGATGATGTTAATCCTTGCAAGGGAGTTGTGTATTTACATGGAGTACCTAGAAATTTCACAATCATTCATAAGGATTGGACAGGAAGAATTTCTTTAAAATTGATTTAAAAGTATAAGCTTTATTTACCCTCGTAGTTCCCAATCATTGTTTTCGTGACATTCGCGTTGGGTCCAATTACTGCTAAGTTTTTTATTGCAGTAGGAGAGAGAGGCAAGGATGTTGCAGAGTTCTTAAGCAACACGATCCCTTGCCTTGCAGCTTCACGGGCTAGCTCCTGGTTCTGCGGTGTGCATACATCTTTAGGACCCAAATTCCCATACAATTGCTTGCTGGGATCGCCATCAAAGAAACCGAGTCTCATCAAAGTGGCAACATTGTTCGAGATAGCCTTATCGATGGCTGAATCATTTACTAATCCCGCTTTTACCGCAGCTTCAGTGTGTTGGCCTAGGAAAGATCCACAGTTCAGGTCCAACCCTGTAAAAAAAAAAAATTAGAATTATCAAAACACTAATCCTGATCCCAAAATAATTAGGAAGTTTGCTATTGTACCTGCCGATATGGTTATAGCAGCAGCTTCTTCTGGTGTTTTGGTATAATGTTGGGAATTGTAAAGCACGTCTACTGAATCACAGTCAGAAACAATATATCTGCAAGAACCATTTGATTAAGTGTTGTGCCAAAATGATTACAGATTAGGGTGAAATTTTGGATGACTAACATACCCATTTAGTTTCCATTCGCCTCGAATTACCCCAGAAAGTAGGTCCGGGTCAGCACAAGTAGGCTTACCATTGACCTGATTGTAGGAACACATGACACTAGCAACATTTCCATCAATAACACAACTCTTGAATGGTGGTTGAAATGTATCATCCATATCTTGCTTTGTTACCTGTTCATCACACAATCAAACAAGCCGAAGGAAACAAAAAGGAATGACAATCATAAATTCTCACAAAAATGTTGACTTAGTAAAATTAAATTGAATGAAAAATTAATTACCACAGCATTGAAATGGTAACGATCTGTTCCTTTCCAATTATCAAGATCATAAGCTGTATAATGCTTACAACATGCAGCAACCTTAAGCTTATTGGAATCACCATCATCTCTTTCTTGCAGACCTCTAACATAACCCGACCCGTATTTACTTGCAAGTAATGGGTCTTCACCTGGAGTCTCCTGGCCTCTTCCCCATCTGGGATCACGAAATATATTAATATTTGGCGACCAAAATGTCAATCCTGCCAATCCCGCATTGTACATTGCTCTAGCTTCAGTAGAAACCACCTTGCAAAATCATACGGCAACCTCATTTGTTAGGATAGGAAATTTTCTCTTTTTAGTATTTTCAAATTTTTTATAGAAAGACATAATCAAACGCTCATAAGAATATCCTAAAATCTGCTGAATTTTGCGTAACATTGAAGAGCGTTAACTAAAAGATATATAATAATTGATTTTAGGTAACAAAGCTATGGTGGATGCAGATTTCATAATTATAATCCCACCTACTTTCCTTCAAAAAAAAAACATTAATATTTATTATTAATCATCACCAAATACGATTTTTACACCAACAAAGTCTGCATCCAATATAACAACTGCAACGCTTTATTACTAACAACTTAAGTTGAATAACCAATCTAAAAACAAAATCAACAGCTTGTATTTATTTATTCATTTTATCTCACTATTGGAGGACCTTTTTAAATATAAATTCGAGAATACTCAATTCTATTCTGAATTAGCTGGTACCATAGATTTAAAGAAATTAGAAGTATTAGAAGGGATATTAGACTTTAGAGACCAACAAAATAGCTTATGCTCATAAATTTCGTCAACTGTAGAACTAGCATCAAATCTCAAAGATCAAAAATCTTGTTTGACGTTAATTCTAAACCATTTTCTTCAGATAAAACGTATTTTCAACAAAAGGGTGATGCATCTTTTTCTTTCTGTCCTCTAATTTCAAATCATTGGTCGGAGTAAAAATCAAGGAAGAAAAGAAAGGTTGATTATGACGTGAAAGAAAAAAGACACCATTGATGAAAATATATATTAACCAACTGTAATATCACCATAACACACATACAGCTATTGGCTATGCTTTAGTGGTAATGAATTTTTTCTTTCTTTTTCATAAACATAATAACCTAAATAAATTAACCCGATTAATTCAAATTTCTCATAAACGTTACTACAAAAGTGTCGACGTATTTTTTTATTTTTTATTTTTAAACTCAGACTCAGAGACCTGTTTTTTAGGAGAAAAAAAACTTTCAATAGTTATATCTCACCTCTTAGTTGAATTTTTCTTTCAGAAGAACAATTGGAAAGACATAAACATTGGAAGAGAGAAGAAAGAAGAAGAAGAAGAAATGGGGTTGATGTTAAAACAAACCTTTCCAATGGCTTGAAAGAGAGAAGCATTAAAAGAAGCAGCAGTTAAAATGACTTGAGGGAAACTGGTAGCTCCAGGTACCACATTGGAGAAATGGGTACCGGGACCCACATAAGACACACCATGTAAAGCTTCAGACCACCATTCATATTGTGGGATTCCAAGTCTGCTCACATTTGCTGCTTTATTTACCAAAAACCCAATCTTCTCTTGCAATGTAAGTCTCTTCACAAGGTCTTCAACTCTTTCAATCATTCCCAAAGACACGTTACAAAATCCAAAACTACCCACTGATGGATTGCTCTTCGAATCACAAGCGAAAACAGCCGTTGATTGTGCAAATACTCGGTTTCTTGAACTCAAACAATCAAACCAAAAACAGAGGAATAAAAAACAGAGCACCTTAGGTGCTCCAGAAGCCATGAGAAAAAAAAAATAATGTTTTCAAAATATTATCTCTCTTTGAGAGTAAAGAGTAAAATAATGGTATAGATTATGAAAAGAGGAAGTTGTTTTGTAGCAGCTCGTGAAGGATCATTGTATAGGAATGAAGGACAGTGAATAGTGGCAATATAAAAATTGATGAAGGGCCAGTTTGGGCAGAAAGAAAAAGACCAATAATCTATTATTTCAAGAAGGAAGATGAATTAATTTATAAGAGTCCGTGATGGGTTTCTCGTCTTCTATTCTGTGTTTGTTGGGGCTGTTTTTGTTTGCTAGCTCTGCAATTTGCATAGGGGAAATTGTGTGAGAGATTCTGTGAGAATGGCTCTCATATATAAGTGTTCGATCGAGAGAGAGAGAGAGAGAGAGCCAGTCAATTAGTATCTATTATCCATATAGTTCTATTATATACGACTAATTGCTAAACTTTTTGAATTTTACCTATCGGCATTTATTTGTGACATTAATTTTCTAAATTTTTATTATTTAATCCTTCATTAATAGAATCTTAAGTGATATATACTGTTTTTTTCTCTCATACTAATCTGGCAGAAAAGACGACACATAGTTATCATGCTAATCAATTCCGTTAATAAAAATTCAATATCAAAAAATAATAAAAATTTAGAAATTTGATGTTATAAAATCAATATTCGGAGGTTTAAAAAAAAATCAAAAAAATCAGCAACATTTGATTTTTGCCGTTTTTATTGTGTTTGTTCTTTTGGGTTGGGAATGAAAAAGAAAATGTCAAAATTAAGTGCACGTATCCATTCCTCCTCGTGATAGATAAATAAAAGGCAAATGTTTAGGCTCCTTACGGCTTGGCAGCCGCATGAGAAGGGCCCGGAGGATCATTAAATATTTCATTTGTGGTTCTAAGACCGACCATTTTGGATCCCCTTTGGCCTTTTCTTTTCGGAAGATGGTTAACCTCTGCTCTATTTAGCTGTGAGTAAAAAATATCAAAAATCGTTTCGAATCGATTTTTTTTTATTAATCAATTCAATAGTTTTTATTATAATTTTTAATTTATATATTTTTAATTTTTTATTATGATTTCAATTTTTGAATATCAGTTAACTATTAACGGTTCATATTAGGAGTGAAAAAAATATCAAAATTTAAATTAACCAAAAAATTGATCCGTAATCAAATTGATTTTTAAATTAATCGATTTAAAAATTAAAATTTATTCTTTTTATTTTTAAAAACTGACGAATAACCATTAATTAATGGTTAACTAATCTATATATATTTTATATATTATATTTTAAATTTTTCTCCTAAATTTTTTAATAATTTAGTAATTTTTAAATATTATAATATATAACTTTATAAAATATTATTATAATATATACTTTTAATAAATAAATATTAAAATTATCTTTTTATTACTATTATTTATTCATTATTTGTATATAATTAGCACTCTATTGTTAGTTTCATATTAAATATATTTAATTTTTATAATTTATTATAAATATTTTATTTTTATTTTTATTTTTAATGAATATTATATTTAATTCGTATTTTTTTATTTTTAAATATTTTTAACTATTAAAAATAATATTGCAATTTGTATAATTTATTAAATTTATATTTTTAAATTTTTTAATAGTTAACCAATAAAAAATTCAAAAAAATTGGTAAAAAATAGAAACTGATATAATTATTAACCGAAATTAATGAAGTAACTAATAAAATTGTTAATAGACCGGTTAATGGGTCCATGCTCACTGATAGTTCATATATATATATATATATATTGTAACGCCCCAAAACCCAAGCCGGTTCATAAGACTAGTAAATTGGAGATTATGTATTGGAAATTAGTATTTTGATACCGGTTTGCAAGGGTCGATTTGTCAAGAATGCGGTATGAGCAAGTATAATTTCAGGATTTTGAAATTTATAACTGTAAAATAAGCATGAATTGAAAACTAGTAATAAGGAGTCAAAAACAAAATCTAGGGATAATAATAATAATAATAATAATAATAATAATAATAATAATAATAATAATAATAATAATAATAATAATAATAATAATAATAATAATATTAAACATAAAATATTTTAGTAGGGAGACCTCTAGACTTTTCTTAGGGGAAGATTTGAAATATATTATGTATTAAATGAAAAAAAAGAGAGGAAAAAAAAAAGAAAGAAAATGAAAAAGAGAAAAGGGAGAGGGGAGAGAGGGTTGATCGGAGAAGGAGAGCAGGGAGGGAACGGCGTCACCACCGGCTCGCCAACGGAACCCTCCATCGCCGACGGAGCTCCTGGTGTCGCCACCTTTCCCTAGCACCGGTCACAACAGCAGCGCACTTCGCCTTGGCCACCAAGAGCGTCACCGACGATCGGTGGCTTCCTCTCCTCTCTCCGACGATCGGTGGCGGCGACTAGCAGCACGACCAGCACCGGGGGATTCCAACGGGAGAGGCGAATCTTCTGAGCTCCCTCATCGCACTTCACTCGCCGATGGTGCTTAGATCGGATCGGAGACATTTCGGGGTTCAAGGCTGAGTTCCGATCATTGGGGGAGGTGCTTAAGCGCGTGAACACCGGCAGCAAGGTCTTGAGGTTTTAGCCTCCACAGTGGCAATGTTGATCCACTCCGGTGAGACTCCGATGAAGTTTCGATCACCGGTCTGGTGAGTACAGTAACTCGATTTCTTGGTCAAAAATGAAGGATTTAGATTTTTCTTCTTCTTCTTCTTCTTTATTTAATTGTGTGTGTGTGTGTGTGTGTATATATATATATATATATACATAGTAATTGGTTGAAAAACACTTTTGATATATATATTGGACCAAATAGAACCGAAACCATTTGAAATATAGAATCATAAATGCAGCTATATAAATAGTTAGATTTGGAAACATTTTGTATAATAAATAAAGAAGTATAAAAGTATTAATTATAGCTAAATGATGAGATCGTTAATGAAATGGATAAAAAGGTAAAATCTAAGGAATGGTTGAGTAGGTAAATAATTAATGATGTAGAATTATTATAAATTAAAAGAAATTATTAAAATGGTTGATTAAATAGAAATTATGGTCGTAGTTAAATACTTATTTTCTGGATATATATGGAAAATAATGGAATGTAATTACATGCACATTATAGTCTACAATAGGTGTTACAAAATGCATGTTTAAGTGTGGAAACATGCTGAGAATTGGTATAGCATTTGTTTGTCTTATTATTGCTTATCCCTTCATACTGTTTCTTTGAAAAGTTATGACTGTAATAAGATAACTTATTGCTATAAAGTGGTTATGAAAACAAAACACTGAGGGGTCGGCATGATCTCTAAAGCAGACATGTGACGCCCAAAGAGGACAATATTGATTAGTGCTCCGGCATGATCTCCAAAGCAGACATGTGGAGGCACTGAGGGGTCGGCATGATCTCTAAAGCAGACATGTGACGTCCAAAGAGGACAATATTGATTAGTGTTCCGGCATGATCTCTAAAGTAGACATGTGGAGGCACTAAAAGACACATTTTGGGGGCTCCGGCATGGTCTCTAAAGCAGACATGTGGGGTACCTCAAAAACAAAACCAAGCGTTGCCTAGCTCCGGCATGATCTCGAAAGCAGACGTGTAGAGTGACAGGTGGAAAACGGACAATATCCACTAGCAGCAGCGATCTGGGCTGTTACAATTATATATATAAGTATGCATTTTAAATTTTGAATCTTATGACTATTAGACGTACATTATATATTGTCGTATATGATTAATTTGAATTACAATTAATTACAACTAATGATGATTGGTATTGAATATATATATATATATTTGAATTGTGATTAATTGTGTGTTACACAATCTGGAGTAGTACGGTGTAATTAGGAATGTGTATAATACAGATATGTATCTATAAGTGTTTGAAAAGTGACAAGCGATATTCTTGCCTAAACCAGATTTAATGGTTACTTGTTTAAAGTACTATATTGAGTCTTAGACTTGGAGAACTACGTGGTTCTGATTCCCTAAATGGGATACGTAGGAAGCTTGAGAATTGATATCTCAAGTCCGAACCAAATTATATTTATATAATTATGCACATTGTAATAAGTACATTAGATCCTGGTAATGAAATTCTTATTTATATAATAATGTATATGTTTATAATTATGGTGAACTAAGCTTCTATATTGAAGCCAATTATATAAATTGTGTTAATGTGACTTGTATATGAAGAAATTTTTAATATATGTATAAATTACGTGAAGGATTATAAGAATTTGTTGTAAATAGGCATGTAAGTTAAATATCATATGAATTCAGTGAGTTGTGTGGATAAGCTTTAAATGAACTGTGCTTGAGTAGTGGTGATTATGTAAAGATGAAATTATAGAAGTGTTGTGTTATTGATGGAAGTTCTGGAGCTGGAGGAATGATATTGGGAGTGTAAAATTAAGTTTTTGCAGGTTTGGGTAGCATAAATTTTAAACTGTTATGCTGCCGAAATTTTATTTAAGTGTATAGTAAAATTTTAAACTGTTATGCTGCCAAAATTTTATTTAAATATCAATTAATTGAGATTCTGAAAGTAGTTATATAATCTTAGAAATGTTTTATAGTTTTCCACAGGAAGTAGCTATTAATAAAGGGAGATCCTGTCGAAATTTTGATAGAATAAATAATATTTTAAATTAATAAACTTTTTTAAGATGTAGTCAAACCTTAAAGTTGATCCTCACAAAGAGATCCAAACCCGTGTGTGACATCTGGTATCCGGGTCTTTTAAACTGGCCAGGTACAGGGTGTTACATATATAGTTTTATTTTTATATTTTAAAAATTTTTCTTTATTTTATAATTCTCTCTAAAATTTAAATAAAATAATACTTTAAAATATACTTAAATTTAAATTTTTATTTTTATTCCTTAATTTTTTATATTTTTCTATAAAATTTATATAATACTTTCTATAAAATTTATATAATACTTTAAACTAAATTTATATTATATTTTCTCTTTAATTATATAGTAATATTTATATATAGTAACCAATAACTTTTATATATATGTTTTTTTTATCATATATAATAGTATTTAATTAATTTTTTATATATTTGAGAGTTTATATTTTAATATTTAATATTATCTAAAGTTTTATTTGACTTAAAATCAAGTATATTAATTTTCAACAAAATATCATATTTAATTTATAATATTAACTGTTAATTTATTAAACATGAATTTTGATTAGTAAATTATGTTTGTTTTGTGATTTTTTTCAAAAATTACTTTGCATATTTATAATTGAATTGAATTTTATCTAATTTTTTTATAATTTTATATTATAAATTTTAATAGTTAATTGAAAAATATTAGTTAAATAAACTGAAAAAAATCGAATATAATGAACTAATTAATAGTTAATGATTTTAAAAAATTAATATTAATTGGTTGATTAGGTTTTTTTTACTTATAAATCAGTTTATCGGTCCATGTTTATCCTTAGTTCTATTATCTCCTTGTCTTTTTTCTTTCCAAGAAGTAAAAGTTTTTGATTTTTTTTGGTTATTATTGGGGTCCATGATTTCTTTTCTTATTCTCCTTTTTTTGGAATTTTTTTATTTCTATTAACAAATATTAAAAATTACTCATGAGAGAAGTTAATATAATTATTAATCCATTCCTCCCATCAATTTCTTCCTCTTTATATATAAAAAAATATCTTAAATAAATTGTCACTTTATAAAATTTATTAGATACATCCCAATTTTTTTTTATATCATATTATCAACATAACATTTTATAACTTCATTACTATATCTCATTTTCTATATTTTTTTTAATATTTTTATCATTTTAAAATACTATTGGATAATAGTGATATTAGATCTATCAAATTTCAATTTAAGCCATATGACTCGTATTCAACTTTGAACTTTAAAAATTTCATTCTTGAACCAATGCGTAGGATCTAAAAAATTCGGATCAAATTCAGATTGACCTACAAGTCAAGATGGGGTTGTGAAGAATTTGTGTTCATGCACCCCTCTTTTCTCTCAAAATCCTAAGCTCTTTTTCTCTCTAAATTTAAAATTTTTTATTTTTTCCATTTAACTTTAAGGTTGTCGCCAGGCCATCTACGAGTGATAGTCACATTCTTATTTCATCTTCTTTAGTTTTTATTTATGTTTTAAAATTTTTTGTGCTTTTTAAATTTTGATACAATTTTCGTATCGATATAAATCTAAATTTTTCCGTTGTTTTTAATTTTGTATTCTTTTGATTTTCTTTGGTAGTTTGATGTTTTGTTTCAATAAAATGAAATTTGATCTTTTTTTTTTAATCTCAAATTTGATTTTTTTATTTATTTAAATTTTATTTGTATTTTTATAAATCTGATTCGTTTGTATTAATTAAGTTTGAATAGAATTTAAATTTTTGTTATACAAATTTGTCTTCCTCAATTAAAAGTTGTTGTCTTCCTCAATAAAAGTTATTTGTTTTCTCTAATATAGAGAAGTTATTTGTATTTCTTAATGAAAGTTATCAGCCTTCTTCAATGGAAATGAGTCCGAAACTTTTGCTTTATATAAATAAATGAGTTAAATTTTTTACTGAAAGTCACATTATATACAATATATTATCACCATCTACTGTTTTTGTTAAAAAAATTTAGAGACTTTTTAGTAATTTTATTTATTTTGTACATCATTTGTATTTTAAAATTTTATTTGTACTGTGCATATTTACATTTTAAATTATTAATAGAACAAAAATTTAATTTGTATAAAAAAATAATGAAATATTAAAAAATAGTTTATGTCACACTTTAATTGATGCAAGTATATAACAATAATAAATTGAATTTTGCTAAAAGTTAAAAGCAGAACTGAATTTTTGTATTAAAATAATCAATAATCGAACTTTTTTAAAAAATTTTATATGATAAAGACCTTATTTTTAAAATAATTTTATTATTAATTGAATCGGATCAATAAATTAAAATTTATATATTTTAATAATTGAACTGATTAACTGAATTAATTCACTTCGGTTTTTACTAAAATCAAACCATAATCACCCAAGAAGCAAACGCGTTCCATAAGAAGTTGCCATTGTTTATGATTACCAGATGGAATAAAATTCAAGATGAAACTGCAATTAAAAAAAAAAAGAATTTTGTCCTAAATTTACCCAAAAATTAAAATCATTCTAAGAAAGGATAAGAATAATAAAAATATTAGGTGGATGGAGCCAAGCCAAGCCGAGCTGAAAGAAATAGCGAGTGGAAAGGAAAAGCAACTGTATTCTAACGTGCAGGAATCATCCTAGTTGGTCACTTTTGTTTTTCTGCAACTAATATCAGCCCCGTGATTGGCCAGCGATTTTGATTACGCCTACCCTACCATCACTTTTTCCCTCTCAAAATCTCAAATACAATTCCTTTTTTTTGTTTTTTTGGGAGTATTCATCGTGTGCACAGCATATATCGAATTTTTCTGAATATTCAATCCGATCCTACTCTAATTGCGATTTGGATAGTATTTAAACGTATTTAAAATGAATTTGAGTATTGAATATCCTATGCGTAGAATTTGAACCCAATTCAAGTTTATGTCCCTAAATATTCATTATCTGAATCCATTCATAACATTAATTATTAATTAATTAAAAAATAATATTAACTCTTATATTTTTTATAAAATTTAATTTTTAATTTATTTATGATATTATAGTAAAATTTATGTTTATAAATTATATACTACACTTTATTTATTAAAATTACTATTAATATTAAATATATTCAATTATATATATATATATATATATATATATATATATATATATATATATATGTTAACTAGGAGTATAAACCGATTAACCGGTTCATGAGCAAAAAATTGACCAGTACATTAACATCAATTTTTTTAAATTATTAATTATTAATGAGTTTGTTACATTTCGGTTAATCAGTCTATCGATTTGATTAATTAATATATTTCGATTTATTATTAAAATTTATAACATAAAATTATAAAAAATTAAGCAAAATTTAATTCAATTTCAAATGTATAAAGCAATTTACGATAAAAATCACAAAATAAATATAATTTACTAGCCAAACTTCATGTTTAATAAATTAATAGCTAATATTATAAAATAAATTTGATATTTGTTGAAAATTAACATGCTTGATTTTAAGTCAAATAAAATTTTGGATAATATTAAATGTTAAAACATGAATTCTAAAATATTACAAAATGTAATTAAATGTTATCATGTATGATAAAAAATAAAAAATATAAAAGTTAATCAGTTACTACATTTAAATATTATTATATAATTAAAGATAATGGCATAATATAAATTTAGTTTAAAGTATTGTATAAATTTTATAGAAAATTATAAAAAATTAATGTATAAAATTAAAAAATATAATTTAAATTTATTTTAAAGTATTTCATTTTGTCTTTAGCCAAGTGGATCAATCACTCTCTTTGATGTGCATCTCTTTTGATTTTAACCTGTTTAGATGGTAGAATCCTTCCATAGTCAGAAAATATCTATGCTTCTCTTTGCTATGCATCTGTTTTGATTTCAACATGTAATGCTCATTCTAAATGTTTTTCTCTTGTTATCATACAAATCATATTGATAATAACCATAACTTTTTACCTGTTCTTTACATCATTATTGAGGAGCATACTCGGTTTGCATATTACAAACTCACGTATTAATATCATGATCAAGATTAAACATTTCATATGCACATTTTCATGTTCAACTAATTTATATATATACACTATTATACCTTACAAAATTTATGCTTATCCAATCGCTTTTACATTACATCATCTCCTATTACAAAATATCATATACAAAAGCAAAAGTAAAAGCAGAAATACAAGGTTCATACTTTCAACTCTTTTTAAGTCTTGTGTTGGCCCTCCTATTGCAGATCAAATCACTATGGAAGAGTCCTAGCATGGATACTTGCACGAATAAATATCCGTGTTAAGCTATAAAGTTCAATGGAGAACAGTTAATATTTGAACAACCACTCGTAGTGATTATTTCCAAGCACACAAGAATAAATTAATAAGATATAATAATAGTAATATATTTACATCAACTATAAAGGCAATCTCAACAATTAAAGGGAAGAACAATGACATGAAAATATTGTAATACAAGTTCAATCATATATTATATCATTGTTTAGCATATACTTTATCTCTTTATCATTTCCTATGATTGCCTGCTGAAGTTCTATGGGTGTGGATAACGGGTGTTGTGGATACCTGTAAGTATCAATCATATGAATACCCATAGGTATTTAATCTTGTGGACACTTGAAGGTATCAAACATGTAGACCCAAAAGGGGTTGAGACTGTGGTCCCAAACAGGGTCAAAACTATGGTAGTTGTAACTATACCATATAGGTATGCCTATCTATCCACAATCAAGTTCTATATGCAGGAATTAAATTATCTTTCATATCATTTCATTCATCATGTTTAATTCATTATGGTGTACATTTGTGCATATACAAGTATCCATAAACAATCACAATAGTGTAACTTTGATCATCACTGTATATTCTTAAGAATATAAGCATTCATATACATATGCATTATTTAATTGGAACATCTTCATTAATACATATTCACATATATTTATGCATGTTCAAGTATGTATGCCTTCATTTGTATTCTTATATTATAGTTACATTGGTTTAAATGTATAAAGTTGATATGTGGGCTTTAGTGGTAGCCTAAATTAACTCATATGCTTATGTTCCCTTATGTTAAGGTTTATTTTATAACTATATTTCAATATTTCATGATGCATTTCATATATTTCATGACACATATTACCCCTATTTTTATATTTAAAGTGCTTTAAAAGTGTCCAGGGAAGTTCAAGTAAGTTTCGATAGTGTTTCAGAGTTTAAAAATCAAGTTTGGGCTAAAACGGAGAGTGACCCAGTGGCTAAAATGGAGGGTGACCCACTAGGACTAAGGTATGGTCTCATTGGGTTCTTTGCTTCTTTCTGGTTTAGGGAATGTTGGTCCAGTCGGGTTGATTTTGGGTTTTTGTTTCTCAATCGGTAGCCTTTATGCTTTAACTTGTGAGAGGTTTTTGACATAGTAAACGATATTTCTAAGCAAAGTAGTCTTCTATAAAGTTGTTCTCCTATGTCTTTAGTTTACAAATCATTAAAAATAACTTAATTTGAGCTTTTAAATCTTTAGATATTCATCAAATAGTGCGAACTACGTTTAATGATAGGGCAATAGACATTGTTACATTTCAAACTAATTTTTGACAATCTTAAAGGCAAAAATAGACTTTGACCTCTCATAAGAAATTTAGGTATATGAGTCTAATTTACTAGAAAATTGAATTATTCAATTTGAGGCTCTACAACTCAACTTATAAGCAAAATAGCCTTGCAGGGTCAAGTAAACCCTAGGATAAAATTTTCCTATTTCAACAATAATTTCCATATTTTATCTCCTATGCACAAACAAGTATCACAATCATGTTTCTATCTCATTTACATATCTAATATACGATTCATAATCATTTTACATTAGCAAGCACATGCAAAAATATTAAGAGTTCTCATACCTTTTGATGCAATCAAAAGTACATTTTTAACCCCTCTCCTATTTTTTCTCTTTCTTCTTGTTGGCCTATCTTTATACATGAAAAAACCACATATATAAACATCTATTTATTCCATCAATTTCATTCCCTAACATATGGGACAAAAGAGAGGTAAAAGGAAAGGATTATTACCTTAGAAATGTCTAAAAACTAAATTTTATCTCCTTTCAAACTATATGGCTGAAATTAGGGTGTTGTTTGGTGGTGGAAATGGATGATTTTTGTGGAAAGAATGATTGTGTTTGGTCACCTAATGTGGCTGGCCATCTCTCCCCTTTTATTCGTAGTTTTTCTTTCATTTTCATGAGATTTCTAGAGAGAGCCAGATGGCTTTATCCAATAGGTCCACTTGTGGGTCCTGGCTGAATTACATCTTAATCTCTCATTCTTTTCAATTTATCATTTCCACCCCAACACATATCCTTTTTTTTTAATTTAATCCCTACATCATGCCTCTTTCTAATCATGTATGTGCATGCCTTAAAGTAAAATTATCATAATGCCTCTTTCTTTTAAAGTAATTCCCTCTAGGTCCCATCTTACAATTAACTAACCATGTATGTATCAACTTTAATACTACTTAAAAATGTACATATTCTTGTAGGGCATATGTCAGGGCCTCACATTTCTCTCCTCCTTAAAAGAATTTCGGCCTTAAAATTTATACCTGATTTAAATGGCTTTGGATATTGTGCCCTCATAACTGACTCAGGTTCTCAAGTTGCTTCTTCCATACCATGATATTGCTATAATAATTTAACCAAGGGAATCTATTTATTTTATAATTGTTTGATTTCTCTAGCCAATATTTCCTTTGGCTCTTCATCATATGGGTAATCAGGTTGAACTTTTATCTTCTGTAGGGGCAATATGTGAGACTCATCCAATCGATTCCCTTTGAGCATTAAGATATGAAAGATATCATGCAACTTGGATAACTTTGATGGGAGTGCCAACCTATAAACAACTGGTCCAACTTATTCCAAAACTTCATATGGACTAATGAATCTTAGGCTAAGCTTCATTTTCTTCCCAAATTGTAGTACCTTTCTCCAAGGTGACACCTTTAGGAATACTTTATCACCAACTTAATATTCGATGTCTTTCCTTTTCAAATCTGCATATGAATTTTGTCCATCACTAGCTGCTTTTAATCTCTGTTTAATAATCTACACCTTATGTTTAGTATCTTTGATAATATCAGGACCAATTATCTTATTTGCAACTAACTCGATCTAGCAGATTAGATTTCTACACTTTTGACCATATAAGGCTTTATAAGGTGCCATTTCAATTCTAGTTTGGTAAATATTATTTTATGAAAATTCTATCAAAGCAAGGTACTTGTCCTAACTACCCAAGAAATCTAAAACACATCCTCTTAACATATCCTTTAATACTTGTTTAACCCTTTTAGATTGCCCATCCATCTGTGGGTGAAATATTGTACTGAATTGAAGTTCTGTACCCAAAGCCTGTTGTAAACTCTTTCAGAATTTAGATATGAACCTTGGATCTTAATCAGAAATTATAGATAACGGCATTCCATTCAACCGAACAATTTCATTTACATACAATTCTGCTAACTTATCCATTTAATAGTTCGGCCGAACTACTATGAAGTGAGCTATTTTAGTAAACCTGTCAACAATCACCTATACTACATGATGCTTCCTTTGTGAGAGAGGCAGGCCTATAACAAAGTCCATGGTGATATTTTTCCATTTTCATTGTGGAATCGAAATGGGATTTAGCAATCCCGAGGGAAGTTAGTGCTCAGATTTCACCTATTGGCAAGTCAGACACTTAGAAACATATTCCATTACACCCTTTTTCATTCTTGGTCACCAATAAAATTATTTCAAATCTCAAGAGATGGATGAGCTATGAAGTGTATAGGTGAGGTGTTACATGTGAGTTAAATATGGAGCATAAGTATATGTTTAGAATTATGTGGTTCTGATTCTCAATTTTTGGGAAATGTAAGAAGCTTTGAATACTAGTTATGAGTTCGAACCAAATGCTAGATGTAATGTTAAATATTCTAGTATTAGTAACAAGATAAGGAAGTGGCTTGTAAGATTATTTTGAGTATTATTAACAACGCTAAGGAAATAACTCAATATAGTAGTCTAAGCAATTGTGTTCAGAGTAGAGTGGAGTTAATGACTATTAAAGGTAGTGGAACTGAAGTAAATAGTTAATCTATTTGTGTACTTAAGAATGATTCTAGTAATGAAATAAACTTGTCCTTAGTTATATGTAATGAATAATTTTTATTACTATAAATAATTTAGTCATATGTATTGCTTGAGTAGGTCTCGAGTTGAAGATATCTTAGAGGCTAGGTCTTTGGCAAAAGGGCTTCTCGAAGATGTAGTGTAGACCATGGAAAGTAGTACATTCTATACATTTCTTATTGTATATTTAACTAAGGCTATGTGTATATGCAATTAAAACTCTACCTTTGTTATAAAGATTCAAATTTAATGATATGTGTTTGATATCAAGTTTTAACGAATATTGCAGTGATGCTTGTATTAGCTATATTGATACATTTTTATAGTAGGTGTAGCATCCCCGAATAATCCTGAGGGGTATGAGGGTGTTACAAATCTGGTACAAATTTCCATCTACATTATTGTAACATCAGAGTTGCCATCATTTTCTGACTTAAGGCATCAACCACCGCATTAGATTTCTTAAGGTGGGAGTTGACTATGCAGTCACAATATTTTAACAACTCCAACCATCTATGTTGCCTCAGGTTGCATTCTCTTTGTGTAAGTAGATACTTGAGACTCTTGTGATCTGTATAAACCTTACATCTCTCCCCTTTTAAGTAGTGTTGCCTTATTTTCAAAGCAAACACCACTGCTGCCAATTCTAGGTTGTGTGTAGGGTGATTATGTTCATTAGGCTTTAATTGTCTTGATTCATATGCTGCAAATTTTCCCTTTTGCATCAACACACATCCCAAACCATTTCTAGAAGCATCACTATACATGAAAGATTCTTTAGTTGGAGTTGGTTGTGTCAAGACTAGAGCTTTTATTAACATCTTTTTCAACTATTCAAAGTTCGCTGGACATCTATTATTCCATTCAAACTTGACACCTTTTTGAATTAGCCTAGTGAGTGGAGAAGCAATCATTGAAAGTCCTTTTACAAAGCGATGATAGTATCTTGCTAGGCCTAGAAAACTTCTTACTTTTATCACATTTTAAGGTGGTTTCCAATTAACAATGGCTTCAATCTTACTAGGATCCACTCTAATACCTTTTGATGACATGATATGCATAAGAAAGGAAACTTCTTTAAGCCAAAAATCATAGTTACTCAGTTTGGCATATAATTGCTTCTTTTGCAATGTTTACAGTACAATTCTTAGATGTTCTGCATGCTCTGACTTATTTCTAGAAGAGACTAGTATATCATAAATAAACACCAAAATAAACTTGTCTAGGTAAGGTCTAAACACCCTATCCATCAAATCCATGAATCTGCTAGTGCATTAGTCAGCTTAAAAGGCATGACAAAGAATTTATAATGGTGATACCAAGTTCTGAAGGCAGTTTTTGGAATATTCTCATCCTTCACTCAGAGTTGATAATATCCCGATCACAAATCAATTTTCAAACACATGCCAGCACACTTTAATTGATCAAACAAGTCTTTTATTCGCGGTAGTGGATATTTGTTCTTCACTATTACTTTATTGAGCTATATGTAGTCTAAACACATTCTCAAAGTGCCATCCTTCTTTTTGACAAACAAAACTGGCATGCCCTAGGTTGATACACTGGGCCTAATAAAGTTTTTGTCTAATAGCTCTTGTAATTGAACTTTTAATCCCTCAATCCTGACCATGCCATTCTTTATGGTGCTCTAGAAATAGGAACTATACCAGGTAAAATTTTGTTGGACAACTTCAGGTGGAAGACTCGGTAACTCTTTTGGAAATACATCAGGAAATTCATTAACCACCAGTATGTCATGAAGATGGTAGTTTAATTAGGTTAGCTAAAAACTCTTTTCCTTGAATCGTGATAGGGCAATTTCTACACACTCTATTGACAAAAACACCTGGCCCGAATGACTAGTTACGTATATTCCAAAATCTAATCAATCCACATATGACATGTTTATGACCATATTTCCAATGCAAATATATGAAAGTATAGAGCCCGGATCAATAAGTGCATGCACATTAGTGTTAAAGAGACAGAAAATACCCGCTATTACTTTTAAGGCATCTTGATCTTTGTAAGCCTTTATTGGATATGCCTGACCAGGGACTATAGAAACAATAGGTCAATCAACTATCTCAAATGCATTTTTAGACTGGGATTTGAATTGAATTGATTCACCCCATCCTCTGCCACATCCTCTAAATGCTAAGGGTGCATTTAAAGCTCCCATACCACCCGGTTGTGTGAACCTTTGTTCTTATTTCATTGGACAATTAGCCATAAAGTGATCAACACCGCCACATCTAAAACAAGCACTTGTTAGCAATCTACATGCACCCTAGTGTCTCCTAGCACAATATGAACACTTAGGTGGCGGTCCTCCACTTTGTCCAACTAGTACCTCCCTACCAGATATAGTTGCTATAAAGGGTCTCTATCGTCTACCTCTGGTGGTAGGACTATTAATGGATTCAGCAAACTGATTTCCTTGTGCATCCTTAGGTCTCTTTCCTATCGAATAGCCACCTCTAGCAAAACTCCTTCTTTGCTCTTTTTCTTTCTTGGCTAGTTTAGATTTTTCTACTCGAATAGTTGCTTGAATAAGTTGATAGAAATTTACAGGTTTCAAAGATGTAGCTCTAATCAAAATTTCTTTAATCCATTCATTTAAGCCATCTTCAAATTGCCAACATCTAAAAACTTCAGTCAACATCGGTTCTGGTGCATACTTGCTTAAACTATTAAACTCTTTTTCATATTCAGCCACAGTCGTACCTCTTTTGTTTCAAATTCAAAAATTGCCTCAACTTTGTTTTTTTATAGGCTTTAGTAACATATTTTCTCTTAAACTCTTCTTCAAAGAACTCCAAAGTAAACATGTCAGGTAATTGGGGCTATTTAAGCACTAGCTTTCACTATATGTTTCTTTTTGGACTAAGGAAACAACACAAGTTACCTTCTAACTAGCTGGACATCGGATTTCATTTAACACTCAGTTAACACTAACTTTCTCCAGCCAAAACTCTACTTTTTTAGACTCCTTCAAAGTGGTACCCATGAACTCTTCTGCTCCATATTTCTTGATTGCTTTAATATGAGCTTTAGGTGTAGTCATTCTTGGCAAAATCTGGGCTATATCCTAAGAAATTTTTAACAATGGTACCTTAGGGACCACAGTAGGTACTTCACCATGGGTAGAAGCTAAAGATTTTATATTTGAAGTATTGGATTGTAGGGGTAAATTGCTCTCAATAGTTTCTTTTACTGCTTCACCAGATCCTTCCATGATCTACTATCTATAAGAAATAGGGATTTCTACATTAGGCCAACATAAATAATAATCTATACATGCATATCCCTAAGCTTCTATTGGCTAGAACTGCTTAAACCATGCTTCGATACAAAAAATGTAATGCTCACTCCAAATGTATTTCTCTTGTTATCATACATACCATATTAATAATAACCATAGCCTGTTTACTTGTTCTTTACAACATTATCAAGGAGCATACTTGGTTTACATATTATAAACTTATGTATTAATACCATGATCAAGACTAAACATTTCATATGCATATTTTCATATTCAACTAATTTATATATATACACTACTATACCTTACAAAATTTATGTTTATCCAACCGCTTTTACATTACATCATCTCCTATTTCAAAATGTCATATACAAAAACAGAAGCAAAAAATACAAGGTTCATACTTTTGACCCTTCCTAAGTCTTATGTTGGCCCTCCTACTACAAATCAAATCCCTATGGAAGAGTCCTAGCTTGGATACCTACATGGATAAACACCCATACTAAGCTATAAAGCTTAGTGGGGAGTAGTTAATATTTGAACAACCACTAACAGTGGTTATTCCTAAGTACATAGGCATAAATAAGATATAATAATAATAATCATAATTTATTTACATCAACTATAAAGGCAATCTCAACAATTGAAGGAAAGAACAATGCCATGACAATATTATAATACAAGTTCAATCATATATTATATCATTAATTAGCACATACTTTATCTCTTTATCATTTCTTGTAATTGCCTACTTAAGTTTTGTGGGAGTGGATAACAGGTGCTATGGATACCCGTAGGTATCAATCATATGAATACCCATAGGTATTTAGTCATATGGATACTTGAAGGTATTAAACATAGAGACCCAAAAGGGGTTAAGATTGTGGTCCCAAACATGGACAAATTATGGATACAAATGGGGTCAAAATTATGGCAATTATAACTATACCCTATAGGCATGCCTATCTATCCACAACCAAGTTTTATATGCAGACATTGAATCATTTTTCATATCATTTCATTCATCATGTTTAATTCATTATGGTGTACATTTGTGCACATATAAGTATCCATAAACAATCACAATATTGTAGCTTAGATCATCAATGCATATTTTTAGGAATATATATAAATATATATATATATATATATTAATTGTTTAATTGCAACATCTTCACTTATACATATTCACATATATTTATGCATGTTCAAGTATGTATGCCTTCATTTGTATTCTTATATTCTAGTTACATTCGTTTACATACATAAGGTTGATATGTGGGCTTAGGGGTAGCCTAAATTAACTCATATGCTTATGTTCTCTTATATTAAGGTTTATTTTATAACTATATTTCAATATTCCATTATGCTTTACATATATTTCATGACACATATTACCCCAATTTTTATGTTTAAAGTGCTCTAAAAGTGTCTGGGGAAGTTTAGGTAAGTTTCGGTAGTGTTTCGAAGTATAAAAATCAAGTTTGGACTAAAATAGAGAGTGATCTAGCAGGACCAAGGTCTGGTTCCATTGGGTTCAGGGAGTGCTGGTCTAGACAGGTGGGTTGGTCGGTCCAGTCAGGTTGATTTTGGGTTTTTATTTCTCAATTGGTAGCCTTTCTGCCTTAACTTATAAGGGGTTTTTGACATAGTAAATGACATTTTTGAGAAAAGTGGTCTTCTATAAAGTTGTTCCCCTATGTCTCTAGTTTACAAGTCATTAAAAATAACTTCATTTGACTTCTAAATCTTGAAATATTCATCAAAAAGTGAAGGCTTCTCCTAATGATAAGGCAACATACATTATTACTTTTCAAGCTAATTTTTGACAATTTTAGAGGTAGAACCAGACTTCAAACTCTCTATAAAAAAATTTAGATATGTGAGATTAATTTATTCTCAAATTTGAATTATTAAATTTGAGGCTCTATAACTTAAATTATAAGCAAAATAGTCTTGCAGGGTCAGGTGAACCCTATGACAAAATTTTCCTATTTCAATAATACTTTACATATTTCATCTCCTATGCACAAACAAGCATCACAATCATATTTATATCTCATTAGCATATCCATTATACCATTACCAATAATTTTACATTAGCAATCACATGTAAAAATATTAAGAGTTCCCATACCTTTTGATGCAACGTCTTCAACCCCTCTCCTTTTCCTTCTCGTTCTTTTTGCTGGCCTCTACTTATACATGCAAAAAATCTCATATATAAACATTTATTTATCTATCAATTTCGGCCCCTAACATATGGGACAAAAGAGTGGTAAAATAGAGAGGATTATTACCTTAGAAATGTCTAAACCCTAAATTCTCTCTCATCTCAAACTATATGGGTGAAATTGGGGTGTTGTTTAGCAGTGGAAATGGTTGATTTTTATGGAGAGAATGGTTGTGTTTTTTCCCCTAATGTGGACAATCATTTGATCCTTTTTATTCATGGTCTTTCTTATATTTTCATAAGATTTCTAGAGAGAGTTAGGTGGATTCATCCTATTGGTCCACTTGTGGGTCCTAGGTGAAGTACATCTTGCTCCATCATTCGTTTTAATTTCTCATTTCCACCCTAATACATTTCATCTTTTTCAATTTAATCCCTACCTTATGCCTCTCCCTAATTATGCACGTGCATGCCGTAGAATAAAATTACCATAATGCCCCTTTCTTTTGAAGTAATTTCCTCTAGGTCCTATCTTACAATTTATTAACTAACCATGCATATATGAACTCTAATATCACTTAAACATATACATATTCTTCTAGGGCATATGTTAGGACCTCACACAACCTGTTCAAGTGACTCCTTGTGGTGTTGTAGGTGTCTTAGAGCAATAACAAAGGAAGAAGAATTACCACAGACTCCTAGTTATTCCCCATCAACAAACACTTTATCCTTCTGATATAGTTTAGTGTTGATATCATCAACAAGTTTCTCCATTTCATAAGCAAACAATATGTCTACTATAGGTTTTGACACCTCCCCATGATTGTGTTTCCAATATAAGGAAAACTATCATCAACGAGGCTATTTGTATGATGATTGTTTGTATAGCATGTGGAATATATGCGTCCTAGGAGGGCTTTGATATATGTGAGAAAGGTCCATTATTAGTGCTTTGCTTGTTAAATTTGGAAGACTTATTATTTTGTTTTCTATCATTTTTGGTCAATTGTGGTAAATTAATTCTTTTTCCATCTTCTTTGCTATTTTTACTCTTTATTTATTTACCTTGTTATTTTTATCATTCTTATTTTTTATTGTTTTTATTTTTCCATTTTTATTGCTTTTGTTATTTATCTTAGTCTTAAATCGAACAAACATAAAGACAAATGCAAAAATAATTTAAAACATAAATGGAACCTAAATGTAAGTACAAATAATTAGTTTTGTATTCATAAAAAAGGTCCAAAAAGTTTCAAACTCACTGAAAAAATATATGACTATTGTGACGACCCAAGCCCTTTACGATATGATGGTCCAAGCAGCGGACGGAAGGTTGATGGCCTAGGAGGTTTGTGTGGTGCTACTGTCTGCTATGATGTTGGTGGTTGCTCCTACTACTGTCAAAACTGAAACTCAAACCTAGGTAGCACAACAAATATTAGCTGTAGGATCTGTGTAATCACCTCGACAAAATGATATGAGCTCGCCTTGAAACTACTTGTGAGTGCTACTCTAAATACCTTATGAGATTATCTCTTAGGTTCTTAATGTAGGCTCTCAACTACTCATCAGTATAAATCACAACCTCTCTACCTCTAGGGACTTTGTCCTCAATGCGACCGATCTGCTCTCTAATTTGAGTGATGGAATCATCAACCACTTGTAAGGCATCATCAAATCTCTACCTGGATACCATTAAGTCTGCTCGGATGCCCTATACATTAGCTTGGTGTTGAGTTTTCATATATCGTATAAGGGCTAGGATGGTCTACAGAGTCTAATAATGTTGCTGAATGGTGTCCTTTATGGTGGCTAGTCACTTGGAGTTGTCATTTAATGGTGGTGTCACTAGAGGTGGTGCTAGCTGAACTAGCAGTGTAACACCTTTATCCTACACCTAAACTGACTCACTTTATCTTAAAAGTTTAAATATACTTTACTATGTTATTGAGCCATGAATTATTAAATATAAAGATCTTCTGAATAAAATGAATCTAACAGAATTGTTGTACAATTAAAAACTTTACTTTATACTTTTGAGTCTCTTAGATTGTTCAAGATTTACATCCAATAATCTTTAGCACAATACATCATTTGAAAATACAAATAAAAATTCTTGTAACCAAAAAGGACTCAACATCAAAAGCTATACTTTCAGACTCTCTCTTTTGTGTTGGTCCACCTACTGCAGACATTAACCTTGAGACTATCTCTTAACTAAAAACCTACACAGATAAGATAACCTGTGCTAAGCAATAAAGCTTAGTGGTGATACTAAATATAAAACACAACCACTCACAGTGATCGTCAAAATCATATAACATACATCATTTGAAACATTAAAAATGATTATAACATACATCATTTGAAACATTAAAAATGACTTGTTAGAAATAGATATATAATAAGATATGCAATTTTAAACAACAATGTAATCCTACATTTAATTCAGCATCCTTAAATATCAAAATTGATTAAAATGATCTATACATTAATAAATATAATCCATACATTAGAAACCAAGGCTATTCATGTTGTTTCACATATCATAAGCAATAGTTATACTATAATTAACTATGATGTATTTATAATCTAGATTAGCCTGCTTACAAGTATAATAACACTCAAAACAGTCATCTGTAATCACACTTAGCATGCTTTATATGTATACATTTATTTAGCATGTAATCAATGGATTATAAAATCTTGAAAAATCTAACAACCTCACGTAATAAACAACAAAAACATTTGAAAAGCTTGATAGTTAACTTAGCATGATTGAATTGTATACTAACTAAGAATTCTTCATGCATTTAACTCATTTAAGCAAATTTCGAACATTTGGAACCAACTATAAATAGCATACATAAATCATGTGTTACTTGGTAACCTCTATTTATTTAAACTTATGAAATAATACTAGCAAATCATGCCAAACATGTAATCAAGCAATATCCTTAACTCTTATATGATGCTTGCTTTATACTTTATACTTTAATGTCTGTATTGTACTTAGAGTTTAGCCTGCTTAAGTTCTAAAGGTGGATAATGGGAACGGTAGATACCCGAGGGTATCAAAATGGTAATTGGTAAGATATCCAAAAGACCTAAATGGTAAACGATAATCAAAAAGACCCAAACGGGGCTGACGGTACGGTAAGACCGATCAAACGGACCCTAACGGGGTTGCTCACAACCCAAACAAAGCTGTTGATAATCCAATAGGATCAACTACAATTTAGACCCAAATGGGGTCAATGGTAGCAGCTGCAATATCCTTATAGGTGCCTAACTATCCATAGCTAAACTCTAATAGCAGGCAATATTGTGATCATATAACTTTTATTCTTCATGCTTAAATGTTTCATATTTCATGGTATAAGTGCATGTTCAAGTAAATATTACTTTATCACTAGAGTGTATACATATAAGCATAATTTCATATAGAAGCCATGTAAATAAGTTTGAACTTATATGATTATACATATCTTTACCATCCATCATATTATATGCTATTTATAATTCAATGTGCTTTTATGTAATCATTCATTTAACATAACAACACGTAAATAAGATATACATACATATATACATACACACACACACACACACACACACACACACACACACACACACACACACACATATATATATATATATATATATATATATATATATATATATAATCATAACTTAATTTATAATCCTTGATACATGTAATTCTACACTAAGAATTTGCTTTCTTTTTATTAAAGATGGTTTAGTTAAGCCTTACTATCAATTTGGGACCTTTAAGTTAACTTTAGGTGAAGTGAAAAGGGGTCATAGACATTAGGTAATACTTGGTAACTGTGACATAGGTTGCATTTCGGTTCTGGCCTAAAAACGAAACTACCTCATGGTCATTAGCTAAAAGCTAGTAACCATGACATACATTCTGCCTAGAGATGGAGTTCCAAATTCAACTTGTATAACATTTTTGACCTAGAAAACATCATTTTTAGCAAAAGTTTCCTTCTACAAACTTGTTCCCCTATATTTTCAGTTTCTGGAACATCAAAAATAATTTCAATGTCATCTCTAGAGCTCAAGATATTAATTTTTTCCTGAATACTATTCCTAATGACAGTATTGTGAATAGGTACGAAATCAAGCTTAAATTTGACATTTTTAAAAACAGAATTAAACTTAACTTCCTTATATGAATTGTAGATTTAGAATTCTATTTTTCATATAATTTAACCTCATAGAATTTTCACCACTATACATGAAAATACATCATATTTTCTACAATCTATTTTAGAACCGAAATCAATAGCTCTCATAAATTTTCAATTAAATATTTGGATGACTTATAGATCTATTTAGTTCTAGGTCCCTTCTATAATTTGTAGACATATTTCTTATGTAACCTTAGAAATTGAAATGGTCTCAATTAAAGTTTTTTTTAACTCAAATTATGTTGAAATTACAACCATTAGTTCATAATACTTTTGTAACACCCTTATCTTACACCTAAACTGACTCACTTTCTCTTAATAGTTCAAACATACTTTACTATATTATTGAGCCATGAATTATAAAATATAAAGATCTTCTAAAGAAAATGAATCTAACAAAAGTGTTGTACAACTAAAAACTTTATTTTATACATTTAAGTCTCTTAAAATGTTCAAGATTACATCCAAAAAACTTTAGCACAATACAAATAAATGTTCTTGTAACCAAAAAGGACTTAACATAAAAAACTATACTTTTAGAATCTCTCTTGTGTTGGCTCACCTACTGCAGATATTTACCTTGAGATGATCTCTTAACTCAAAACCTACATGGATAAAATAATCCGTGCTAAGTAATAAAGCTTAGTGGGGAAACTAAATATAAAAGACAACCACTCACAGTGATCATCAAAATCATATAACATACATCAATTAAAGCATTAAAAAAAGACATGTTAGCAATAGATATAATATAAGATGTGCAATTTTAAACAACAATGTAATCCTACATTTAATTCAACATCCTTAAATATCAACATTGATTAAAATGATCTGTACATAAAAAAATATAATCCATACATTAGAAACCAAGTTAATCATGTTGTTTCTTATATCATAAGTAATAGTTATACTACAATTAACTATGATGTATTTATACTATAGATTAGCCTGTTTACAAGTATAATAACATTAATAATAGTCATCTGTATTCACACTCAGCACGCTTTATATATATATATATATATCATGTAATAAGTAGATTAGAAAATCTTGATATATCTAACAACCTCACGTAGTAAACAATAAAAGCATTTGAAAAGCTTAACAGTTAACTTAGCATGCTTGTATTGTATATTGACTGAGAATTTTTCATGCATTTAACTCATTTAAGCAATTTCGAACATTTGAAACCAACTATAAATAGCATACATATATCATGTGTTACTCGGTAACCTCTATTTATTTTAACTTATAAAATAATACAAGCAAATCATGTCAGACATGTAATCAAACAATATCCTTAACTCTTATATAATGATTTCTTTGTACTTTATACTTTAATATTTGTATTGTACTGATAGTTTAGCCTGCCTAAGTTCTAAAGGTGGATAACGAGAATGGTAGATACCCGAGGGTATCAAAATGGTAGATATCCAAGGATATAAAAAATATAAACCCAAATGCGGTTAACTGTATGGTATACTAGTCAAACGGACCCAAACGGGGTCGGCTAACAACCCAAACGGGGCTGTTTATGATCCAAATGGGATTAACTATAATTTAGACCCAAACAGGATCAACAATAGCAGCTGCAACATCCCTATAAGTGCCTATCTATCAACATTTGAACTCTATTTGCAGGTAATACTATGTTCATGTTCATTCTGCATATTATACTCATACTTTATAGAGATAATATGGCCTTTGTGACATTAAATTTAGAATATGTAAAGTCTTCAGCTTTATAGATACATTTATCAATGTATTAAGTTTCATAATCACATATATATCATAATGATTGCATCACTTCAAAATCAATGGATAAGTATAAGCATTTAAGCATGATCAAGACATTGAAGAATCACATGCCACAAGCTTATTCATATACTTGCTATGTATATATATTTTTGTACTTTCATTCAAGGGTGTAGAATTATCCATCACATATTATAGCAATTATGTATTTTCACTCATCAATAGAAAACTAGAGCAGTCAAGCATATATAATTCACTTTAAAAGAATAACTGACCTTAAGCTTGATCCTAAGCTCAATATGTATAAACCTGCACTTTTAAGTATCTCCAAATTATCTAGCATATGCTTATATTAATGAACTTGCTACATGAGTTTATTTGTGACCTTTCTATATACTCTGATTGCTAAGAATGTTGCATTAATTAAATAACAAATACCATCATTTACTGTTATAAGAGTTTATTCAACCAAACTTGCAAATACATTAAACTTATAGTTGTAGATAAACTCATGATATAATAAGAGTTAAACACATGATTACATTTATTCAACACCTGTCATAGCAAGGACAACAACATTCAAGTGAGGTAGCTATAGAGGCTTTAATATAGATTATGTATTATTACAATTTAGTTACCTCAAGAACTATTCTATGCTAATACACTTCTTATGATCAAATTAATGAGACTATATACATTAACATATCATATTATTGTAACACCAAACATATATAGGAACTTTGTTTATGTCTTTCTTGAAACAGTGAAACTAAGAATTAGTTAAATCATATTTCATGCCTCAGGTGAGTATACTTTAATGTCTTAGATAAGTGCCTTGTACTTTGAGTGAGTGTGACTATAACTTGGGGGTGAGTATTGTTGGCACATGCATAATCATAGGATAGATATATTGTTGCTATGGCATAATTATGTATGCAAAGTTCATATAATGATTCAAATACTTTTTAACATGCTATCATTAGATTTCACATATTAGCATAATCATGCTATGTCAATCAAGTAATATATCATACTTATTCAAGTGCCCATCATAAAATATGCCTAATTCTTAAAACTTTACAATATAGTTCATCATATGTATGTGATCATGTAAAAAGATACACAATCCTTAGTATATATGTACACATGTATTCATATAGTTATATAACAATACAAGTATCGAAAATTGAATATATATCATTGTAATTATGTACTTTAACATGTTATCATTCAAGCACCACATGTGAACATGGTCATACTAAAGCATATCTTATTTCATAGTCTAAGTGCATGTTCAAATAGAAATTTACTCTATCATTAGAGTACAAATATGTAAGAATAATTGCATATATCAATCATGTACATAAATTTAATCATGTATAAATATTCTATATCATTAAAATTAATCTTTACTCTTGTATATACAGGATTATATAAATAGACCTATCAAAAATCATATTACATGCCATATATAATTCAATGTGTTTTCATATAGGCACATATTTAAAATAACAACACACACACACACACATACACACACACACACACAAACATATATATATATATATCATAACTCAATTTATATTCTTTAATACATGTATTTCTATATTAAGAATTGCTTTATTTATATTAAAGATGGTTTAGATACCCTTTACTATTAATTTGAAACCTTTAAGTGAACTTTAGGTGATGTGAAAAGGGGTCACAGTCATTAGGTAATACCTGATAACCATGACATAGGTTGCATTTCAATTCTAGACTGAAAACTGAACTACCTCACGGTCATTAACTACAATCTAGTAACCGTGACCTATATTTTGCCTAGAGGTAGAATTCCAGATTCAACTTGTATAATGTTTTTGACTTAGAAAAAAATAATTTTTAGCAAAAGTTTCCTTATACAAACTTATTTTGTAAGGACCTAATCATGACCCTAATCGGATTATTGTTAATTAATGAGGACTATCGTTAATTAAGAAAAAATTTGAATTATTTTGCAATTATTAAGGTTAAGTCCTAAGAGGTGTATTTTGGTAATTTTAGCATGTAAGGATATGAGTTAAGTTAAATTATAATTAAATACAAGGATATAATTGAAGTGAATTAGAAAGTCTTGGGGTTAAGTTGAAAGGAATTGAAATAATGAGGGTTTAATTGTGTATAAGGGTATAGTGGGAATTTTCCTTGGTGAGATATTTACCCCACTATAAATTAGGGTTTTGAGGGAGATAGGGATCGGCATTCTCTCTCTCTCTCTCTCTCTCTATGGTCACGATTTGAAAAAGCAACTCTAGGATTTTGGCGTTTTGGCATGAAGGTAATGTATCCCTTCCTTAGATCTCTTCTTCCATGCTTGAATAATGATCTTAGGGTTGTAGGAAGAGATGATATGTCATGTGTGTTGTCTCTATGTATAAGGAAATGAAGGAGAAAGAGAGCTAGATCAATGGATGTTAAAGGAGATGAAGCTTGATTTTTTGAGGTACGGGATTCATTATTTTGGGATGGTTACTGTGCATGTTTTTCCTATCCTGTTGTATGTACTTTGAGAATGAGATTAAGGGTTTAATCTAATAGGTGTTGATGATTATAACATGATTAGTAACCTAAATGATCATGTAAACAAGTGGGGAAGTGAAATTTAGGGTTTATTTCTTATTATGCATAATCGGGGTTCCTGGGTTTCCTATCATTCCCCTATGCGTGGCCACGTGTATGTTTCTTCTTGGAAACACATGGCCACATGTGTGTCTCTTATGTGGTTCTCCTTCAAAGCACACGGCCATGCATGTTTTATTTGTGTGAATGCACGGCCACGCAGGTTTTTCTTCTTCCCTATGCGTGACCACGTGTTATTGTCTTCTTGCCCATGCTTGGCCACGTGAAGGTTTCCTTCTTCCCACCCATGTCCACGTGAAGTTTTTCCTTTTCCCACCCATGGCCATGTGTGTGTTTCCTCTTGGAAACACATGGCCACATGTGTGTTTTCTTTTGGAAAAACATAGCCACGTAGGTGACATGACTAACAGACCTATCTGGATTGTTTTACTTATAGGTTGAGTTAGAGAACTCCAAATTGAGTGATTCTTTTTGCATATGAAAATACAATTCCATACCTATATTTTATATGGAGAAATAAATTCCTAAATCTGCCTCTAAATAGGACATATTTCAGCTTGAATTTAAGACCAGTTTGCTGCCCAGTCACTAGGAGCAGACCTCAGTGTTTTGTCAATATCGGAAAATATAGAAATGATATCAAGATGATTTTTGATGTTTTAGAAACTAGAAACATAATGGAACAAGTTTTTAGAGACCATATTTGCTAAAAATGCCTTTTGGTTTGTCAAAAATCGTTTACAAGTTGAACTTAGAAAACTGCCTATGATTATTCATGACTTGTAACTCCGATCACGACTCGTGACATACGTTACTCGTGAACAAGTGCACGAGTCATGAAGTTTGCTCCCTTTCACGAGTAGTAACACCCATCATGACTTGTACCCTTTTTTACTTCAGCCAAACATGATTTTTAAGCCCTTTTAAGCCACCAAAGCTGGTTTAAACCCCTTTTAAGAAATTTTAAAGCAATTTAAGCATAAAATAAAGATAAGTTGTGACACTAATCATGATTAATTGAAGTGATATATGAGAATAAAGGTAGTAAATGAACACTAACATTACAATAAATGAAAGTGTTTACTTGTAATTAGTTGTATTATAATGACTATACACGTGATTTAGCTTTGCCCAAAAGTATTTCACATTGATATTTCTCTACAATGACCTGAGAATACTAGGACATAGCCTGGTAATAATAAGAGAATAGGTACAAGGTTACATGTCCAAGTTAAAAGAATTGGGACATCATAATTTGTGTTAAATTATGAAACTATAAGAGATTAATTACACTCAAGGTCATAAGTAGAAGTAATGATCAACATTGATATATATAATAACATGTTCACCTGTTCGCTCATGCCTATACTATATTATAATTAGCATATGCCCATCAGTAGTGTGCCAACGAATAAGATGAAATAATCTCAAATAACTTACCTAAGTATAAATGTTATAAGATGAAAACTACAAGTAAGATGATTGAAGTATATATGTGATTACATTAAAGTGTATAATGTGTTATCTAGAACTTGATAGACCATGAAAGTTAATCGAGGAATTATATATGAACAAGTGATGACCTTAAGCTAAAGATGAACCTATTTATTTCATTATATGGACCATAAATGTATGAGCTTTGTTTCAAGTGATTATGTATTGATATGGGTTATGATGATGTGTGAAAGCTACTCACGACAAACGGTAACAAGGTACGCCATTGAGAATTATTAATGAGTTAGGTAAGTCAGTGTTTGATAATTGATTCAACCATGCTATGATGAGTAGTTTGATTCATAATGTGAGCACATATGAGAATCCCAAAAGTATGAATTGCTATGATTATATATATATGGACATGCATATGATATTATTAAGCTTTTTAGTTGCAAGAACTACACTTTCATAATTGCCTCATTGGCTTCATGCATGATTATAAGTATGGAAAGATAGATCGATGGAAGTAATATTTTATATGTTTGCATTATAATGTAAATCACTATGGTGAGTATGAAGGATGTTGATGCACTATGTGATGACATGACTTACATCCATGTGTAATGAAACTTAGTGCTTAATATTGATGTATGAAATGAATGATGATGCATATTTTTATGAAAAGTGGTTTTAAGCCAACTGATGTGCTAAGTAAAGAAGGATATGTTGAATCAAAGATGTTCTTAAGTGGTTAAGCCTGCGGGTCATAGTTCAGTTGTGGATTAGATAGGCATGCCTAGAGGGATACAGTCGCAGCTGCCATAGTTGACCCCGTTTGGGTCTTGTTCCTTAATGGAACCATTGTTCGGCCCCGTTTGAGTCTATCGTTTGTTCCTTGCTAGAACCATTGTTTGACCCCATTTGGGTCCATTATTTGATATCTTCGGATATCCATAGTTTGATACTTTCGGGTATCCATTGCTCTTGTTATCCACCCTTGGAACTAGTACTTAGGCAGGCTATCAAAGATGATAAAATGTACTAAGATAAAGTAAATCATGCATCAATTTCTTCATATACGTAAGGTTAACACGATGAAGGGCCTATTAAATTGGTTATCATGATTTCTTTTGGCTATAAAAAGTTTGTATGAAATGAAATTATTGGAATGTATATCTATGAGAGTTAAATTACCATGCTTTGATAGAATGCATATAATGTTATAATAAGAACTATTTGGCCTATAACATACACAATGAGTTTCATATGCTTTGAAAACTATGAAACATATTATAAAACTATCCCTATGAAATGAAATACTATATTCATTTTGATATGATTTTGATATCTCACATCTCTTATGTGAATATTATGACATGTTTACACATGGTATGAAGACTTTGTCTATTAGTTATGATGTGTAATACATATTCATTGAAATGGCTTGCAAACCCATTAGTAGGTATATGAACACTTACACAAGTATATGCATATGTATGATTCTAATATAAACCAAAGTGCAAATCATGATATATATTATGATGTGGTATTTTGTTTAAAGTAAAATGATGGGATAGCATTACAAGATAAGTGTATGAACCTGAAATGGAAATTGTATAACGATATATAAAGTAATCATGTCTAACCATAACTCTATGACTGTTTCATGGCATAAACACCCCGTGTGCATGAATTATTGCAGAATGCATAACTTATGTAACAATATGATTAATGTCTCAAGTCAAAGTTTTGTACTATCAGCAAGTGGATGTCTGAATTATGACAAGTATTAAGGATTGGGAAAGGAATGAATAAAGCCAGTTTATAGAAAGAGAAAAAGTAAGATGATGATGGTAAAGTGATAGGATTCAAAACAAGATAATTTATGGACTGCTCTAGACATAAGTAAATATAGTATTCTTAATAATTTTGAGGACTTCCCAAAAATGTTTATTATGAAGTGATCAATGTAATAGATTTATATGTTATTCCGTGTTATTGTGAAAGTTATAAGAAATGAGATGAATTATGGAAAGAAGTTATCTATACAGTTTTGTTCCCCACTAAGCTTTATAGCTTAGCACGGGTTTGTTTATCCATGTAGGTTTCAAGAGAAGCGCCAGAGGATCAGGCAGGATGCAGTTGGCTTAAGGATTTAAGGATTCTTAAAGGCCAATTATGTTATAATTCTTTATTTATTAGATCAATTATCTTATTGTGGCATGTAAATATGGCATGTTCTATAATTATTATTATTTATGCCTGATCTCTATTAGGTATGATGATGATTGATGATTACCCATGGTTAAAGAAATTAGAGTGTTACATGTTTCTAGTTTCTAGAACATAAAAAATTATTTCAATATCATCTCCAGAACTTTGATATTCACATTTTTCTTAATACTGTTCCTAATGACAGTGTAGCGAATAGGTCCGAATTCAAGCTAAAATTTGACAAGCTTAAAAATAGAATTAAGCTCAACTTCCGTCATATGAAATTTATATTTTTAAGTCTTTTTTTCATAAAAATTAATCTCTTAGCATTCTAACCAGTATACACAAAAATATATCATTTTTACTACAACCTATTCCAGAACCGAAATTAATAGCTCATCTAAAATTCAATTAATTATATGTATAACTTAAAGGAAGATTTAGTGTTAGGTCACTTCTACAAATTTGTAGACATATATTTTATGTAACTTTATAAATTATAATGGTATCAATTTGAGTTTTATAATTCAATTTATACTGAAAATATAGTCATTAGTTCATAAGGCTTCATATCTTCTCTTTAGGTAACACAACCTAGAACTTGTTTCCCTTTTCAATTGTTCATACTACAAAACATTTACATCATATTTCTACTAATATCATCCATATGCAAGTATGAGAATGCTAATCCCATACCTTGGCTGAATTTTACCTTGCCTTCAATCTTGCACCTTTCATTTTCCTTTGTTTTTTCTACCTTCTTCTTCTTCTTTAACAACAATTCATTCTTTAAACATAATTTCCAGAATTTTACTCAATCAACCCTCAACAAAATAAGAAGAAGAAGAAGATGATGATGATGATGAAAATTAAATTTTAAAGCTATTACCTTAATAATGTACACCAATTTATTCTTGAGCAATTAACATGCAAGAGTTGCTCTTAAAGAGTAAGAAGATTGAAAGGAGGAATTCTTTGAAAGATTCAAGAAATAAAAAGTGAAGAAGAAAGGAGTTATGAATCTTCCCACTAAGAATGCCATCCCTCTCTCCATCCACTCTCATTTTCAAATTTTATAATAAAAGGGAAAATTTCCTTTGTTGGTCCCTCAAAAATTTGCATGTCACACTTATTTCTCTCTAACTTTTGCATGTTATTCAAAGATCTCTCCCTTTTATGCTTCTTTTAAATCAAACCCACATTCCTTATCTTTAATAACAATTGACCCTTCAAATGCCATATTAACAAATTGACCCCTAAACTAACACTTCATGCTTCAATTACACCCTTGAATATTATTAAACCAAAATAATAATTTAATTATACCCTTATAAAATCCATACCATATAATTCACACATTTATCACATAATTATTTATAACTTAATAGCATTTATGCCCCAATCTATATCATAACTATATTTTATTCCAATTATGCACATTATATACTATACTATTGATTGACTATTGTATACTGTATCACATAAGACCATGAATTTATTAGATCTTAACTACTAATAATTCATCTAATAATGCTTAATTAGACTTTAATAACATATAATTGCCCTTAAATTCTACTAGAGGCTATTTTGGGTCCTTACAACTTTCATGTCTTCTCTTTTAGTACCACTTCTCAAAATTGTTTCTCTTTTTAGTTGTTCGTACTATCAAACATTTAAATCATGTTTCTACTCTAATTATCCACATGTGAGTATGAGAATCCTAATCCCATATTCCTATTGATATGCCATCATACACATGTATAGATTTTTGTAATATCAAACTTGCATTCAATTTCAATATTCATAAGTTCTTGTAAGTACCATTTGTAATCAATATATTATTATTATATAACCCAATCGTGAACAATTTGAGAACAATCAGTAACTGTAGCCTATTCAAAGGTATTATATACATATATAAACATATTAACATTGATGTCATTAGTCATGCTTGTGCATCATTCTCAAGCTACACTATAGTTCTTAGCAAGTCTTTACGTCACAATAGTAGGTATGAATATAATTAATTCAAAATGCACATTTGTTCACTTTACTATGCATAAAGTTCATGTATTATATATATATATATATATATATATATATATATAAAATGTACATTTGTTCACTTTACTATGCATAAAGTTCATGTATTATACACACACACACACACACACACACACACACTCTTAACTAATATACATATATAAGTATACACGTTTATTATGTTTGTACACTTCATCACTAAGCTTGTGAAATAGGTTCATAAGAGCTATTTACCATACATGTCACTCACATGTCAAGATTTGATCTCATTCATGCATGATCATTCTTTATTCATGTATATAAATTCCCATATACTTATGTTATCTCAAGTAACCAATAAACATGTTTATATGATATTCTCATTGGTACACAAACAATATGATTGCCTCATATGTATAAATATATGTATATGTTCATACTAGATGATATATAATCTTAGATATAATTACACAAGCTTACATGTATAATCATAACATACAAGTATGATATTAATCATATGCATGCTTTCTCTTAAATAGATAAATATTGTTAACATACCTGTTCTTGCCATTCCCATAAACATGCTTCATTAATTAATCATACCTATTGCTTTAAAATATGATATCATCACCTATTCCATGTATTTATCTCTCTCTTATGTTCATTTGTATAATAAAGATGCTCTAAAAACATTCAAGAAGGTCTAGATAAGCTTTACTATAATTTTGAGACATTTTAGTAAATTTTATGTGAAACAGGCGAGCCATGACAAACATTCTGCACAGTGGTAGATTTCCAATTTCATTTTGTTACTGATATTAAAAATATAAAACATCACTTTTAGGCCCAGTGGTCTCAATAAAACTTATTCTCCTATATTTCTATTTCCTATAACATTTAAAATCATCTTAATATCATCTCTATAACTCAAGTTATTGGCAAAACACTAAGGACTGCTCCAATGACCCGCCAAATGGAAAAAGGGCTACTATTTTGGGCATTTTTGAGAACCTTATAAGAAATATTATGTTATTATTATTTCTATAACATTTGTAGGCATAAATTTCATGGTTCTATCCTAACTAGAATCATCAAATTTGGAGTTCAAAAACTTAACTTATGATCAAAACAATCACCGAAGGTCAATATGAATTTCTGGACAACACTTTCACATTAATGCCTAATATTCTAATTCCCTTACATGCAAAATCATTTAATGATGTACACATGCATGATTGCCATTCTCAATATCAACTTCATCACAATAAACACATGTAAGATCAAAATAATTCCCATACCTTATAATTGAAAGATATTACATATATGCAAATTATTTTCAAAGTTTAAATCCCATACCTCTATAAAAAAATCTACTATTCTTACTTATTCACAATGCCTTTACCCTTTCCTTTACTTGTCCTAATTTGTACATCAAAGTCACAATCTCTTCTTACTTCCAAATACAAATCTCATGGAAAATTCTTTACCAATTTGAGAAGAGAAGATGAGAAGATGATGGAATAGAGAAAGAACTCTTACCTTAGCAATTCACAAGACTTTAATCAAAAAAAATCTTAACACAATTGATTTAGGAGTTTAAAGTGAAGAGAATTTAGCCTAATTAAAAGAGAAGATGAAGAAGAAAATGGCAAAAATATACCCTTTCCTCATGTGAGGACTCTTTTATTTAGATAATAGTGAGCAAAAATCCCACTAAGTCCTTGCATGCCAAACTCTCTTAACTAGTTACCCCACCATAAGCCCACTTTACACGTTCACCTAGCATACTTCTTCAATTTCAACATTTACACCAAAATTTATTTGCAATTCCATTAATTCACCCCAAACTCAAATTAAATAGTAAAATTACCATTTACCCCATGTAGGAAATTTACTTTAATTTCCTATTACCATAATATAAAGCTTAATTTAATCTTAATTATGCACTTATATATCACAATGTAATTTGACTTTAACACCTTCAATCTTATAAAATTATTAATTCACAAAATCTCACTTATCAATAATTTATCTAATTAAGAATAATTAGATATTGATACCTTAATGATGCCCTTGAATTCTACTAGGACCTAATTTGGGCCCTTACAAGCAACAGGGCGCTGGTTATAGATGCACTAGGATGGCCACATAGACTGAAGCTACTGTGTACTCTAAAAGAAGAAAATTGGGGCTGTATTGGACACCATGCTAGTGGAGGAGAGCTGCTAAGTAGGTCATCCAAATCAAATCTCATGTCCCTCTCTAAGTCTAAATCAATACTACCCCCTGTGGCTCATGCAACTTGCCCTATGGAGCCTACTCTGGCTGAGGTGCCTGGGGTGCTTGATCCTAGTCCTGATCCTCTGTTGGTGCCTCTAGAATAATAGGTGGTAATCTATAAACCACCCAGTCTCAAGGACCGTCAATAATCTGAACTATCTAGCTTGCCCATGGATTGGCTCGACTATCCTTATGATAAGGGCTACGTATAGGTCTATAATGATCCCCTCCTCAAGTGGTGGCCCGAATGTACTCTTATTTGCCCCCAAGTGTAATAACAGGTAAGTTACCGCTCCCCCTATGAATATTTAAGTGGTAGAGTGCGTGGCTCATTTGACTATGGTGGAGATGATCTCGTGAGTGATGTCTAGCCTCTTGTGACTATGCATGGCCCATAAATAAAAGATATCAACCATATTAATTGACCTAGGGCTATCGGTATGGCCTAGGTATGAGGCAACAAGAACCCTATGGATGTATCTGTAGGCCTAGGTAGCGAGCATTATGCTCTTGGCCGTATCTGGATGGTATATGACCCCATATAGTTTAATCTACACCCAGTGGTATCTCTTTACTCCTCTTTTAAGGGTCAAAATGTCTGCTCCAATAGGTAACCCTGTCACTTGAGTAAATTGGCATCGAGTGATGCTATATAGGATGCTATAGACCTTGAAGGTGATGACACCCTTTTCTGTGTCCAGTCATTGGAATCCTATGTACTGTAAAGTCACCCCGAGTAATGTCTAGATAAGTGAGAAAATAAGGGGCAAAGAATGTTTTCCACCCTGCAGCCGCCAACAGTCCATCCACCTCATCTAGCATGCACACTCTTTGCAAGAACTAGCAGGACATAAATCTATTGGCCCAATATTCTATTTGAGTCAGAGCTTGATATCTATGTGCCTCAAGCTTAGTCACCCATCTAGGAGTTGGTGTAGTAGGCATGGCACATGCCTTGCAGTGTGGAGCCATTTGCAAAAGGTTAAAAGTTAGTCTTTTAGGAAAATAACTTGTATTGCAAGTAATAAAATATGTTAAATTCCCATAAATTTTGTCAAAATTTTGTGATCATGTTGGCTTAAACCAATGCTAGCCAACCTACATTGAAATGCATAACATGTGCCGCACAATATATCACAAATCCTAAGCCCATCAATAGGTGTCTAGCAAACATACATGACAAATGAGAAGTTAAAAAATAGTAACTTATCTATGAAAAATTCAGTGAAATTTCAACTAGAAATTTGCATGCCTCCTACACAAAAAATGTATTTAAAAGAGAAAAACATAAGCCACATGACCACCAAGCAGTCCGATTTAAGAAATTATTCCATGCTGTGTTCAATGAGGTAAAGTGATAGGTTAACTTCTTTTTTCAGTTCATACTACCTTTAAAATTAACCTAATTTCAATCTTTTAATCAGGTTTAATTAATCTACATTGATATATTGTTAAATATCAAACTAAGTAATTTGTGTCAAATTAAATTAGACTAAAAAAACTAGACATGTAATTTGCATAGTTAAATGTATTTTCATTACTGCCCACATCTTATCAATGTACAATGAAGCAAAAACAAATAAACAAGGATAGCATTTATAGAGCCAAGAAAAATAGGTTCTATAGGCAGCAAACAAAGCATAACAAAAGAATTGACTAACAAAAGAAAATTTTACAGGTAGTAGGCTAGGCAAAACAAAAACATAAAAAATTAAATTTAACATTCCTAAACATCCTATAAGAAAAAACAAAAGAAAATAACAACAAATAAGTAAGAAATAAGAAATCAAATCAAAAAAGAAAGAAAGGAATAAAAAAAGCTTACTTGGAATGTGGAGAAATGGTTATTCTAGATATGCAATAAAAATCAAAATAGATGACACCTTGAAATGTGCGCTAATCCAAGGAGAATTTTTGTGGAGATGATTCATGAAGTAATAGAGAAATAATGAAAAAATAAAGAAGAAAAACTCAAAAAAAAACATCATTAATGGCAATTTGACGGAAGAAGAAGAAGAAGAAGAAGAAGAAGAAGAAAAGGAAGCATTTTTTTCAAATTTCGAGTGACAGATGGGTAGGGCATCTATCACGAGTGAGTGACGGCTGCCACTTACATCCCATCTATCGCTTCTTTTTCTTTATTTTTGTTTTTCATTCTTTTTTTTTCCTTTTTCTTTTTCCTCTTATTTATTATTTTATCTTATTTTACACCAATAATCTATTTTACACCCAATTAAATTATTTACAGATATTTAGCTAGTTATTATTATTATTATTATTATTATTATTATTCCTTTTCTCTTTTTTTTTATTTTTTGAAGAAAAAAACATTTCCTGAGATACTCCTTAAATTTTGAAATCTCTGAGGAACTCCGAAACTGTCAGCGTGTTATCTTCAAAATAAAGACAAAATGGATGAAAAAGTATATGTGCAATGCCTGAACCATGCAGAATGCAAAAAAAACCCACTTAAGTGATCTAAGGGGTGATAGACGGCTAGGCCATGAGTCGCTCCTGAGGTATGGTCGTCTATCAAGCAATCCCTATAAATAACTGTCATTTTTTTTAGATTCTGTGCCTTGACTCTCCACCTACCCAGTGAATCTCTTCTACGTATTCTTCTTTCCTTATTTTTATTCTTTCTTTTTTCATTTTATTATTATTTTTATTTATCCTTATTATTTTTCTTTCTTTTTCCTTTTTTTTTCCTTTTTTCTTTCAGTCTTTCTCTTTTTTTTTTCTTTTTCTTTTGGACAAAGACCACTTAAATACCTCATCATGCCTAATTAGGCCAACAATAGACTTCATCAACTCTTAGACAACCTTAAAAGCTATGAAAACCTTATTTTGCTTGAATGGTCCCTTTTGAGATTTCTAAGGCGGGTGAAGCCTGATACCATTCTGATCTTGTCCATCACTCGATACTGGGATCCTTAATTTCATGTCTTTCATTTCACATACTAGGAGTTGTGCCCTCTAACCGAGGAGTTTGTCAAGATCTTGGGCTTTAGATATTCCTCGCGCACCTTACCTTGTGTGCCTTGTGTCGTGATTAATTACTCAAAGGAGGTGGCACATACTTTGGGTATTCTTCATTTTACTGTCTGTAGACTGGTATCCCTAGGAGTTCCTTTTTTCTTGGAGGATTTACCTGATGTTATGTCTGACTTTACATAACTTGCCTGAGCACCATAGATACCAAGTTATTGTCACCCTATTATGTAGCTTTGCTTGGTACTTAACAGTAAGCCCTGATAGTTTGACAAGGGACTACTGATTATTTAGCATCATGAAGGGAGTATGCCATAGACTGACCCCATTTCCTTTGATCTTGGTGGAGACCATCATGGGTCTTGATGCCATATTTGCTGATCCCACTACTTTCCTTATTACCAACCCCTTATTACTTCAAGTATGTCATTATTTTAAAGGTAGTGTGCCCCTTGTGGGTTTTTACACTAGCTTTTCTTATTGGAAAATGTCTCCTTTTGGATTTTAACATATTTTTTAGCCTCATTTGTGCCTGAGATGAATCCAACTCACCCCAATGGCTTTTTTTTAAACAAATCTGGTTGTAAGAGAAGCTGAAGCTATTAAAAGATCCTCCCTCTAGAGTGATAGGCCATTCTGACTTAGGTCATTATTCATGTAGATAGAAGCTATATGGCTTTTTCTCTCTTGATGAGGGGGCTATTTGGTTGACCTTTATGGCAGATGATGAGATTACCTTTCAATGCCCGATGATACCTCTCCGCTATGTGACCAAGGATGGATCTTTAAGGTGTATTCCTCTGTGTAAGTTGTATCAAGCCACCTTTGAATTACTGCTTGTTATGCTCGATAGTTTGGAGAGTGATAGGACATTGTCTAATGTCCTCTATCCATCTATGGTGGTTCCCTCTCTATTGGTTTTCTTTCCCACTATCATCAGCTCTAGGTTCAACTACTCGTGAAGAATATCATACTAGAAATTGCAGATTGTGACTTCACCACTACTATTGAATATAAAAGGTTGGTTACTAGATTTACGATCGACATTGGATCATATTGGTTGAGGCTCACTAATAGTAGCTGAGGATAGATAGAGAGTTAGATGCAATAGAGACATTGTATGTTTATTTTCATTATAACTTTTCACTTTGAACATGTTAGATAAATTTCTTTTGATCATATTAAAAAAAACATTTGTATACAAATATGACATTTCTACCTGATTTCAGTGCACATGATCTTTATTTAACATTTGACTCAAAAATACAAGTTATCTAGTCTTGGAATGAAATCCTAAGAGCATTAAAACTCCTTTCTTCAATCAGCTCTCTTGGGTTTTCTTCATCGATTATTTTCTCTCAGCCCCTAATTTTTGCCCAGGATGCCTTTTTTTCGATTTTTTAGCAAGGATGTCGTTTTTTCAATTTTTAACTTGTGGGGCTTTTATTTTCTTCCTTTTCTCTTTTGAGTCTAGCCATGGTTGGAACCTTTTCAATTTGTCAATGTTGACCGAATCTTTAAACTCATTACCATCACCGTTGGTCAAGATAGCTGCCCCGTTAGGTAAAAGCTTTTTTTAACACAAAAGGTCCTTCCTAAGTAGGTCAAAACTTGCCTTGAATGTCTGGAACTCTCGGCCTCATTTGTTTAAACACCAAATCTCTTTCTTTCAAAGGATGATTTCTAACCTTCTTTATAAATAAGAGAGCTAACATCTTTTGATAGATCTAGTTGTGATAGTAAGCTCGCATCTTATCTCTATCTAGCAGGTTAAGCTATAACAACCTCTATTTGGCCCACTTTGTTTTAGGTAGCTCAGCTTCCAATACTACCTTTAAAGACTGATGTTTAATCACCATTGGTAGCACATCTTTTGTGCTATAAACCAGAGAAAATATAGTGGCCCTTATCAAAGTCCCAGCTATAGTCCTATAGCCTTACAATGCTAAATGCAGCTTATTAGCCTAGTCTTTGTAAGTTTGAACCGTCTTTGGTAAGATCCTTTTTGAAATTTTTGTTAGCTACTTTAATTGCCTTGTTCGCCCGAGGTTAATAAGGTGAAAACCTATAGTGTTGAATCCTATACTTTTTGAGCATATGCTTAGTTTTGGCTTGGAACTGCATCCCATTATTTGGCACTATGTGATGAGGCAACCCATATTTGGATATCAGATTCTTCTCAATGAACTTAGCCATATCTTTAGCATCTACCTTCTTAAAGGATTTAACTTCCACCCACTTCGTGAAACAGTCTATGGTAACTATAATGAATCTGGGTCCGTTTAAAGCCATCAGATGTATTATTCTTATGATGTCTATTCCCCACACAACAAATGCCAAAAGTGATGTAAGGTTTCATAAATAAAAAACTAGCAAATGTCTCAAGTCATCATATTGTTGGCACAATTGGCATTCCTTCACATACTTGGAGCAGTCTGTATCTAGTGTATGCTAAAAAAACCCTTGGCACATGATCTTCATTGCTAAAGCTAAACCATTCATGTGAGCTCCACACACCCGCATGTACTTCCTCTATGATCTTTTTAGCTTCCTTTTCATTCAAACACTTCAACTAAATATCATCCGATTATCTCTTGCAAAGCAGTCCACTTACACTAATGAATTAAGTAGACAACTTACAAATCATTCTTTGGTTTTTTTTAATGGCCACTTCTGGAAACAATGACTTCTCTAAGTAGTTCTAAATATCATAGTACCAAGGTTTTCCATTATCCACCTAAATATCTATCACTCATTCCATTTTGAAATATGGCCTATCAAAATTGGAAATCATAACAGGCTCCATTCTTATCCTCTTTAAGTTATCCCACATTGATACCAAAGTAGTAAAGGCATCAACTAGCTGATTCTCTTCCCTAGGCATATATCTAAAATTACACACCTCAAATTGACTTTTCAGGGCCTTGAGACACTTGATGTAAGGCATGGGCCGTCCTTCTTTTATAGACCATTCACCTCTCACTTGATAGGCTATGTGAGGCCCCTACTTATACCTTAAGAGATTTTTTATGTAATTTTTAATATATGTGTTTAATTGATAATATGATTTATATGTGCTTGTCTAGTTCATGTTATTGTAAATTAGAACCTAGAGAAAATTATTTACTAAGAGAGGGGCAAAATGATCATTCCATATTAAGTCCTACATGTGCACAAATTGAGAGAGAATATGGTATTGGTAACTCAATTGAAATAAGAAAGTGTAAGTTGTATGGTAAGAACAAGAATTGAAGAGAAGTAAGGGGGCTAAATGCAATTAACTAGAGTTAACAAAGTGGACTAATGGGATAGTGACATTTAGTCTCTTTAGATTTTTCATAAAACAAAAATAAAACTTTATGGATTTAAGAAGAGTTGGCCGGCCACTCAAGGGTAGAAATATAGCCACTTCTCTCCCTAAATAACCAATAAAGTAACAAAAAAAAAATTCAGTTTGATATTTAAGAGGAGAGAGAATTTAAGGTTAGTGTTCTAAGGTATAAACTCTTTTCTTCTCTTCTACCTTTGCTTATTATAATGGGAAGATATATATGTTTATATATGTAATTTTCTATGTAGAAGTAGAATTAAGTAGGAGAAAGGAGAAGGAAGTGCAAAAGGATTGAAAAAAGTGCTATTTTAGCTTACAAAAAGGTATGAGAACTCCTCATAATCTTGATTGTTTATGCTTGAGTTAGTGACATGAGGAATGAGTTATTAGATGATAGAATAAGGTATTAACATGGAAATTAAGTTTAAGGATGCATGAGAACCAAAATATGTAAGTTGTTTTGAAGTCACTTAAATTTGTCTTAGGACTTAATTGACCAATTAGGACTGTTTTAGTTATAAATCAAGCTATAGGAATCCAAATTGAGTAATTCCAATTGAAATAGAAATAAGAATCACATATATTTATTTAATATGAGAATTTAAAAATTGAATCCCCTTGTAAGATGATGAAAATTGATCTTAAGCTCTAACAATATCTGCTACCTTGTCATTAGGAGTAGTTTGCGTTGTTTAGTGAGTATACAAAGATTAAAAGGTCTAAATGGAGTGAATTTTGATATTTTAGAAACTAGAGACATAGGGTAACAAATTTTTAGAAGGAAAATTTAGCTAAAAAAGTCATTTATAGGTTTAAAAGAGCATATAAACTGAACTTGAAAATCTGCCTTTATAATTTTTAAGGCAAAACGGACCTCACGGCCAGTACCAAATTGGTGACCACCGTGACCTAGTCTAGAATCGAATGCACACCTATCTAACAACTAGCACAAATTACTAATGACTATTAGCCTCCCCTATTTTCTCCCATACTTGATTTTTAGGCCCTAAAATATTCCCAAAACTTACCTAAACCTTCCTAAACACTTTTAGGGCATTCTAAATATAAAATTAAGGATAAATATTGTGACATTGAATATGTGAGTAGTATATTGAGATGTAAATATAGTTATAACATACATCATATGTATATTCACATAAGTGAACTTATATAATGATAGTTATACAATTGTAATTGTGGTTATACAATGATGGTTAAATTGCACTATTGTAATTATTCTGAACATTTGCATGCATAATTATGCAATAAGATAAACTATACACAATGAAAGAAATGATATGTAAAATGATCAATGTCTGCACATAAAACTTGGTAATGGATAGATAGGCATGCCTATAGGGTTATAAATGCAATTGCGGTAGTCTTGACCCTATTTGGGTCCACAAAATGTCCCCATTTTGGGACCACAATCTTGACCCTATTTGGGTCCATAGGTTTAATACCTTTGGGTATTTATATTCATATGTTTGATACCTATGGGTATCCACATCACCTGTTATCCCCTTCTATAGAACTTAGGTAGGCATTCACAGGGAATGATAAATAGTAAATACTTAGTGTTAAATAATGACATGCTATATATGAATAACCTTGTACTATAAGTCAAATATATAGTAATGCCTTATAATTGATTGTGATATATTGTGAAATGATATAAATGAATTCTATTATTATTGCATGTTGTGTGTGCATAAGAATGACCACTGTGAGTGGTTGTTCACATACCTACTATTCCTCATTAAATTGTATAGCTTAGCACAGGTTTTTATCTATATAGGTACTCAAGATAGGCTTTTCTAGTAAGGACAAAACCAACAACAGTAAAGCCAAACCAGCTTAGGAAAAGTCAGTATGAAGATGATGATACCTTTTGGGCTATGCTTTTATTATTGTAAATTATCTATATATGTTTTTGCTAGGAAATTGTAATATAAAGGTGCAATGTAAAGAATGACATTATAATAACTATGATATATTAAGAGCTTCAACTTATATAGCCTATTCCTATACATTGATATTATTATGAATTACAAAGGATTATATGATCTGTTGACAAATGAGATATAACATGCATTATTGTATGAAAGATAATACACCAAGTAATAGGAACTAGGAAATGCTAGAGTAGTCCTTATAGGCTTCCAAAGATGATTCCCCGAATACCTCTGTAGATTTTGTCCCCACAACTAGCAAAGCTTCTAACCTAAAGATATATGCTTTATACTCTGCTTTATTATTCGTGGCTTTATACCTCAACTTTTTAGCTAAAGGTAGCTTCTCTCCCTTCAGGGTCACCATAATTACTCCTACTTTAGCTCTTTTGCTATTCATAGCCCCATCGAAGTACATCTGCCAACCTTGGACTATTATAGCTGCAATATCCTCATTAGGAAACTCGCAAACCATTTCTTCCCCTTCTAATGGTTGATCAGCTAGGAATTTTGCTATAAATCTCCCTTGAATGGTTTTGTTAGTGATATACTCAATGTCAAATTCCTATAAGAGGATTAAACACTTGCCCATCTTCCCTAATAGAGAGGGTGCTTCCTGTAGGTACCTAAGAGGGTTTTGCTTAGCTACTGCTTGCAGTCTATAAGAATGGAAGTAGAGCTCTAGTTTCTTTGAAGCCTAAATAACTGATACACAAATTTTATCCACCTCCACATACCTAGATTTATATGGTAGGAACTTCTTACTGAGGTAGCACACTGTATACTCAATCCCAAAGTCATCCTCTTAAGCCATCATAGCTCCCATTGAGCTGTCCTTTATGGATAAGCACAAAATTAAAGGCTTACCTGCCTGTGGTGGTCTTAACATTGGTGGTTGCAAAGGGTATTCTTTAATGGTGTCAAATGCCTTTTAACAGTCTTCATTCCAAAACATTGGCTAATCCTTTCTAAACAAATTGAAAATTTGTTCACAAATTGAGGTTAACTTGGCTATGAACCTATTGATGTACTGAAGCTTGCCTAAGAATCATCTAACCTCATTCTTCCTCTAGGATATAGGCATTTCCTTAATGGCTTTGACTTTGTTAGGTCTATCTTTATTCGCCTCTGACTCACCATATTTCCTAGAAGCTTTGCTGATGTTACCCCAAATATACACTTCTTTGGGTTGAGACGAAGGTTATACTTATCAACTATCTAAAAGAACTTTTCCAATGTTTCAAAATGGCCTTATTAGGTAGCTGACTTGATCATCATGTCATCTACATATACTTCCACCTCCTTATGTGTAATGCCCGCTCGTTATTACCATTTTATATACTTATTATTTTATTAAATTACTTGCTCAAAAAATACATATATATACAACTTTTAATACATATAATATATTTAAAGTATAATTACAACTTAATTCGTTACATATATTTCAAATGTTTTATACAATATACATTTACAAATAAATAATTCATTATCAGAATTATTTCTTCACTCGTTACCCTTCTAGTGGTCTGCAGATGTTGACTCTAGCAAAAGCACTTTCTCATCTCTGAGTACCTACACGGGAAAACACCCGTGCTGAGCAATGGCTCAATGGGAGAGTAAATAGTACAATTGACTTCTTATCGAAGTCGCAAATACAAAGAATCTAGCATGCCAATACATAACAATAATATGATATCATTTTTATTCAGTACATACAATTAATCACACTTAATAGCAATTATACACTAAATAACAATCTTAATACAGTTCTTCACTTACACCTTCAATATTAGTTTTACACTCACATTTCATTATTTAATGTCAAACATTAACATTATCATTAAGTATAATAGTACACCTTCAATATTCACTGAAAAACACTAACATTATCATGAGGCACAGTAACACTTAACTATTGGTCACTTATCATTATTCAATAGTCAAATCACTTTCATTGCCTGAATTCTCATAAATGGTGGATACAGGTACAAACACTAGATATTGCACTAGAAACATAAAAGTCTTGGTTCACTAGATACCAAAAGGTATCAAACACTACACTAGCCACCTTTCGGCGACAACACTTGCAACTGCGATCACTATCCCCTTTATAGGCATGCCTATCTATCCACTACTATGTGAAATTCAGGCATACAATTAGTCTTTAATTACTCTAAATCATCACAATTGATACATTTAGATTAAAAGAAAGATAACACACCAAATAGAGCATGCAACAAAATCACTAAACAATAACTTCAATTACACTTAATATTAACATTAGTATAATATTATTTGTCATGCGATTAGTAACATTATACATACCATTATCATATTCACTCACATTCATTACTTGTACATTTTTTTGCATATTTTTAGAAACATAACATTGACACATTCAATAGATTATGCAAATATACCATGTCACTCATATTTATGTTCATTCATATTCATTTATTGTACAAATTATTATGCATTAAGACTTAGTGTATGTTTAACTCTACTTCATTAATTCATTATGCTTCTCACTCATTTTGCATCACTTATTATTCTTATTTTTACATTTAAAACACTTTAAAAACATTTAGGAAGGCTTAAACATGCTTTAATGATAATTTGGGATTTTAAAAATAAAGTTCAAGAAAGTTAGGGCAGGGTCACGGTTACTACCAAATTCATGGTAACCATAACCTAGTTGCACTTTCGGGTCTGGACTATGCTAACCTGCCTCACGGTTATTACCGGATGAGTAATAACCGTGCTCTATACTTTTTAAAGGGGTCACGATTACTATGAAATGCTTAGTAACCGTGAGGTAGGGTGCATTTTGGTTCTGGACTGCCTCACAGTTACTATGAAAATCATAGTAACCATGATGCCTAAATTGCTCAAAGATAGAATTTCTATCTTGATTTCTATACCATTTTTGACCTAGAAAACATCATTTTCAGGGAAAGTTGTCTTCTACAAAGTTGTTCCACTATGTCTCTAGTTTTTAAAACATAAAAAATACTCAAATATGACTTCTAAATCTCAAGTTATTAACTAAAAACTGCAGACTTCTCTCATGGGACGGATAACAGGGGTCTATCCATTTCAAGCTCATTTTTGAACACTCTAGAGACAGATTTAGATTCTGGTTTCTTCTACAAAGTTTTAGATATATGTCTTAGATTTCATATCCAACTTGAATCACATCAATCAAACATCTAAAAAAAGAGTTATACACTTTACACTAAAACTAGTTCAAGTGAACCTTAAACAAATTTTCACTTTAACACTTTCTAAGGCACAAATCATATTTCTCATGCACTATACATTAAATTCTTCACTCAAACATCAACTATATATCATATAAAGAACATATAGCAATTTATTTCAACTACAAACATATAGAACAATAATATAACTCCCAAACCTTATTAAGGCACCAAAGTTCCTTTCTTTCTATCTCTTTTTCTCTTGCTCTTCATCTCTACCATCTACAGACCTTTCTCTACTTGGAGTAGCATCCACGCAGGCTTGAAGAGAAAATAAAAAGAAAAACCAAGGAAGATAAACAAAACTTTTTGTTTTAGTTTTGTGGCCAAATATGGCCGGCCAACTAAAAGAAAGAGAGAACAAATCCTCTTCTCCCTTTCCAACCTTACAAGTGCTTAATTCCCATTGGTTCTTTAAAAAAATAATCTTACAAATGTTCACTTTAGTCCCTCTTTAAACTTATGTCTCTTACTTTAATCTCTCATCTTTCCTTATTTCTAGTTTTACCACAGTTCTTTTACTTTGTCTTTTCAATTAAGTCCCTACATTGCAATTTTTCCTTCATTAGCCACATAATCAATCTCCGTCTTATGTAAAAATACCATCTACCCCTCTTAGGGTACCATTAAGGACATTACATTATGGATCAAGTCAGCTAAAATCCTAGTTGCCATCCTCTAATAAGTGGAACCAGCGTTCTTAAGTCCAAATGGCATGACACGATAGGTGCAAGTTCCCCATTTAGTGATAAAAGCCATCTTGATTCTATCTGCAATCTTATTCAAGATCTAATTGTATCCAACATACCCATCTACAAAGCTATACATAGCACAAGTAGCTACTCTATCCACTAAGACATCTATATGAGGTAGTGGAAAATCATCCTTGGGGTAAGTTTTATTCAAGTCCCTATAGTCTACCCAGACTCTTAACTTTTCCATCCATTTTACCTATAGGGACTACATTCACTAGCTATATTGGTTATTAAACTTAGACTAAGAACTTAATTTATATTTGCTTCCTTACCTCTTCCTTGACCTTCTCAGCCCACTCAAGCCTAAGTCTATTAAGCTTTTGCTTGACTGGCTTGTAACCTAGATTGGTAGGAATGGCATGTTCTACTATCTCTTGGCCAATACCTAGCATGCCTTCATAGATCCAGGCAAAAACTCTTTCATTCTTTTTAAATATTCTCTCAACATTTTCTCTTTCTTCAGGAGTTATGTTCGACGTTGATAAAATTTCTTTTGGATTTTCTTTCATATCTAGATTAAATCAACATGTATTAATTGAATTGATGTCAAATATGAATGATTCATTATCATGATTATACATATTGAAATTAGAAAAAACATCACACCAGTAAGCAAAATCATTTATATTAGTAATATAATCAAAAGAAATAGAATTGTTCTCATAAAAAAGTTTAAGAGCATAAAAAATATCAATAAAAATATCATCTTCAGTTTTTAGCTTAGTTGTAGATGTCTCTCTAGCTTCCTCTTTCTGCATTGATGCTTTAACTCCTATTTTTTATTTTCCTTTATTCTGAATGGCAAGTAGCTTCTCAATTATTATTTCTTCTGGCACTTCCGTATCCCAATTTGAGTAATGTATAAGTATTTCTTTATACCAAAAACCTTCACTTGGTTTGATAATATCTTATTCTCGATTAAAGACATCATTAAATAGCTCAAAACCTAGCACAATATTGTCTCCCACCATCTGAGGCTCATTCTCACCACAATAAAGGAAGATCCCTAAGGCTGGCATAAAACTCTTGGAAATATTAGGAAATTCACTTGTTGCCCCCTTTCCCTTACTTTTCTTTTCAAAACAAGTGTAGCCCAAGCCTTCTTTGTCTTTTTGACCCTTACTGGTGATTGCAGTGTGGGGTCCCTGAGAATTCTTACCTAACCTAGCTCTATACAAGAAGTACACCTTTTTCAACATGTTGATCACTTATGGGCTATTGGCTAGACCATTCTCACTCTTGTCATCCTCAATTATAGACACATGAAATCTATTAAATGGCTATTTTACAATCTCAAGCATTGATATCTGATTCCCCATTACTGCTTTGATGGTGGCCACTTGACCATCATGAGGTATGTTGATTATCTGATGCAGTGTAGAGGGCACACCCTTCAACTTGTGGAACTATGGTCTACTAAGCCGCACTGAGAAATTAATAGGGATAGGCAATACCACAAGCTCAACTTTAGTCTCAACCAACCTTGCCTTCACTATAACCTTAAAGTCCTTATGGCCTGCCTCTTTGAATTATCATAAGTAGATATTGTCAAGTCAGACTTGTTTAACATGCCCTCATTCAAATGGAAAGCCAGGATCACAACTAGTGGACGCACACATTAATTGAAGACCCATCATCTACCATCACATAAGCTGTGTGATTCCCATTCACCCGTGCCTTGATATAAAGAGGGTGATTATGATTGTTTCCATTAGTGGGTAGGTCCATATTCGAATACACAACATTATTTCTAGTTTCTCCTTTAATCAAATCTAACAGTTCAGATGGTGGTAGTGATAGTAGACTCGCATAAGGCCTTAACCAAATTTTGCTTGTGCAATGGAGATTTCCTTAAGAACTCCTATATGGAAATTTAAGCTTAGGTCTTCTTTAATTTCTTAATGATCTGATTCTCCTCTACTTTCTTTTCTATGGGCACAGTGGTAGGGACTAGCTGTTTCTCAACCTTAAGCATCACCTTTCCACTCCTGGTGACTGCCTTTACTTTACTTTCCCTCTTTTCCTTCTCATCCTCACTTGCTGAACTCCAACTATCAATGGGCACCATTGCCCATTCATCTTCACTCTCACTAGGGGAATCTTAATAGTTAATTATAGAAATTAGCCATTTTTCCTCAAATGGCTTTGTTACTTTGGGGGTGGCATGAGTAATGGCCATGTACTCATTCCCATATAGGTTCTTCATCACATACTATTTTGGCAAATTAGACCCAATCATGAACACAGGAGATGGTATTGCATTATACCCTCTTTTCTTCTTTTTCTCTCTATTTTTAGGATTTGAAATTTTTTTGCTATCTATTAGATCCTAAATCTTGTTTCTAAGGGTACGACAATAATCTATGATGTAGGCATAATATTGATCCTCTCCATGGTAGGGCAACCCTTGACTCTCAGCATGCTTCATTGGTAATGGCTGCAGCTTTCCTTCCTTACTCAATCGATCCAACACCCAAGACAAGGACTTCCAAGGTTGGAATAATACCTTTGGTTGGCCTCTGTAGTAGATAATTCAATCATTTTTCCACTTCTATTACTTCGACTACTATTCCCAGCTACCTTATTATTACCAAAATTCCTTCTTACACCCTTATTATTAGCCATTTTGGCTAAGTACTTACCTTTAGCTTTTATAGCTATATCCTTTAGGGATTCCTAATCCTTCTTCCTTTTCATCTTTAAGCCATCCATTAGGTAGGGACTTGCATTCTTAATAAATAGTTTGATCTTGTTAGCTATATTAGGTTTCTTCTTTATTTCCATCACCCTGTTCCTTCACCTTGTTAGGTACTTGTAAAGGGACTTGTCAAGCTTTTGTTGTAGCAATTTGAGGTTTTTTAAAGTGACCTCTATCTTGGTGCTACAGTCATATTGCTTGAGAAATATCTCTATTAGCAAATCCTAATCCTCATTCATATGCCTATCCAACCTATGATAACAATATATCGCTGGTCCCACCAAGCTTAAACAAAAGTATTTCACCTTCTATTTTTTAGTCAAGGTGGTCCCATTCATAATCAGAGCATATTGCTTCATATGTTCAGAAAGGTCAGAAGTACCATCGAATCTAGGCAAATCTAGCATCTTAAACCTTTAAAGGAGTGGCTCATCCCCATCCAAGTCCTTATCTTCAGGGTTCATGCCCCTACCAGTAGACAATACTCAAGCCATAACCTATATCCTTTCCTTTTTCTTCTTAAAGGCAGCATCTTCAGCACTAGGGCCTTTATTCTTTACAATTACAATATGAGGTTCTTCCTCTTTGTCCTTTTTGATATAATCATTCTCAGGCTCATGCCTCCCTTCTCTTCTTTGTTCCACTGGTGCTACTCGAAGTGCTGGAGTATTTTTCATGGTAGCATCCCTAACATACATTGGTTTCACTATCCTGCAAGTAGATGTTCTGGGTTGATTTCTAAGATTTTATGCTGGAAAAGCCAACAAACCACCGATTATGGCTAACATCCTCTTTTTGAACTCTCAGAACTGTCTATTCATCCTTTTGTCTAGTTCATCTCATGCCACTACAGGCCTAGAAGTAAAAGCAGTAACCTTTTCCTTAAAGACATGATCCTTGGCATCTCATTTGTAACTCTCCTAGCCTTATTTTGTTGTATCTCGTTATCCATTTCTGATGTATTCTTTTGAACGCTTTTTGAAAACTCACCCAAACTAGACTTTGAATTGATCTTAGACCTTGACTCTGAACTTGACTCTGATTTCAAACCCGGTAGGTCAAATATAGATCCTCGATAAAGTGACCATTTGACGTTCTGGAGCACCTAAATGAATTTATGATGGCTACAAAAGTCAATCGCCAAGGATGATGCACGATGATAATGTATGAACATGATATATATATGATGTATACATGAATGAACGTGTTGTTTGACGTTAACCACTACTACATATAAGCAAGACATAACCTTCAAACCTTATTACTCCTACACAAAAAGTAGTGTGGTCTTTTTCCTAGGTGGGCCTAGCCCATGGGTTAATGGGGAACCCAATAGATACATATGGTGTATGGAAAAAAAATTGGCAGCATAACATCTCTTAATTAAAAACAAAGACGTTTGGGTTTTGGCCATCATGTGTTTAAATAGTCCAAACAAATTAGGTTGGGCCTGCAAGGGCATGGTATCCATTAATTAGTACCCACCTAATTTAGTTGGATTTGTTCAATACATAAAGGCCTATATAGAAAGCAAAAATTGTTATGATTATACAACCTATGGAAAGTAGGTATTGTCATTACATGGCTCACTTTTAGGGTCCAAGACTAGATGAGGCTTGCTAAAACTCATAAACTGGCCACTTCAAAATAAGAAAAGGTTTAGGCCCAATTTATTGTTGATGGTCAACCCATGAAAGCGTCCATTGTGGGGTCAAAGTGGTGGGTTTAACGAAGTCATCACCCAACAAAGTGTTGAAAAATGAATCCGAACCTTTTAATGTCCAAACAGAAATCAGTGTTTAGGACATTACTCTTACTTGGCATCTCAGTTATGTGTTGTTTATAATTAAGTTTTTTAGTATTAATCCACTATCTTCCTTCTCACACGATGCAGTATAATAAATTAAATAAACACATCAATTAGTTAAGGAAAATAGTAAATAAAAGCATTAAATAAATAAACAAAATAATCCTACTTAAATTATTACAGAAGCAAATCGTCCAACAGAAAATATATAATACATAAATAAATCAAGCTATTTATTAGACTTGAAAACATTGGTTCCCTTATGCATATTACAAAAAAAGGCTTTTATTATATTGTGTGATTTTTGGGTTAAGATATTGGACATTGGTCCATTTTATTATGGAAAACCAATTAATTAAAGTTAAAACATTTTAACTGAGTTTTTAATTAATTAACGTGCTAAAAAATCCTTTTTTACTACCTATTACATTTCTAAAAATAAAATACATCAAAAAATGAATAAAAAGTGAAGTACAAAAAATAAATAAATATTCCAAATATTCCAATTACAAAACATAATAAAATAAAGCCATAAAATTATATTCTAAAAGACACCCTTAAATGCATAAAATAATGGCTCGAAGAAAAATACAAAGAAAGCAAAAATAATTAGCATGTAAATCAAAAAATCAAATAATTAATTTAAAATATAAAAAAGCATGCAAAAGTATAAAAATTAATCACAAAATAATAAACATTTTGAACAAAAGTGGAAAAAGAATTAAAATATATCTAAATATGCCAAACAAATTAAAATAACAAAATAACAAAAAAATATGCCTAAAGGGGCTTAAACAGGGGCCACAGATGCACCAAAACACGATAGATAGCCTGAGAGGAGGGAGACAGATAGGACAGGCAGAAGGCATCGAGACATCTCATAGGTCGTGCTGACCAACAACTGTCTATCGGCCTTTTTTCCCATCTATCACTCAAGGAACAAACACAATGCAGAATTTTCAACCTAAACAAGGAAAAAAAGCCAAGCCTAACTCCTAAACATGCAATTATAAGGTGCTAAAACATGCCAAATCTATGTAGAAAATAATAAAACATAATTTAAATCATGCTAACACAACAAGAATCATGTAATTATAGAAATTAAATTGAGCTACTTTACACACATTAATGGAAAAAACATAAAAATTCCTAATATCCATTTTAACATGTGCTAAACAATTTTAGATCATTATGGCATTATAAATTGCACTAATAAATGAAATATCTAACATAATGATCATGAAACATGGTATCGTAATTGATGAATAAGCATGTTTAACTAAATGAGTAGAATATAAACTTAGAGAGAGACAATGGTTAAAGCCCAGAATATTACCCTCAAAAATATGATTCTATGACTTTAGAAAGCATGCCTTAAGCCTCCAACCTTGATTCTCATGTTCAAAAGTGTTTGTTTTTGTGTCAAAGAAAGTTGTTTAAAAACTATAAACCTTCAAGAATAGAGAATTAAATTTCTTTCTCTCAAAAGTTTGCCTTTGCTCTTTTCAAAAGTGAGAATCCCCCTTTATAATATTGTAAATAAAATTATGCAATCATGTTATCTGGAACGTACAATAATAATTATGTTTGTAAATGTATTCTAAACTTGTAAAATGATTGTATAATTTTATTATATTGATGTATGAGCAATTTAAAACGTGAATTGAATTAGTAAATGTCATATGGTAGCACCTAAAGATAGTATTATATTAATTAACATGTCTAAAGATAGTGCTATGCATGGATGACTAATTAAGTTTATAAGTAATCGTGCAATCCAATATAATGGGTATAGGTTAGAGATTAGGGTATTACATTTAGCGGTATTAGAGCATAGATTTAGACGGTTTTGGTTAATCGAAGTATAGGAATAAGTGATTATGGATAGTTATGTGTGTTAATGTAATACAAATGTCCCTATTTTCTTATAGATAACAGAATATAAAAAGATCTCAAAAAGTAGTTATGGAAATAATTGGAAGGGAGAATTCTCTGCCGTTAAGTACCCTGAAAGTCATAGTTGGTATTTTTCTTTCCTTATTAATGATATGTATATGATGATAGATTAGGTTGATATGAGCACGATTAAGCATAATGGGGAGAAATAAGCTATAAGCATTTAAGAGAGAGTGGGGCCAAATGGACATAAAGAAGAATCATAGGCTAAATTGTGATGTCCAAATGTGCATGATAAAATTGACATCTATAATTCATGTGACACTTGACATGTGTCGGACATGTGGCTAAGACATGTGCCAAGCATGTGCCTTGATACATGTGCCATATGCATGTGCAAATCATATGAGCTAAGGTATGGGTAATGCATATGCTAATGATTGGATTAAGGGGTTTATTTTATTATATTGGTCTTGTTTTGCTTTGATTTGTGTAGTTGGACCTTAATATAGCTTAATAGGCTTATTTATGTGAGTTGGGCTTATTTTAGCTTGGGCTTATTTAATTTAATTCTTTTAGGCTTGTGGTTTGATTTTTATTGTTATTTAGTTTGGGTTTTAGTTATTTATTGGGAGGCCCATGTTTAAAAGGACTTTTCACTTAGTTAGGGTTACCTACCTTTTTGAGGCTTTAAATACCTTATTTAACTTGTAAAAGAGAGATTTTGAAAAATTTTAATATCCATTGTTTGGCTTGGCCAAATTTTCATCTTGGAGAGGATTGCTTGTCTTCTTCTATTGCATCAAGAACTTTAATTCCTATCAATGTATTTACTTTGTGGCAAATTCTGGTCTTATATTTCAAGAATTAGGTTGTTCAAGTTTCACATGAGTAGTTTTATTCTTTCTTTATTCTGCTTTAGGTCTTAATATCCTTTGGAATTAGGGTTTAAAGTTCATTAAAAATTATATTGCAAGTTTAGTTTATGAATATTCAATTGATTTGGGGTTCAGGTTATAATTGTATCCTTAGGCTCCGCATCATTTGGTATCAGAGCAAAGATTGGGATAAATTCTTATTTATCTTGTGTTAATTTGTTGTTCTATTATTTAGTTTTCATTAGAATTAAAATTTTGTAATTATCTTATACTTATCAATTTCGTGTTCTTCTTTGTTCCCAAATCTGTTCTTTTGCGTTCTTCTTTGTTCCTACATCAAATCTTGTGTTATTTGATGTTTTAATTATAAAACAAAATAATTAGTGTTGCTCATGGCACTATTCATCCAAATTACTATTCACGATATTGTTTATTCGAATTAAAAAACATTGCAAAGAAGTGTTTCAATTTGTAAATACCTCTAATTGGTGTGAACAAATAAGATTACAATTCTTTGGGTAGAGTTTATTCTTATCTTATCTTGTCTTAATTTATACATATTGTTATCCTTGATTTAAGAAAAGTGTGCATTCATTTATTATTTTTGTCTTAACCTAGATAGGTGTGTCTTTATTTCTTACTTTTTGTCTTAGTTTAGAGATTTAGTTTCCTTATTTTTTTCATCAAGACATAGTTGGTTATTTTTTGTCTTAACTTAGACATTATTTCTAGTTTCCTTATCTTGGGTTAGTTTGGACATTTTTTGGTCTCTTTAACTTTTGTCTTAGTGTCATAACATATCTTTGTATTAAGTTGAATTTTCTAGTAGGGAAATTCCAATTTCTGCATTTTTGCATTAAATTTTTAATTTCTTTCATTCTAAGTTGTTTTCTTTGGTGTCTTTACATCTTTTGTTTCCATTTACACTATAATTAACAATTTGTATCTTGTTAATGTGAATTGTATATTTGGGTAGCATACATTTATATCTTCATCTTGAATGGTCATTTCAAGTTTCTTCATTTTTGGTAATTTGCTTCTAGTATTGAGCCTATCTTCTTTGTTAATTATTTTTCAAATTCTCATTTAATTGCTGTTTGTGAATCATTTTGACTTGAGTTTGAGTTATGAAGTGCAAATGTTGACAATAGGCTTAAGTGGAAAAAGGCTCGAGAGTGTGAGCTTAAATGAGAGTAAAACCTAATTTTAAGTGAAACACGAGTGATTTGTGAGGATGTCCTATTGCAAGTCAAAGCGACACTCAAATTAAGAAGAATGGAACGGGTTAAAAGAAGATATGAAGTATGTGATATAAGACCTTAATGATATGGAATTGTAGTTTAAACAACTTTTCAAACAACTAAGTAGAATGTGTAAGCAAAATGAGAAGAGAAATGAAGAGGAAGTTATCATAGAAGAAATCATTTGTGAAGCTGAAAGGGACACTATAGATTTATTTGATGGTTATGTTGTGAGTGATGAAGAAATAATTAGAAGTAAAGATGTTGTTGATTGTTTGAGTGAAAATGAAAAAGATTGTTTGATTGTGGTGGAAGATCAACAAGTTCCAATTGCTCCTCTATTTCTTAAGGAGGTTAAATTGCACATGGAAAAAGAAGGAAATCATAATCATATTCACAAAGATGTATTAAAGCCTAATCATATTTTACCTAGTTTCCTTATTAAATTGCAGGAACATGATGAGTTCTTTTATGAAGAAGCATTCATATTATTATCACTTATCCAGAAGATCATTTATGAAGATGAATGTCTTCCTCAAGTTTCAATTCCCAAATTGAATATTAAGAAGATTCGAGGAAAAATCTTTTTTGAAAAGGGAGGGGATTATATGAGCATGATCAATCATAATGGCAAGTTCATGAGGAGAAAGAAGCTATGGGCATTCAAGAGAGAGTGGGGCTGAATGGACATGAAGAAGAATCATAGGTTGAATTGTGAAGTCCAAATATGCAAGATAAATTTGACATGTGCAAGTCATTTGACACTTGACATGTGCCAGTCATGTGGTACTTGACATGTGCTGAACTTGTAACTATGACATATGCCAAACATGTGCCTTGACATGTGTTAGACATATGCCATGTCATGTGCCATACATATGCCATATGCATGTGCAAATCATGTGAGCTAAGGCATGTGTAATGTATGCGCTAATTATTGGATTAAGGGGTTTATTTTATTATGTTGGTTTTGTTTTGCTTTGATTTGTGTAATTGGACCTTAATATAACTTAATAGGCTTATTTAAGTGAGTTGGGCTTATTTAGCTTAATTCTTTTAGGCTTGTGGGCTAAATTTTAGTGTTATTTAGTTTGGGCTTTAGTTATTTGGTAGGAGGCCCATGTTTAGAGGGCCTTTTCACTTATTTAGGGTTCTCTATCCTTTTAGGGCTATAAAACCTCATTATAACTTGTAAAAGAGAGATTTTGAGAATTTTTAATATCCATTGTTTGGCTTGGCTAAATTTTCATCTTGGAGAGGATTGCTTGTCTTCTTTTATTGCATCAAGAACTTTGATTCTTATCAAGATATTTACTTTGTGGTGAATTCTATTCTTATGTTTTAAGAATTTTGTTATTCAAGTTTCACTTGTGTAGTTCTATTCTTCCTTTATTTTTTTTTAGGTTTTAATATCCTTTTGAATTAGGATTTAAAGTTCATTAAAAATCAGATTGTAAGTTTAGTTTATGAATATTCAATTGATATGGAGTTTGGGTTATAACTGTATCTTTGGGTTCCACATCATAAGCATTTTTGACCTATATATATATATATATATATATATATATATATATATATATATATGCATAAAAGATGTATCTGATAAGGTGAAAGCTATAAATTAGTTAGCTTATGACCTACATAAGACTAGTTTTTTTTACTATAGTATATGTGCATGAATATTGTATATAGAGAGTATATCAATATGATACATGAAAAAGAGTTTGTGTAAACTTGATAAGGTTACCCCTATATAAAGTTGATATGATGTTGGGCTTAAATTGATTATGGCACTTTGTATACCTATTAGTGATTCCTTAACAGTGTGGACCATTATTTGAACATTTCATAGCATGGGATAAGGCAAACATTTACATTACATCAGATATACATTTGCATCATATATGCATACATAAAACTATCCTTCATTCATAACATTAGCATTATTTGATAAGACAGGAAAAGCATCATATTATATGTATAAGGCTTAATTAGAAAGGTAACTAACAGGATGGACATTAAGTGCAGTAATGATATCAAGAGAAAGTAATTATTATAGAAAGATAGTGTTAGATAGAATTTAAACATTATAAAGTAAAAGATAAGAGAACAGGGAAAGATAATATTAGATAAAGTTTGAATATAACAAAGTAAAAGTAATAAAAAGTAAGTGATGAGATCTAGTAAATGCTATAGGTATGAATTTTGAGGACAAAATTGTTCTAAGGGGGAGAGAAATGTAAGGCCCCAACATAGCCCTTAGTAGGAATTGGATATGCCTAGGGTGTGTTAAAGAAATAACATAAAGAGCTTGGTTGAAGTGTAGAGAAGGACATACAAGAAATTAACGTAAAAGATAGGAGTATTATGGTAATTTGACTAAGTGACATGTATATGCGCAAATATATGAAATTAAAATATGGATTAAAGTGTAAATAAATAAAAAAATTATATGTAAATGTGAAACTAAGCGAATTGAGGGAGTAAAGGGTAATTTTGCTACATCCAACAAGTGGACCAATAGAAACTCATCATATGTATATCTAGAAATTTCAAGAAAATTCATGAGAAAGAGAGAGGAAGGTGGGATGGCTACATATAGGACACAAAATAAATCATTTTACTCAAAATTCCTCTCTCAAAAATTCACACACAAATATGCTCCTAAGGGTTAGGGAAAAGAGGTAAGGAAATCAAGTGAAGTTTTATGTAAAAAGGGTAATATATGATATCTAATTCAATTTTCATCTTTAATTTTCTCTATGCATGAGAAGCTAGAAGTCATGGATAAAATTAAAGAATCATGTGTATTTGTGATGTGTTTTAGTTTAAGAAAGTTGTAATGCCCTAATACCCTATAGGAGTATACATAAAAGCTACAATTGAATGGATCATTATAACTAACTTTAGCTAACAATAACATACCTAATCTTTATTAATTAAGTTGACTCAGAATAATTTAAAAATAAGCTCTTTTAATATAATGCATACAATTTCAATACATAAGTAAGTAATAAAGTATTTGCAACTGAGTTTATTATACATTTTACATCTAAATATTACACATTACTTAATTTCTATTATAGCCTACATCTTTTGAGAGCTTTCCTTGAACTCCTTGATCTTTTCCTTATGCATGACTTTAATTCAGTACCTATGTGACACCCTACATTCATTCATGTTCCGTACGTCATGTAACATTATTAGTGATATCATTTAGTTACTTAACTTAATTGTCTATTTTATGTAACTAGTCGATAGCTTGATTTAACATTCAATCCCTAAGTTCATTTTGGTGTCATTAGGTTACTATTCCTTTGGTATAAATTTTAGTAGCATGATGGCTTATAATTCATGCTACCCAAACCTGCAATTAGACAAAATCACACTCCCAAATAGCAACCTCCACTTCCAATACTTCACCAACATTCACAACACTTCTAATATCAGTCTATAACTCATTTACACAACACGCATCACATTACACATAAGTCATCAAATTCACTAGCATTTAGTGTTCAATTACATGCTATAATACATACATAAGTTCACAACTATCTAAGACATATATACACAAAAGTACATATCCAAAAAGTCTTCACATGTACCTACCACATTGTCTTCCTTTGATCGGCTTCATTTTACCTATCCCTACGCACAGTCAAAACAAACCTTACGCTAAGCAATGTTGTTGCCTAGTGGTGGATATAACTACATAAAATTTCATCAAATAAAACTACTTTAAGTAAATTACTATTTTACCCATAATTGTCAGTATTAGTTAATAAGTTTAAAATTTATTCTTTCAATGTTTTAATTTACCAATTAATTCTTCTCGTATTTATTTTTTTCTTATTTAAATTCACATATTTCCCCACTTAAGTGAAAAATTACCATTAGATCCCTAAACTTTTATCTTATCATATCTTACCATGTTTAACTCCAATCTTGACTCTTTTTACTTAACTTTTATTTTGTCTTAGGGGCCAAATTTACATTTTAGTCCCTATATTTACCCATGTAGTGGCAAATTATATTTTAGTCCCTGAACTTTTTCTTATTTATGATTTTGCCCTTTTTGCTTATTTGACTAGTTTGACTCTTTTAATCATATTTTTATTGCCAATTTATGGTTTTACCCATATTTTCCCCCGTAAACCTTTTTAACCCATTTAACTCCATTTTCACCATTTTTTTTATAATTTTATCACATAATTAACATCTTTGTCATAATTTACCATTTAGTTCTTAATTTTTCACATACTTACAATTTTGCCATTAGTAGTGTGCAGCAAAAATTCTCGAACTGGATATTCGGGACGAGGACTCCAATGATACAAATGGATTAGAGGGACCACTTGATGCAATCTTGCTACTCCAGAATGAGTGGAGTGACCACTCGATGCAATCTGGCTATTCCATAGTATGTGTCGGGTATTCCTCAGTGTGTGTAATGAATCTAATCTCATGGTGCTATCATAATATATGTGTCCTTGTGGCTAGCCATTATATCCTATGATCTTGGATTACCCACTACACACTAAGGGCAAATGTATACTTCACTTTATGTCATATTTCTATGTAATTTTCCATGCTAATAACATTATGTCATTAATACCAAATGCTTATTTAGTATCCATACATGCTAAATAGTCATATATTCATCATGTGTACATACAATATTACATAAAAATGATGAAAACATGTCAATATCATTACATCCATCATTCGACCTCATTGGGTTCTCATACATACTATATGATTCTTTCTTCATTCACATGCCATATGTATTTCTAAGGTCACTTTAAACATCCATATGATGTTGCACATTTAATTTACATTATAATTTTTAAGTTGCCTTTACACTACTAAAAAAATGCAAATTAGCGACGACAAAAGTCGTCACTAACTGATATTTTTTCGTCGCTAAATTAGTTTAGTGAAAACTTAGCGATGACTTTTATTTTGAAACAAAATTCGTTGTAGCTGAATTTAGCTACAACAAGAAGTCGTCTCCAAAATTTAGCGACAACATAATGTTATCGCTAAATATTTATCGCCATTTGGCTATAATAATTTATCTAAGGTAAATTTGATATGTATTGTATATAATGGCTTAAAATAACATTTGAGACATAATTGGCATGTAAATGGAGTAAAAATCAAATGGTATGTGGTAGTTCCTATTAAGGCTAAATGGTATATGTATGGTTATTAGGTTGTTCTTTCCATTTTCATATGATATTTTATGCATTTATGATAAAATGTGTAATGACCAAGCATAATTGGATACCATATGAGCATGTAACATATGTGGCATAATGTGGTTAGTAAAGAAAAACATACGAAAATACAACAAAAGTTGTAAAATGAAATTGCCCTTAGTATACAATGGGTAATCGGGACCCTAGGATATAATGGCTAGCCATAGGAGCATACACCGTGGTAGCTTTATGAGATTAGTTAAATAGTACACATATTGGATAGTTGACACACAAAAATATAGTGGAGCAGCAAGATCATGGCAAGTGGTCCCTCCACCCCACTAGAGTAGCCAGATCACGATAAGTGGTCCCTCCAGTTCATCTGTCGTAATAGAGTCCTCGTCCCTTATATCCGGTTCGATGACTTTCACTAGTTACCAATAAGGGTAAATTAGTAATTACATAAAAAATAGAAATTAAATAATAAATTAATCAAAATGAATATCATAAAGTTAATTAGATAAAAAAGGTAATGTAAGAAATGTAGTTAATAATTCAGTAAGGGTCAAATGGTAATTACATGAGAAAATAAGGACCCAAAGATAAATTAAGCATAAAAGGAATCATAAATGAGGTGAAATATGGAGTAAAATGAAAAACATGAGTAATAGATCCAAAAAGGGCAAAAATATAGTTACACGATAAACTAGGGGCAAAAACATAAATTGACATTAGAAATGTAATTAAAGGAGTTAAAATAATTAAATAAGTGAAAAGGGTAAAATCATAAATAGTGAAAAGTTTAGGGACAAAAGTGTAATTTGCCACCTCATAAAGAAATGCAAGGACAAAATGGAAATTTTACATTTAAGAGGAAATGAAAGCCAAAAGAATTAAAGAGAGGTCAAATAAGAAGTTAAACTAAGTCAAACGTCAGGAATATGGGACTTAAGGACCAAACAATAATTTCCATCAAATGAATTAATGTAGGGGCTAAAATGTAAATATTTAATTTAAAGGAGAGAATAGAAGCAAAAAGGAATAAAAGGGGACATTAGATCAATTTAGCATAATTTAGAGTTATAGGAAAAGTTCAGGGACCAAATGATAATTTTACATCAAAATTAGAATTATACAGTATTAAATATAAGGGACAAGTGAATATAAGAAAATTATGATAATTGGTCAAAATTGAAGTCAAACCAAGTCAAAATGGTGAAATGAAAAACCTTAAGGACTAAATTGATATTTTACACTAAAGTAAGAATTTTAAAGGAAATTGATGGGAAATTAAGGATCAAAGGAATTAAATAGCAATTTGGAATACGTAAGAGAATAAGATCTATTCAATTAGTGAGAGGAATAAATAGGGGTAAAATGGTAATTTATCAGACCATGAAGAAAGGTTTGAAATTAATTTGTGAAGTGAAAAGTCAAATAAAAATAAAAGATAAGAAAACGTAAATAAGGGTAAATTGGTCAATAGACAATAAAATTTGCAAACAAGAACTGGTATAAGGGGAAATTTGAGCAAATTTAGTAAGTTAAGGATAAAATTGTAATTTAATCATAAATTGACCAAGTAGGATGAAACTACGATCTAAATAAGAAAATAAAATTAAAGACATGAATAAAAATGAAATATAATATTATGGCAAAATATATCAGACAAGAAAAAGTAAAAAGGTAAGATAGCAATTATACGTAAAGAAATAACGAAAAGACCAATCAAATTAGTAAGAAGGAATTTAAAGTGTCGATTTAGTAAAACATAAATTTAGATGTTTTACTGGGAATGTTGACGAGATTTAAATACCACCTTATAAAAGAAAATAAAGAATTGTAATAAGTTTTAAACTGAACTATTTTAGCTATATGCTAGTAAAGTTAAGTTTATAAGTAAAAAAGAAATCGAAATAACGCACCAAAGCCAATTTTGTGAATAAATAATAGACGCATGAGCATAAAGGTAATTTAATATCAAAAATATAGATCACACAGGCCAATCAATAAAATAGTGAATGCGAAAGGATATAAAATCAGCAAAGAGTAAACAGTAATTTGAGAAGATAACTACATAAAGATGAATAAATAAAAATAATAATAAGACAAAATAATACCAATAATAATAATAATGGCAATAATAAATGTAATCATATGAAATTCTGTGTAATTGTCTCCACCACTAGGCAACATCGTTGCTTAGTGCATGGTTTGTTGACTGCGCGCAAGGACAAGTAATCAAGGACACCAAGACGAAGGATCAAATTGGCATGTACCTGTAAGCGATTACGGGCATGAAGATTAATGATTCGTGCAATAGATTTTAGATGTTTAGCACGTAGTAAGCATCTATATCTTGAACAAAAATTGTAGTGAATTTATGCATGTATGAATACTTTTGAGCATGTGTTTATGGAACTTTATGATAGTATTGTATGATGAGATGGATGATTTTAGAAGTGCTATATATGCCATTGGGGTATTGGAGGAGGAGGTTGCTATTTGTGACTGTTATTTTGTCAATTTACAGGTTTGGGCAGCACAATTTGCAAGCCGTTATGCTGACAAAATTCGTACGTAATGAATAGTAGTCACGTAATGTCATCAACAATGGTATATATTATATAAAAATTATCAATGAACTAAGGGTGTTACATTTAGTGGTATTAGAGCTAGTTTTAGGCAATCCTAAGATCAGAGTAATATATTAATATGGATGATCATCCGAGTTGCTACATGTACTTACTATAAAGGAATAAGTGAGCCTAATATTAGAATTCACTTGTCCCTTTTGATATCTTAAGTGACAGTAATAACCTTGGGTTTTAGATAGGAGAGCGTTATAGTGAAGGATACCGGGGGTGGACCTAGTCAGATTAGTGACTAGTTCGATGACTCCTAATAGTTAGTTTTGTTAACTTAGTTAGCATATACCGCCACCAGCTTGCTGTCTCAGTCATTTACATATACATTAGCATCTCATGGCATATATATACATACAACATATGCATACAAGCCCTCTTGCATACAGATATACAGTCCTACAATGTGCTTACACGATCATGCATCATATAGTATAACCATGCATGGGAATTCATACAATCATGCAGTTACATATTTTACACTTTGCATAGTTGGTGGCGAAAATTGCTATATTAGCGATTGTAGGCCTAGCCCTCTCATAAGAATAGCATCAGTCATCATCTCGACTACTCAGGGAATTCGTAGTAGTATTGTTGGGAAAATCTCCAAGATATAGTATTCGTAGTTGAAACGTAATTTAGACTCAGTTAGTAACAACAAGTAGAGGCTATATAGAGACGGAGAGAATACTTGAAAGTGAATGCTCCCTTTGCAACGATCATTGTTTATACTGTAAAGGGAGAATGTATGTGTTCAACAGAACACAGTTAAAGAAGGACATCATGATGAAAAATTATAGACAAGTTGTGTATTCAGATAGTAATAAAAACACATTGAACACATTAGCAAGTAAAAGTAAACATCAGAGTGGCGTAGCAGAAGCATAGAGAACTGATCTAATGAAAGTAAGTGGGTTAAAATCTAATTGATCAAAGAAGTCAAAGAAAGTCCAACTTTGACTTGATTCGTCATTTAACAAAAAACCATTGAGAATTTTACTCAAAAGGATAAACTAATTAAGAAATAAACAGATACCATTCATCAAGGTACCCTGAACACATTATAATGTGAAGGAAATGACTTAGAAACATGAGTAAACCATAAAGCAACAGTATTTATAGTTTTCCAATCAAATAAATTTCGTCGACAAAATTTTTAATAGAGGGGGAGAAATGTAATGTCCTGAAACTCGTATCTGATAAGTCAAGTACATTTGAGAGCACGTAAAGTAACCCTAGGACAGTTTTTGAGGTTATTAGAGTTTAATAGAATGGGGAAACTTGGAAGTGTATGAAGGTTAAACGTGCTCAGGCTGAGGAAATTCGAGGATGGGTGACCGGGTGGGCATTCGACCTAACAATGGATTATCAAAGTAGGTATTAAATGGAGTCCGATTGTACAATTCGAGATAAAATTGAGCTCAAATATGCTCCGAAAACGGACAAAGAAGTTTTCCTCGGTAGTGTAGAAAGTGTTGACTAAAGTTTGATCGAGACTTTAAAAATAGTCAATGATGTCTAAAAATCACCAAAGCTTCCAGAACTATTGATTGTAGTCCAAATTAGTGTCTAAAAGTGGAAAATAATTTTTCTGACAGTTTTGAAATTTCAGGTTTTAGACCGGCTGATTTTGCATCCGGATCTAGAAGTACACCTAAACGGTGTCAGAATGAATTGAAATTTTAACCACGTTCTACTGCATATGTGAAGACATGCGTAGAAAAATTTCATGGTATTTTGATGTACGAAACATTATTTTCAAAAATAGGGCCGAAAAATGGTGAGAAATTGAAATTTAATTAATTGGAAGACCTACAGGTCATAATAAATTAATCTAAAGGAATTAAAGCAATTAAGATGAAGTCTGGATATGGTGTGTGTGAGATCATTATTTATGGATAGGTATAAGTGGCTGAAATGGTACCAAGTGACTTGATTTCAAGCCTTTAGATCAATTAGTTAGGGATCGAATCTTGACCCTTCCTTTTAACCACTAAAAGAAAAAATAGGGAAGTAGAGAAAAACCTAGAGAACACACTAAAATCATGGTTTCTTCCTCCCTTTTCCTCATAAAATTTGAACCTAGGGGAAATGGTGTTTTTCACCATTTTTCTTCCATTCCTTGTTTCTCTCTCCAATTCTCAAGCTCATATTTTACTCAAATACATAAAAATACATCCTATTTAACCTAGAATCAAAATTAAAGCAAGATGAGGCTTAGAGATGGAGAATTTTAGTAAGAGGAATATAAACCCTAATAAGATAAATTCATCAGTTTTAGGGGTGTAATTAATTGGGGATTTTTATATAGGAATGTAGAGCAAGATTAGAAAGGGTCAGTTAGTAGCTTTTATTTGATTTAATTTAAAGCATAAACTCATGTAATCTTGCCTTCCAAATTTGACCAATAAGGAAAAATATAGGGAAAGAGAGAAACAAGTAAGTGGAAGGAAGGAGAAAGAAGGAAAAGGGATTTTCAAGCTATTAGGAGGTAAGTGGATACCTACTACACTTAATTTCATTTAATTTCTTGAAATTTGTTATAATTTGCATTATGTAACTCAATAAATTTGAGTAAGAATGCTAAATAAATTGAGATAATGTAGTAAAATAATAAATTAAGGTGATTTGAGTGTGAATTAATGAAGTAAACACCTTGAAAATGAGAGATTTAATAATGGCCAAACTTTACATAATGATGTATTTTAAGGAAAATTAATGTTAATTAACAAATTGGGTATAATTTAAGTCATATGAGGTTAAAGGAATGTAATTAGCATGAATTTATGATGATTATCTTATATACATAATTATGTAACATTATGCAATTATACGTAATTAAATAAAATTGTGAAATAAATTGATAAAATATAATAAAATGATGAATTAGCCTAATATAAACCAAAATTAGTGAAGAAAACAAATTAAAACCAAGAAGTATAAGGTAGGTTGAATTGAGTACTAAGGTTTAACATAAGCTATTTGAGTAATTAAAGGCACAATTGGCATGAAATACACTTTATTATATGAGCAGAATGTGGTGGAATTGATTAGAATGCAAAATGATAAGTGTACATAATAATACATAATGAGACGTAATGATGGACTTAAAGGAAATGTAGGAATTTAAGGTAAATTGGATATGTATTGTATATAATGGCTTAAAATGATATTTGAGACATAATTGGCATGTAAAATGGAGTGAAAATCAAATGGTATGTGGTGGGTTCCTATTGAGGCCGAATGGTATATGTACGGTTATTAGGTTGTTCTTCTCATTTTAATATGATATTTTATGCATTTATGATAAAAACTATAATGACCAGGCATAATTAGATACCATATGAGCATGTAACATATGTGGCATAATGTGGTTAGTAAAGAAAAACATACGAAAATACAACATAAGTTGTAAAATGAAATTACCTTGAGGGGGGAGGGGTGGGGTACAATGGGTAATCCGGGACCCTAGGATATAATGGCTAGCCATAAGGGCATACACCGCGGTAGCTTTATGAGATTAGTTTAATAGTACACATATTAGATAGTCGACACACACAAATATAGTGGAGTAGCAAGATCACGGCAAGTGGTCCCTTCACCCTACTGGAGTAGCCAAATTATGGCAAGTGGTCGCTTCAGTTCATCAATCATATTGGAGTCCTCGTCTCGTATATCCGGTTGAAGGATTTCCACTGGTTACTACTGGAGGTAAATTAGTAATTACACAAGAAAATAGAAATTAAATAATAAATTAACCAAAAAGAATATCATAAAGTTAATAAAAAAAAGGTAATGTAAGAAATGTAGTTAATAATTCAGTAAAGACAAAATGGTATTTACACGAGAAAATAAGGGCCCAAAGATAAATTAAGCATAAAAGGAACCATAAATGAGGTGAAATATGGAGTAAAATGAAAAACATGAACAATAGATCCAAAAAGGGCAAAAATATAATTACGCGATAAATTAGGGGCAAAAACATAAATTGACATCTGAAATGTAATTAAAGAAGTTAAAATAATTAAATAAGTGAAAAAGGGTAAAATCATAAATAGTGAAAATTTTAGGGACCAAAGTGTAATTTGCCACCTCATAAAGAAATACAAGGACCAAAATCCAAATTTTACATTTAAAAGGAAATGAAAGCCAAAAGAATTAAAGGGATGTCAAATAAGAAGTTAAACTAAGTCAAACATGAGGAATATGGGACTTAAGGACCAAATTGTAATTTGCCATCAAATGAATTAATACAAGGGCTAAAATGTAAATATTGAATTTAAAGGAGAGAATAAAAGTAAAAAGGAATAAAAAAAAGGACATTAGAGTAATTTAGCATAATTTAGAGTCATAGGAAACGTTCAGGGACCAAATGGTAATTTTACATCCAAATTAGAATTATATAGTTTAAATATAAGGGATAAGTGAATATAGGAAAATTATGATAATTGGTCAAAATTGAAGTCAAACCAAGTCAGAATGGTGAAACGAAAAACCTCAAGGACTGAATTGAAATTTTACACTAAAGTAAGAATTTTAAAGGAAATTGATGGGAAATTTAGGATTAAGGGAATTAAATAGCAATTTGGAATATATAAGAGAATCAAATCTATTCAATTAGTGAGAGGAATAAACAGGGGTAACATGGTAATTTATCATACCATGAAGAAAGGTTTGAAATTAAAATGTGAAGTGAAAAGTCAAATAAAAATAAAAGATACATTTTTAGTTGTTTTGGATTTTCTATTTTACTTAGTTTTAAAGGATGAAAAAAGAACAAAGCCAAAAGAATAAGAGATATATCAGAAGGTTTAAATAGAAAGTAAACCCTGAGGAGTGATGTTTTCTTGTCTCTTATTTCATCTTTATTGTAATTTTGTTTATGGCTAAGTTCTTTTGATACATTATAACTATTTAATTTAAGTTGTTATTCATCTACTTATCTTTGTTTATTGAATGTTTATTTTATTTATGTATGAAGTATGATTTAAGTTTGTTTAAGTGCTTTGATTTGCTTAGTATGCTTGATCACCATATTAAGTATGTTAGTCATTTAATTCACAATGAGAGTTGGAATTCTTTGATGGAAAGTTAAAAGAATTTACTTAAAGCATTGAATTCACTAAGAGATAAGGAATTCACTTTAAGGGGTTAAAGAATTGGCATAGAACTTCATGGTTTTTATTTATCTCTATAATGACATAAGAATGCTTATAGACTCTAAGTAAGAACATTCTTTATTGACAATGAGAATTGCTTTAAAGAATCTTGGCTAAATTCTCCACTCATATCATTCATACAATTGTTAATTAATTCAAAGATGAACTTGTTTTATTTGGTTATAATGTATGTTCATCCCATCTTTTAAGTAATCTATTATCCAAAATTAACTTAATATATTTTAAGTAGTTTAGTATTTACATTAATTGCGTGATTTTAATTGAAATTGTTACCTATCCATTTACTTATTGTTACATCAATATAAAATTTACCCCGTTCCCTTTGGAACGATACCCTACTCGCTCTATACGCAGTCTAGTGAGACTAAGGGTTCAATTAAATCCCCAACAAATACAACCTTATAAAATAAAATAAAGAGTTGTATTAAGTTTTAAACTAACTATTTTAGCTATATGCCAGTAAAGTTAAGTTTATAAGTGAAGAAGAAATCGAAATAATGCACCAAAGCCAATTTGTGAATAAATAATAGATGCAGGGGCATAAAGGTAATTTAATGTCAAAAATATAGATCACAGAGGCCAATCAATAAGATAGTGAACGCGATAGGATATAAAATCAGCAAAGAGTAAATGGTAATTTGAGAAGATAATTACATAAAGATGAATAAATTAAAATAATAATAAGACAAAATAATACCAATAATAATAATAATGGAAATAATAAATGTAATCAGATGAAATTCTATGTAGTTGTATCCATCACTAGGCAACATCGTTGCTTAGCACGTGGTTTGTTGACTGAACACAAGGACAGGTAATCAAGGACACCAAGATGAAGGATCAAATTGGCATGTACCTGTAACCGATTACGAGCATGAAGATTAATGATTCGTGTAGTAGATTTTAGATGCTTATCATGTAGTAAGCATTCTGTATCTTGAACAAAAATTGTAGTGAATTTATGCATGTATGAATACTTTTGAGCATGTGTTTATGGAATTTTATTATAGTGTTGTATGATGAGATGGATGATTTTAGAAGTGCTATATATGCCATTGGGGTATTGGAGGAGGAGGTTGCTATTTAGGAGTGTTATTTTGTCAATTTGTAGGTTTGGGTAGCACAATTTGCAAGCCATTATACTGCCAAAATTCGCATGTAATGAATAGTAGTCATGTATTGTCATCAACAACTGTATATATTATATAGAAATTATCAATGAACTGAGGTGTTACTAAATAGATCCTTAGCATGCTGTTCTAGCATACTAAATAGATTCAAACTATTATGATAATTGAGGCATTACATAAACCATGAAAAAACAAATTAAATAACATGAAATCATAAATCATGGCATTATAAATTAACAAAAAAAATCTATCTATTTATGTGATTATGATGTGAGTTAAGAGAGAGAGAGGGAGAGAGAGGATGAAGTCCAAAATATTACCCTGAGGAACTTGGTTCTATAACTTAAGAAATTATGATCCAAACTCCAATCCTTAATTCCCATGTTCAATAAAATAATATTTTTGAGTTTTATGTGAAAGAATACTGTGTAGAGTTGTTATGATTTCCAAAATAGAGAATTGAATTTCTCTTTCTTAAAAATCTACCTCTTTTCTTTTCCAAGTGAGAATCCCCCTTTGAAAAACCCTAATTTTGATTTAAATATCTAGGGAAGAGTTGAGACTAACTATAACTCTAATACCTCAAAATTTGGATGTTAAAATCCCTGAAATCTACTCAGGTTTTGATCTCCTAAGATTTGATCCTTATCTTTAATTTCAAATGCTGGAAAATGTGGAAAAATTTGGAAAACTCCCGCAGACAGACATTTATCATTAGCAAATGGCCATCACTCAAATGAGTTTTCAAAAATTAGAAAAATGCCCTTGAATCTGACTTGGGCATTTGTGGTCGTGACTTAGTGATGGATGACCATCTTTTTTGGCCTTATGTTTTTTTTTTTTCAAATTTGGTTGCAAAAGAAGTTAAGATCATTGATAGAGCCTCCTTTAAGAGTGATTGGCACCTATTCTTTGAGGCATCATATACCTAGATAGAGAACATATGACTTATACTTAGTTCATGAGAGGGCTATTTAGATGGACACCATGGTAGGCGGTGATATTAGCTTCCGGTGTCCATGGCTACCTATACATTTTATGACTAGAGATAGGCCCTCTGGGTATATCCCTTCGTGTGGACTATATCATGTGACTTTTTGTATCGCTGCCCATTGTGCTTGTCAGTTTGGGGAGCAGTGGGATATTGTTAGATGCCTTCTGGCCTTCCATGGTGGCATCTTTTAATTGGCTTCATATCAGGTTACCATTAACTTTGAGCTCGATTTCACCTGAAGACCATCATACCAAAGATCAATACTTGTGACGTCATTACTTTAGGCTAGTACAAAAGATGGGTTATCAATCTACTAGTCAATAACAAGACATATCAGCTGAGATACTGGAGGGTGAGAGTAGTTGAGCTTAGATAGTAGTTTCGATGCAACAAAGACTATATTTTTGCTTTCAATAGAACTTTGTAATTTTGGAAATGCAAAATAACAACTTTGAATATATTAATAATCATTTGAATAAAGATGCGTCATTTCTATCTGATTTCATTACATATGATCATCATTTAATATCAAGTTCAAAATTATAAGTCATCTATTGTAACATCCCAAAATTTCATCTGACATGCATAGGACATTCTACAGCGTGAACAATAACCTTAGGACAATTTTTGGTGTGATTATAGTAGTATAACAGAAAAATTTTTAAGTGCGTAAGTGTTAAACATGCTCAGCCTAGAGTAGTAGCAAGATGGGTGACCTAGCAGGAAGTGGTACTTAACCATTAAATTAGAAAATATGTATTAAATAGAGTTTAATAGTACAATTTGAGGAGAATTTGAGCCCAAATAGGTCCCCAAAATAGACAATGAAAGATTTTTTCAGTACCGCAAAAGGGTTGATCATAAGTTTGATCTGGCTCTAAAATATTTCATAGACCTCTAAAAAATTATTTTGATTGCAAAAACTTATCAAAAATAGCAAAAATGAGCTGTCGAAAGTGAAAAAATAAGTTTTTTGACAATTTTGAATTTTTGGATTTTGAACCGACTGATTTTTTATCGAAACTAGAAATACATGGAAATGATGTTGGATTGACTTGAAATTTTAAAACATCCTTGCTTTAAATGTTTTTAAAGTCAGGACAAAATTTCAAAGTATTCTAATAAGGGAAACACTAGTTTCTAAAAATGGTGCAAGATCGAGGTTAATTTAATTAGTGGGGCTAAAGGCCATTTTTAATTTGTTCAAGGGCATAAATGTCATTATAAATTAGTTTCGGATCACTTGAAACTAGAAATTGAGCAAGGGAAATATTAAAGGTATTAATTGGGCAAAAAAAAAGGGTTATTTAAGTGAAAGTGGGCTAATTGGTTAGACCAAAGTGGTTGGACTTGATTTGGCCCAATTGACATGGGTATATAAGACCAAAAAATCAGATTTCTCTAGATAACTCAACCATTTTCTCCCCCATTCCAGCAGTCCTTCTTCTTTCTCCATTTTTCTTCTGCCAAAAGCCTACCAAATTTCATGTCTTGAATAATTTTAAGGCCCTAAATTCATCTATGGCCATCTTAAGGATCAATTTTAAGTGAGGAAGTGAAAGAAATTGTGAGGAGACAGGTTGGAGCAAAAATTCATGTAAGTGTATTTAGTGATAATTTAATGTTTTTAATAGATTTTTAGGTAGATTTTGATATAGAGATTTACATTTTTAGTATCTTTTGAATTATACATGGAGAAGAATTCAAGAAACAACTCAAGGAAGATTCAGCCAATGTGGGTTTTCAAAGGAATGAAGTGGAACTAAAAAGAAAATGGGTGAAAATGATAAAAAGGAATAGAAATCATGGAGAAAGCTTGAAAATGAGGTATTTGGATGCTCAAACTAATTTATTTCACGTGTTTAAGATCACGTAAGTCAGGAATTTTTGCAATGATTTGAATAAAAATTTAATTAATTGTACATAAATGAAATTAGATGTGAAATAATAAGACTATTATGAGAAATTGCATGAGATTATGATTAAAGATGAGAAAATGGCTTAGGGAGGCATTATGTCACTTTCATAAAAATTATGTAATGTGAGTATTAAATCAAAAAAATGGTAAATTAATGAAATTAAGTATTGGATAATGGGGTATTTGATGTCAAATGCAAGAAAACATAACTAAAAATCACATGTTAGCTGTGTAACCTATTATGTTCCTTATGAATAAATTAAGTAAATATTAGTAAATTTTGCATTAATGATAGATTAATGTAATTAAGGGAACAAGAATAAGATATGTGGTATTAAATGTGAGAAAATATGTTTAGAAAGGATATGCTAGTTGTTAGAGAGTATGCCCTAGAGCTCATGTAATAGGTATGTATTTCATATGTATGAACTCATATTCTTAATAAAAGGCAGTATTCATTTATTAATGCTATGTTTAAATACATGAGTTTGTAAATCTTAAATTATGTAATGATCTACAGGGGGCTTAGAAGCAGTAAAAGAGTTGGAAAGGCAGAAATATGCCTATAGTTAGCCACTAGACAAAACATCACTACAACAATTGTGGGGACTTACCATTTGCCTCTTCCAAGTGGATTGATACTGGAGTTAAATAATTGTTATTATGTTCCAACATTGTCCAAAAGTATTTTTTCTTTCAGTTGTTTATTGAACGATTATGACATTTCTTTAAAAGACAAGTGTTGTTATATTTTCAAGAACAATATGTTTTATGCAAAAGCTATCATTGAGAATGGAATATTTGTTCTTGATTTAATTAAAGAAGTGCATAATATGGATACCAAGAGAATGAAACAAGATAATCTAAATACCTCATATTTATGTCATTGTTGTTTAAGCCATATAAATGAGAAATGCATGACCAAATGACACAAGTCAGGTGATTGGGATCATTTGATTATGAATCATTTAACACATGTGAATCTTGTTTATTGGGAAAAATGACAAAAGTTCCCTTTATTGGTAAATGAGAATGAGCTAGAATGGTTTTGGACTTAATACATCCAGATGTATGTGGTCCAATGACTACACATGCTAGAGGAGGTTACTTCTACTTCATTACTTTCATAGATGATTATTTCAAGTATGGATATATCTACCTAATGAAATATAAATCTGAAGCATTTGAAAAGTTCAAAGAATTTAGAAATGAAGTAGAGAAGCAACTTGGTAAGAGTATTAAGACACTTAGATCAGATCGAGGTGGAGAATACTTAAGCCAAGAATTTTAAGATTATCTTAGTGATAATGGGATTTTATCTCAATGGACTCCACCATATACACCACAACACAATGGTGAATCTGAGAGGAGAAATCGAACACTATTAGATATGGTTCGATCCATAATGAGCCGAGAAGACTTGCCTAAGTTCTTTTGGGGATATGCACTAAAAACTGTTGCTTATATGTTAAATAGAGTTCCTAGTAAATAGGTTGATGTTACTCCATATGAGATATGGAATAACAAGAAATCCACACTTTCTCATATAAAAGTATGGGGTTGTCTTGCTTATGTGAAGAGGACAATGTCAGACAAACTAGATGTTAAGTCTGACAAATGTTTATTTATGGGATATCTAATCCTTTATATTATGACAACAATGGAGCCATTGCACAAGCAAAGGAACCACGATCTCATCAATGATCCAAGCATGTTCTCAGATGCTACCATCTTATAAGGAAAATAGTAGCTAGAAATGATGTGAAAATAGAAAGGGTTCCCATAGATGATAATGTGGTAGATCGCCTCACTAAAGCACTTTCCCAGATAAAGCACGATCACCATATAAATAGCATAGGTCTAAGACATATGAGTAATTGGCTCTAGTGCAAGTGGGAGATTGTTAGAGAGTATGCCCTAGAGCCCATGTAAAAGGGATGTATTTCATATGTATGAATTCATATTCTTAATAAAAGGCATCATTCATTTATTAATGATATGTTTAAATGCATGAGTTTGTAAATCTTAAATTAATAAATAAGTCCTTGATATTATAAACACAGTGTAAGGACAAACATGAAAGTGTTCATGATATGAGATGTCTGTTGCATGCAAATGTGTTAATATCTAAATATCCCTAGTCATAGAATTAACAAGATAGGACATTGTTAATTCGGACATACTAGTACATGTTTTGCTTCTTGAATGGTTCAAGCAGTGGTTCTCATAACTGTGATTATGGAAGATAATCAAAGGTAACATGTGGATGCTTGTTAGAAGAACAAGTTCATTGGAGACCTGCAAAGAGAATCCTCACATGGATATTAAATCTATATCAGTGAGAAATCTCTTCATAGTGGTTGTGCAAGTATCTTTAGACTTGAGATCACCAAAGTTATCTTAAATAGCAAGTGGTATACTTTGACTCCATAATTGATTACTTTCAACAGGGGTTGAATATAGTTAGGAGGTTGGGTATATCATGACCTACTTGAAGATAGTTGAGTGATTAACAAAGGATTTACCGTCCCAGATTTATTAAGGCAAGTTATCTCGTATGATTCTATAATTGCCTTGTTCATAGAATCTCTGGCTAGAGTAATATGCTAAAATGGATAGGGATCCATGAAGGGAATTTTGGGAACAATTGTTAAATTAATAGAACATACATAATTAGATTTATATGAGTTGACAGAAATTCATACTCAGAATCTAATTGAGATAAGTATGGTGAAAGGGGTAATTGCACGACAACTATTTCTATGGAAGGGTATAGTCAAACCACTTGACTTTTCTGATATTTGGGTAGTCATGATGCCTAGCTAGAGGTCAATCATGAATTTTATAATAGTGTATCATAAATATCAATAGGGATTGACAAAATACTTTAAAGAAGTTTAAATCTTATGAGTTTTGAAAAGAACTCACAATTACATATTATACTGCCAATATGGACAGGAACCCAATAGGTCACACACATATAGGGAAAAGAATAAAATGGTAAAATGACAAGGATAATAATATTTGATATTATTACGGGAATAGAGAAGTCAATAAGAGAATAATTAATTAAAGAGTTTAATTAATTATGATCAAGTAAAATTGTTCATAGAACTTTTTAGAAATGTTATGTTAAATGGACCTAATTGAAATATTGTATTTCATAATTAATTATTATTGGACTATAAGTGTTATAGGGCTGATATAATAATTAATAGATCCATTGGAGAAAAAAATGGAGGCCCAAAAAATTGAGTTTGGCACAAAAACCCTAAAGAGGAAGGGTTTCGTGCCACCTTCTGGTGGAAGGCCTTGGATGTCTAATTCTTGGACCAAAATAAATTAAATATATTTCATAAGTATTATGGAGCCTACATATTTAATTTGGATGGATTTGGAATTCATTTGGGTGATTAAATCCAAGTGTATGCATGAAGGGCCTAGTTTGTGGGTTTTGTGCATAGTCTTTATGAAAGGATTTAATTTGGATTTAATTGAGCCCAAATAAATTATTAATAATTTCAAAAGCCCTTTTAATATTTCTCCAGCAATTTTAAAGAGGCCAATCCCATTATGAAGTTGGATTTTTAACCTATCTATAAAAATCCAAGTGATAGGGATTTTAGGGTTAAGTTAACAATTACGAGAAAAGAAATTCTCTCAATCTCTCAACCTTAGCCACCACCCCCCTTGCTAGCATCAAGGGATTTCGGCCAGCCCTTGTGTTCCTCCATTGTTGGTTCATTCAATCCTTCTCTAGTGTTGATTACTAATTGGAGGTGTTTAATTTTGGATATTGTGGTTTGCGACAACTGGTGAAAAGGAAAATTAACTATTCAACAAAAATTAAAGGTGATTTTTCTTATTCTCATTAATATGCATATTGTAAATTCATGGTAATATCATATCTATTGGTTAAAAATTTTAAATTACGCTTATGTATGAGATGCATATAACCAATAATTCCCAACACTTGCTACAACAAATCACCATACTTGAATGGAAGTGGGACCGCATCACTATGGATTTTATATCTGGACTGCCACTTACTAGGAAGCAACATAATTCCATATGGGGGATAGTAGATAGATTGAATAAATATGTGCACTTCATACCAATAAGATCAGATTTTTCGTTAACCAGACTGGCAAAAATTTATGTTAATGAGATTGTGAGATTACATGGTATACCCAGCTCCATCATCTCCGATAGGGATCCCCGATTCACATCAAGGTTTTGGAAGAATCTTTAGGAAGCATTAGGAACTCATTGAGACTATAGCATCGTCTTTCATCCATAAACAGAAGGGCAGTCTGAGAGAGTAATACAAACATTAGAAAGACATGTTGAGATGTTGCGTTTTGGAGTTTGGCAGTAGTTAGAAGAAGTATCTTCCACTAGCAAAATTTGCATATAACAATAGTTACAAGTCCAGCATCAAAATGGCACCATTTCAAACATTGTATGGAAGAAAATGCAAAAATCCCTTATGTTGGACTGAGCTTAGTGAAAGCAGGTTGGTGGGACTCAATTTGATAAAAGAAATTGAAGAAAAGGTGAAGTTGATCAAAGATAATTTGAAAACTGCATCAGACACACAAAAATCCTATGCAGACTTAAAGAGAAAGGATATAGAGTTCAACATGGGTGAAAAAGTATTTTTAAAAGTCTCACCATAGAGAAAGGTTCTAAGATTTGGTAAGAAGGGTAAATTTAGTCCCAGATTTATTGGTCCATATGAGGTATTACAACGGATTGAGCTAGTTGCGTACAAGTTGAAGCTTTCATCATAATTGGAGAAAATTCATGATGTTTTCAATGTATTTATGTTAAAGAGATATCGATCAAACCCCTCACATGTCATAAAATCAAATGAGGTTCATGTTAGAGAGTATGCCCTAGAGCCCATCTAATAGGGATATTTTTCATATGTATGAAATTTATAATCTTAATAAAAGGCATCATTCATTTATGAATACTATATTTAAATACATGAGTTTGTAAATCTTAAATTAATAAATGAAGTCCTAGATATTATAAACATAGTGCAAAGGCAATCATGAAGGTGTTCATGATGTGAGATGTCTATTGCATGCAAATGTGTTAAAATCTAAATATCCCTAGTCATAGAATTAACAAGATAGGACATTGTTAATTCGGACAGACTAGCACATGTTATGCTTCTTGAATGGTTCAAGCAGTGGTTCTCATAACTGTGATTATGAAAGATAATCAAAGCTAACATGTGGATGTTTGTTAGAAGAACAAGTTTATTGGAGACCTGCAAAGAGAATCCTCACATAGATATTAAATCTATGTCAGTGAGGAATCTCTTCATAGCGGTTGTGCAAGTATCCTTAGACTTGAGATCACCAAAGTTATCTTAAGTAGCAAGTGGTATACTTTGACTCCATAACTGATTACTTTCAACTGGGAGTGAGCATAGTTAGTAGATTGGGTATATCATGACCTACTTAAAGATAGTTGAGTGATTGACAAAGGATTCACCATCCCAGATTTAATAAGGGAAGTTATCTTGCATGATTCTATAAATACCTTGTTCAAATAATCTCTGGCCAGAGTAAACTGCCAAGATGGATAGAGATCCATGGAGGGCATTTTGGGAACAATGGTTAAACTAATAGAACATATATAATTAGATTTATATGAGTTGAGATAATCCATACTCAGAATCTAATCGAGATAAGAGTGGTGAAAGGAGTAATTGCACGACAACTGTTTCTATGGAAGGGTACAGTCAAACCACATGACTTTCCTGACATTTGGGTAGTCATGATGCCTAGCTAGAGGCCAATCATGACTTGTATAATGATGTATCAAATATCAATAGAGATTGATAAAATGATTTAAAGGAGTTTAAATCATGTGAGTTTTGAATAGAACTCACAATTACATATTATACTGCCAACATGGACAGGAACCCAATAGGTCACACACATATAGAGAAAAGGGTAAAATGGTAAAATGAAAAGGATAATAATATTTGATATTATTATGAAGGTAGAGAAGTGAATATGATAATAATTAATTAAAGAGTTTGATTAATTATGATCAAATAAAATTATCCGCGAAACTTTTGAGAAATGTTCTGTAAATTGGACCTAATATAAATAATGTATTTCATGATTAATTATTATTGTCTTATAAGTGTTATAGGACTACTTTAAGTGTTATAGGACTGGTATAATAATTAATAAGTCCATTGGGAGAATTATTCAGGGCCAGAGGAATGAAGCAGTTGGCAAAAGCCCTTCTGTAAGGACGACACGCCAAGTCCAGAACAGAAGGACTTAATGGCCTATTTCATACACTAAATTAATTTATATATGTTACATAAGTGTTATGAAACTCACATATTTAATTTGGTTGGATTTGGAATCCATTTGGGTATTTAAATCCAATTAGTTGCACAAAGGGTCTAGTTTATGGGTTTTGTGCATAGTCTTTTATGAAAAGATTTAAATTGGATTTAATTAATCCCAAATGATTATAATTAATTCCAGAGGCCCAATTAATAATTCTCCAGCAATTTTAAAGAGCCCAATCTCATTAAGGAGTTGGAATTTTAACCTAACTATAAAAGGCCAACTAATGAGAAATTAGGGTTAAGTGATTAAAACAAAAAGAAAGTCTTTTTCTCTAATCTCTCTCTCCTTTTTGCGCCAACTCCAAGCTAGCTTCTTGGAATTTCGTCCAGCCCTAGTTAAACAACAATTTGTTGGTTCAATTTATCCCTCTCTACTGTGGATTACTCATTAGAGGTGTTCGATTTTGGACACTGTGGTTTGCGACAACCCGGTGCGAAGTAAAATCAACTGTTCAACAAAAATCAAAGGTGATTGTTCTTATTCTCATATAGTTATATTATGTATTCATGGCAAGATCAAATCTAATGGTTAAAAATTTTAAAATTCCGCTCATGTATGTGATGCATGTAACCGTTAAAATCCAACAGTTCAACTTCGACCAGAGTTGTCATATGATGAGGAGACGGTGCAGATTTTACCTAGAGAAGTCAGACAGCTGAGGAATAAATAGATACCACTAGTCAAAGTGCTTTAGACCCACCATAATGTGGAAGAAGTAACCTGGGAGCTTGAAGACAATATGACACAACAACACCCACACTTTTTTCCTTTAGGTAAATTTCGAAGACGGAATTTTTATTAGTGAGGGAATATTGTAACATCCCAAAATTTGCATCTAACATGTATGACATGTTCTAGAGAATAAATAAAAACCCTAGGATAGTTTTCGGGGCAATCAAAGTAGAATAAGATAGTAAAAATTGAAAGTGTATAAAAGTTAAACGTGCTCAAGTTAGGAAAATTTGAGGATGGGTGACCTGGCGGGTAGTTTGACCTAACACTAGAATATGAAAATAAGTGTTAAATGGAGTCTGATGGTATAATTTGAGAAGAAATTGAGCTTAAATAGGCCCTCGAATCAGATAGAGAAGCTTTTCCGATATTGTAAACTCGATTGACCAAAAGTTTGATCGAGTCACAAAATATTCTTAAGACCTCCAAATTTTTTTATCACATAGACATGTTAAATATGACTTAAATTTACTGCTAGAACTGAAAAATAAATTTTCTGATAGTTTTAAAATTTTGAGTTTCGAACCGGCTTATTTTGCCTCTGGAACTAGAAATATACCGAAATAATGTCAGAATGACCTAAAATTTTAACGAAATTTTATTGCATACGTAAGTGCATGTGGGGTAAAATTTCATGTTTTCTGACAAGCAAAACATCGAATTCAGAAAAATGGCAAAAAATCGAGGTTAAATTAGCTAGAGGGCTTAAAGGCCATATTTATTTTCATCTAAAGGCATAATGGTCTTTATAAAAATAGTCTTAATCACTTACATACATTAGTATGGTAAAAAGAAAGGTAGGAATCCATGACACCAGGACAAATGGCTTGAAAATAAGCCATTAGATGAAATAGTATTTGGGTGAATTTTGGCCACTAATTTTATGGACAGTAAGGCTGACTAAAGAGATCTAGAATCATATAAGACTCTCCCCAAAAATCAACCATATTCTCCCTTCTTCCCTCACAAATCCAAACAACTCCTTTTTTTCTATCTTCACCATTTTTTCTTCCATTCTCTCTCCTCCAATCAAATACTAAGCCCTAATTCTACCCAAATACATTACAAGACATCTTCATCATCTTAGAAGTTTTATTGGAGCAAAAAGAAGCTTGGAAAATAGATAATTTAAGTGAGAGAAAGTAAACCTAACTGTGTAAGTCATGATCAATTAGTGGCATTTAGATGCTGTAAATTGGGGATTTTTATATGGGGTTATAGAGCGTCTCTAACATGATCAATTAGTGGCATTTAGATGCTGTAAATTAAAGCATAAACTCATGAATTTCTCTCCCTAAAATTTGTCCTAAAGATGGAATACAAGAAGAGGGAAGGAACAAAGAGGAGAAAGACCAAAGAAGGCAAGATTAGGTGATTAAAACCTCATAAAGGTTAGTGAATACCTTCTTTACACTTAATTTCATTTAATTTTTTAATTTCTCACAAAATTTACATTATGTAACTAATGGAAGCTAAGAACTAATGGGAAATAAATTAAAAGAACCTTGTAGGATGATGAAATAACATAGAATAAGTAAGAAATCATAAAGAAAACAAACAGATAAGTGGTGTTTCAATGGTGGCCGAATGGTACCCTAAAGGATGCAATGAATTTTTTGTATTGTTAATTGAGATATTAAGCATGATTTGGCTAATATAATAAAGGTTAAACATGCTATGATTGATTTAAGCTTGAATTAAGATGTGTATCTAGTTATTGTAATGTATACATAATGGTAATTACATGGGTAACATAATGATACTAAGGTAAAATGTATACTAATTAATATATTCATGTATGGTTTAACCTTAGAAACATAAATGGCATAAAATGGAGTAAGAAAAAATATGGTATAATGGATGTCTATAAGAGGCTGAATGGGATACCTAGTGAAAATGACATAATTTCATCATGTTTAACTATTACTCTTCACATACATTATGATTTCATGTATATTGTGCATGATTACAACAAAAATGATGATGTGTGAGATGTTACATAGTGGGTGTACTTTGATAAACTCAATGGAAAAACAATATAAATCATATAATTTCCTTTAGTATACAGTGGTTGATCCAAGACCCTAGGATATAATCGCTAGCCATCGGGACCCATATACCGTGGTAAAATCATCTAGTAATTTCTTATCAAGGAATGACCATGATTTAGTGGTCACCTTACTAAAACAATCATACAGTGATCTCATACAGTAATATAGTCCTCGTCTCGCATATCTAGTTTGAGAATTTTCACTAGTGACTACTAGGGGCAAAATGGTAATCATGCAAGCAAATAAGGACTAAATGGTAAATTTTGCATAAAAGAAGTCATAAATGGAAATAAATAAGAAATAAAATGAAAAATGAGATTTATATGTTCAGAAAGGGTAAAATGGTAATTACACAATAAACTAGGGGTAAAATAGTAATTTGGCATAAAAAGAAGGTTAAAGGATTTAAAAAGGTCAAATAAAGCAAAAAGAGCAAAACTGTAATTAATGAAAAGTTTAGGAACTAAAATATAATTTTACGTGTTATAGACACTATGAGGACTAGAAAAGAAATTCTCCATCTAGGATAAATCATAGATTAAAAGAAAGTCAAAAGAGTCAAAATAGAAGTCAAACAAAGATAAATTGGATAAATAAAAAGTTTAGGGACCTAATCATAATTTTCCAATTAGGTAAGAATATTGTAGCAATTAATAAGAAAATTTAGTATAATAAGGCTTGGGAGTTGAATTATGCATTAAACAAGTTAATGGGAATTAAATTACTAAAAACAACATTAAAGGCTAAATGGTAATTTAATAAAAATAATATTATTAAATAAAATTTTGTGTATTTGTATCCACTACTAGGCAACATCGTTGCTTAGCTCGTGGTTTTGTGACTGCGAGTAGGGACAGGTACATAAAAGAAGCGAGGAGAGGTGAAGGCAAAGCAAGTACATGTGACGACAATTTTTAGGATCGACTTTAGATTTATTTTTGTTTTAGCCTGTGATAGGCATTGTAGCATGTAACTTAATTGATGTAACAAGAATGCAAATTTTTGGATGATCATATATGGAATATATATGTGTGTGTGATGAGAACTTGTGTATGTATATTGTGTTATGTTGGAAATTTTTAGAATGTAATCCTCCGAAGTGAACATTCATTGCAATAATAACCTACAATATTATTTCGATTTATATAAACCACGTACAGAAGGACTATTTGTCATAGGGTGTTACAGTTCCCACCTCTACCACCACCAGAACTCTGTTTGCAGGGAGTCCCCTATCTCATTTTGATTATTTAATTTTGTTTAACTTGTTGAGGGTAGCAAGGTTTTAAGTGTGGGGTACGGGAGAAAAACGTTTTTAGTTTGAAGATATTTTGTTTATTAAAGATGAAGATTTTTTCTATTTTTGATGAAGATATTTCGTGAAGCTTTTTGGGATTTTCTAAAGATTTTGATGAAGTTAAATATATATTTCAAGTGCTTAAAACTTGTGTAGTCTTTTGAACCACAAATCTTTTGTCCTTGTTTTTAATTTTTAAAAGTTTTTTTAGTTTGAATTTTAAGTTTTTGTTATTATCAAATTGTTTAGTTAAACTATTTAGTTTAAATTTTAATTTTAGTTTAAATTCATTTACTACTTTATTTTATCTTTTATTTTTTAATTTTAGTAGTCTTGTTATTAATCTTTACTTTAATTATCTTGTGTTTACTTTTATTTCAATTTTGATTTTTCTTGTTTTATTTTCTATTGAGTTGATGCTATCTTTATATTCTTAGTCTAGTTTGCCTTTTGTTATTCTTGAAATGAATTAATTTGAACTTTAATTTGTGAATTGCTTGTCTAGAGAACCTAATTTAGCAAGAGAGTAGTTGCATGCTCTAGCGAGAATTTTCTTTGAATTAGTCTCAATTAGTCATACATCATTTGATTTATGTTTTATTATGCACGTTAGGCTATTTTTATGAAAAACTTCAAAAAACCAATGTGTGGGAGCGGTTAAGTGAAGGAATTCTAGGTAGCTAGAACTTTTCTCATCACCATTCAAAATGAATTTTTAACTTAGGAAAAATTAGGACATGATTTAGGTAGCCTTTCTTTGGCAATCACTTTGAAATTACTTTTATCCCACATTTGAATATTTTTACCATTGCTAGCCCTGTCGAGCCAATTTGGTATGCTAAAAGTGTAATATTTGATGAATTGTTCTTGTTACACTTTATTTATAGCCATATAACTTAAATGCTTTTGCCTCCCCTATCTTAGATTTGTCCACTTTAGGTTGGGTAGTATTATGCATTATGAGTAATTGAATTGTGTTGTGCTTAATTAGTAAAAAATGTTGGAAATTGATAAAAATTCTTAAAATTGGGGTTGTGTAAGCTGAGAATTGGTAAATCTTGAGACATTGCTAATTTGGGATATTAAGGAAGAGTTTGTTTATGCCCCTCTTTACTAAAAAATTGAATAAAAGTTCTAATTCAAAAATTCTTATTTAGTTCCTTATTACAAAGAATAAGTGTGGGGTATCTAGCTTTTGAGAAGAAGTCTTAAATGGTGAGCAAGTTCAAGAGAAAGAAAATTTTAGCTCACACTTCCTTTGCAATTATGAAATTTGGTGAATGTTTTCTGAGATTAAAGCTTTATTTTTGTTAATAAAGGTAGAAATTGCAAGAAATGAGTTGTTTATCTTCAAGAAGTTAGGTGGAATTCTAGGGTAGTGTGGTCGATCTTAATTTGTTGACTTTATCTTTTCTTTGCTGCCAATAACTTACTGGATATTACAAACTTAAAGTAAGACCAAGTGATCCTGTTGCTGTTTTGAGTTGTTTAGTTGAGATAACCCTTATGGTTTCGATGCTAAAGGAGAGGCTTATAGCTATCTTAAGTTTTAAGTGCGGAATCGATATCAAAAATCTTTACGTATTTTTTTTTTGCTCAATTTCTAGAATTCACTAGTGGTGTTTGGTTTTGAAAAAGTAACAAAATTGTTTTGTCCTAGCACACACACAAAAGAAATCAATTGATATAGATTAATCTGAGTCTCTTTGGTTAAAATTTTTAATTTAGTGTCTTTTGTAAAATGTTATTTTGGTTCATCTGAACTTGCTCATTTTGAATTAGAGTTTAAATTTTGAAGAATGTGGATAGTTCATTTGCTTGAGGGCAAGCAAAGTCTACGTGTGGGGTATTTTGATAACTCCAATTTAGTACTTAGTTTTAGTCACTTTTAGTCTAGTATTAAGTGTCTTTTTATGCGTTTGTTGCTTTGTTTTGGTTATTTTCAATAAGTCCTATCAAATTTAGTAAATTCTATCTTTTATACACTTTAGAGAGCATTTGCTGCTATTTTGTGTTGAATTGTAAAATTTTTAGGTAATTCACGGTGACAACCAATTGGTTGTGATTATGTCCTAGTGATTTTATGTCAAAACACAGAGTTTCATTATCTCACGGTCAGTAGGGATTCTAAGTCATTGTGACATAGTGAAGTTCAGTACAAAACCAAAATGATAAGCACCTCACAGTTAATAGGTTTTAGTTACCGTCATGAGGTATTTCGTTTTTAGTACAAAATGAAATAAAACACATTAGATATATAGTTGGGGAGTTGGTCACCCTAAGTGGCCCTTAAACTCACATTAGGTTCAAAGTGATGAGTTGATCACCCTAACTGATCCTTCACATGCATTGGATTTACAATTGAGGAGTTGATCACCCCAAGTGATCCCTCAATATATTCTAAAGTAGTTAGGTCATCCCAAGTGGCCTCTTCATTCCATTTAGTATAATTTAAACCCTTACCCCACACATCGAGTTTGAGAATTTTCACTAAGTATTATTAGGGGAAAAATTATAAATATGTGGTTTTAAACTAAGTATTATTAGGGGAAAAATCATAAATATGTGGTTAGTTAAAACCCTTACCTCTTCATTCCATTTAGTATCATTAAAACCCTTACTTCTTCATTCCATTTAGTATCATTAAAACCCTTACCCCAAAAGATGTCATACATGTGGTTAGTTAAAAAATAAAGTGAGAAATGTGATAATTATATTATAAAGGGGTAAAAATGTAATTACATGAGAAATCGGAGGCAAAACCATAAATTTGCATTAGAAAATGTGGTTAAAGAGGTTAAAATAGTCAAATCAGTAAAGAAGGGCAAAGTTGTAATTAGTGAGAAGTTTTAGGGACCAAATTGTAATTTACCACTTTATAAGTGAATACAAGGACCAAAATGTAAATTCTACACTTAAGATGTAACAAAAGTCAAAGGAAGTAAAAAGGGTTCAAATTGGAGTCAAATATCATGAAAAGGAAGTTTAAGGACTTAATGGTAATTTTTCACTTAAGTGAGAATCATGAGAGAGAAGTAAGAAAAATAAATAAAGGAGGACTAAATAGTGATCTAAAACATTAAGAGAAATAAATTTTACATTAAATAACTATAAATGACAACTAGGGGTAAAATGGTAATTTATGCTATATAATTTTATTGGATGAAATTTTGTGTAGTTATATCCACTACTAGGCAACAATGTTGCTTAGCATATGGCTGGTTGACTGCGTGTAGGGACAGGTAACTGAAGGCCTAATAAAGGGGAAACAAAGTGGCTTGTGCATGTATCACAATTATGGAAATGAAATTTAGGCATGATATGCATTAACCTTTTGAAAATCGGTATGTATTACATTATGTATCAAATACTAGCTTAAGTAAAAGCATGTTATGCTAACAGTGTGAGTGATGATTGGATAATTATGTTGTTACAATGCCTTGTGATTGATGTTAAGGTGTTATGGTTGTCATCAAGAGTATTGAAGGTGAAGGGTGTCTTTTAGGAGTGTTTTTTTTTAGATTTTGCAGGTTTGGGTAGCATAATTTACAAACCATTATACTACAAAAATTTGTACCAATTAAATAGTAACTTTGACCAAATGAATAGTGACATTGCGACGATAATTGTGTTGGCCCATAATTAACAAATAAATTTGGTATCTAGAATTGTAATCGAAAATTGGAACTTAAGAATTAATTGATAGGCATTTTAGTCATTAGCCAACAACATTAAAGGATAATTAACTTGAGTAACCATGACATGTCATTAACGGTAAATTATAGCAAATGAAATTTATAGTTGAACATAGGGTGTCACATGTAATCTCGGGATGAACTCTGAAAAGCATCAAACTCCTATCATCAATTAGCCTTCTTGGGTTTTCTTGATTGATCATTTTCTCTAAACCCCTAATTTTTACTCAGGATGCCTTATTCAGTTTTTACCTTGACAGGGCACCCATATTTAGCAAAGCCACCATTTTTTTTAGTTTTTGACTGGCGGGGCTTTTATTCTCTTTTCTTTCTCTTATAGTCTATCAATATTAACCGGATTTTTGAATTCATTGCTATCTCTGTCAGTCAAGATAGCTTATCCCTTAGATAATAACTTTTTCAACATGAAAGGTCCTTCCAAGGTAGGTCTGAAATTTCCCTGGATGTTAGGAACTCTTGGTCTCATATGCTTAAACACCAAATCCCTTTCCTTTCAAGGATGCTTTCTGACCTTCTTTCCAAACCGAATGAGCTAGCCTCTTCTAATAGATTTGATTGTGATAATAAGCTCACATTTTGTTTCCATCTAATTAGTTGAGCTATAACAACCTCTATCATGCCCACTTCATTTTTGGCAATTCAACCTCTAAGACCACGCTCAAAGATTGGTGGTCAATGTCTACCAGTAACACAACTTCTGTCCAATGAACTTTAGAAAATGGAATAGCTCTTATTGAAGTTCTGGCAGTAGTCCTATAACCCCACAATGCATAAGGTAGCTTCTTAGGCCAATCTTTGGAAGTCCTAACCATCTTGGCTAAAATCCTTTTGACATTCTTATTATTCATTGATAACTCCAATTCAGTACTTAGTTTTAAGTCTTTTTTAGTCTAGTTTTAAGTGTCTTTTCTGTGTTTGTTGCTTTTTTTTGGATATTTTTAATAAGTCTTGTCAAATTGGAGGTCATCTTCCATTGGAGATTTGGAGAAGAATAACTTTGGAACCAGCTGGGTTTTCATCTCAACATGAATTTCTAGTTTATTCTTTCTTCTTTTCTATCTCTTTTGTAATGGATTTTGAGTAGTCAATTAGTTGTTTGGGGGATCTTTGAATCCCTAATGCCCAATGTGAATATTAAGCTTATTTGATGATTTATATATAGATTAATGGTTTATTTTATTGGAACTTGAATGTTAATTCATGGGTTTTTATGTTTTGATGATATTATCTGATTTTGATGGATGAGTTTATCGTGTTATCTAGTTTGGGTTCTTGATTTGAATGTTGAGTACCATGAATATATTTATGCTTTGTTTTTCTATTATAATAGCTATAACTTTGAGATTGCTTTGGGATGTGACTTGTTGAGTTGTAGTTTGTATGGTATTAGGACTAGAGTTTGGAGTAAAATGGATGAGATCTTAGGTTGTTTGGCTTCGGGATAGGAAAGCAACCCGGACCTAGGATGTTAGACTCATGTATAGGATAATCATAAGACTTACTCTTGGGATGAGACGTTTTATGATTAGAATAACTTGCTTTGGCATAGGATGCTTGGGTATAGAGGGTTATCCCAATTCAATCTATACAACTTAAGATTAATTAATTTCACATTTAGGTATGGGAAGGATAAGTGAACTTGAGCAGCATTGTTAGTATCATTAATTTTAATCTTTTCACTATTTGTTTTGCTTGAGTTATTGTTAATTTCTACAAGTTATATTTTAATTATTCTTTTTCTACAATTTCAATAGTTTGAACAACATTTCATACAAAAATCTGAGAATTCTTTAGCATACTCTTAATTTTCAATTGCTTGCAACTACAATCCCTTGGGTAAGATATTCGTGGGTCTTAATTTTAACACCCTATATTACTTGCCGATTCAGTATACTTGCTGAGGTCGTGTCGGTCATTTCAACTACCCCATTCACTTAAGGTCGGTAAAGAGAAGACTTGTGATGCTGAATCCCATACTTCTTGTGCACTTGCTTTGTTTTAGCCTAAAAATATGCCCCATTATCTTACACTATATGGTTAGGAAGCCAATATCTACATATCAAATTATTCTCAATGAACTTAGCCATCTCTTTGGCAATCAACTTCTTAAAGGATTCTACCTCTACCCATTTTGTGAAGTAATAAATGGCGACCATGATAAATTTGTGTTTGTCCGAAGCTATAGGATGGATCATTCCTATAATGTCTATACCCTATACAGCAAATGGCCAAGGCAATGTGAGATTCCACAAATCTAAAACTGGTAAGTGACTCAAGTCCACATACTGTTGGCATAACTGGCATTCCATCACATACCTAGAACAATCTATATCCATAGTGAGCCAGAAGAACCCTTGGTGTGTAATCTTCTTTGCTAAAGCTAAACCATTCATATGAGCACCACATACACCAACGTGTACTTCCTCTATGACCTTCTTAGCTTCATTTTCATTTAAGCACCTTAACTGAATACTGTCAAGCTATCTCTTATAAAGCACTTCACTTACACTGATGAATTAAGCAGACAACTTATAGATCATTCTTTGGTCCTTCTCAATGGCTTTTTCTAGGAACACTAACTTCTCTAAGTAATTTTGGATATCATAATACCAAAGCTCTCCATCATCTACCTTGATATCTATTACTTGCTCAACTTTAAAATATGGTTTATTAGAACTGGAGATCAACATTGGCTTCATGCTTACTCCCTTTGGGTTATCCTACATTAACACCAAAGTAACTATTGCATCTGGTAACTGGTTTTCATCTCTAAGTATATACCCAAAAGTATAAATCTTAAACTGATAGCTGAAAGCCTTCACACATTTGATGTATGGCAAAAACTATTCTTCCTTTACTGACCATTAACCTTACACTTGATAGATGGTTAAGGATGAATCTCTAAAGACTTTTGTGGACTTTGCCCCCATAGCAAATGAGCCTTCCAATCCAAAAATGTAAGCATTGTATTCAACTTTATTATTTGTGGCCTTATACCTCAACCTTTTAGCTAATGGCAACTTCTCACCTTTGGGGGTTACTAGGATCATGATAAGTCATAATTATTCTTATATTTTTGGGTTTTTCTTGGCATTATTTTGTGAGTTAATTGTTTGTTTTAGTCTTTATTACCTTATTTTATCTTTATGTTGTTATAGTTTTTGATAATTTTTGGGTTAATTTCAAGTGTTTTAGAATGATTGGGAGCTTTCTTGGAGATTCAAGGCTATTTTTAGGCTAAATTAGCAAAGTGGGCAAAATTTACTCCAAAACACAACTGTGTTATCCAATTTTTAGTAGCTCAAGTGAGTTTCATGCATCTAGTAGCATAGCCTCAATTTTATCTGAAACACAACTCTGTTTCTTACAAAAACATGGCTGTGTTTTTATCTACTCTCCATATAAAGGCATCTTTTCATCTTTTCCAAAAAAGGGAGAAGGAGAGAACAAATTTTAAAGTAGCTTAGGGTTTATTTTCTTCAGCTTAAGCACTGTAGTGTATGGTTTTTCATTTATATTTATAGCAAGTCTAATTTTAATTTAGTTTTAACTTGTAATTTTTAGATAATCGAGCTTAGTTCTTTAATTTGGGGTTCAAGGAATATTTCATGGAGAAAAAAGAAGGAATTTCAAGAGCTCTTTTCTCTCATCAAAGGGTGTATTCTAAACTTCATTGTTTTTATATCTTTATGACTATATTCTTAATGATTGAGCAGTTCTTCTAGCTTAGGAAATCTCGAATTGTATTTTGCATTTGGATATTTGGGTTTAATGAGTATTTCATGTTTTCTTTTATTTCTTATTATGGTTATTCTTTTCAACTTGATGATTGTTTAGTTTAACTTTTATTTTATTCGAAATGATGGTTAAAGTTGGATTTGAGACGATTGTTTGGTTGTATATGCTCTGTTTTATTGTTTTCTATATGTAGGGTCCTTGATGATTCTGGAATTGAGGTCTTGAACTTTATGTAGACTACATTTGGTTCAAATTTGTTGGGGAATAGATGGATTTTTGGGTGAATGGGTTTAGAATGGGAATTTATCCGATATCTAGGATTTATAGACCCGTGCTAAAGATAATTAATAGGTTGGCTCTGGAATGGGAAGTTTATTGATTAGAGTATTTGGCTCTGAAATAGAAAACTTAGGCTTAGTTGGGTTTTCTAGAATTTCACATCTATATTGTTTCATCCATATCTATTTACAAGTATGAGGATATTCCATTTATCTTTGATTGATTTCCTTGATGTTATTGTTTCTCTTTTTACTTTTACTTTTTCTTTTTATTATTTGCCTTTAATTTTAATTTCTTACTTAGCTTATAGCTCTCTTTAATTCACACTTTAGGGAATATCTCTGATTAATTCCACTCAATTATAGATATTTACCATAACAACCCCTTTATCCTTAGGTTCAATATTTTTAGGTCTTAAATATATTTCCCCTATATTACTTTGCTGATCTAGTGCACTTCCTAGCATCCGGCTGGATCACTCCTACTCCAGCACCTTTACTATTCATAATTCCATCAAAGTACATCTGCTAACCTTGCATTGTTATAGCTGCAATGTCCTCATTAGGGAATTCATAAACCACTTTATCCCCTTTTAATGGTTGATTAGCTAGGAACTCTATAACGGCTCGTCCTTTAATGGTCTTCCTAGTCATATACTTAATGTCAAATTCCTGCAAGAGTATTAACCATTTGCCTATATTCCCTAATGATGAAGGTGCTTCTTGAAGGTATCTAAGAGGATTTTGTTTATCCACTACTTGTACTTTATAGGAATGAAAGTAATGCCTTAAATTTTTTGAAGCCCAAATTACCGCCAAGCAAATTTTCTTAATCTCTACATCTTTTGTTTCATATGGCAAGAATTTCTTGTTAAGGTAGTAAAATGGATATTCTATCCCGAATTAATCCTCTAGAGCCATTTTAGCTCCTACTGAGCTGTCTTCTATGGCTAAGTATAAAATTAGAGGTTTTCTTGGCTGTGGTGGTCTTAGCACTAGTGGATGCAAAAAGTACTCCCTGATTGTACCAAATTCTTTCAACAGTCCTCATTCCCCACCACTAATTGGTATTTTCCAAGTAACTTAAAGATTGGCTCACAAATCAAATTTAGTTTAACTATGAACCTATTGATGTACTAAAGCTTGCCTAAGAATCCTCTTACTTCCTTCTCCTTTTGTGACACAAGCATCTCCCTAATTGCTCTCGTCTTATCAATGACTATCTTTTTCCCCCTCTCCTTACCACATGCCCTAACAGCTTACCTGAGGTGACCATGAATATGCACTTCTTTGGGTTGAGGCAAAGGTTATACTTATCAATCCCTTAAAAGAACTTTTCTAATTCCTAAAAATGAACTTCTCGAGTAGGCTTTTACCTCTTTATAGATCAAGTCATCTAAGATCCTAATGGATGCCCTTTGATAGGTGGCAACTACATTTTTAAGTCCAAATGGCATACCCAAATAGGAATAAATACCCCACTCAGTGATGAAGGGCATTTTGATCCTATTTTACAATCTTGTTCAAGATCTGATTGTATCTAGCATACCCATCTATAAAAATGTACATAACACAAGCTGCAACTCTATCTACCAATACATCTATATAAGGGAGTGGAAAGTTATCCTTGGGATAAGCTTTCTTCAAATCTCTATAATCTACGTAGACTCTAACCATTTTGTCCTTATTAGCTACTGGGACTGCTTTTGCTAACCAAGTTTGATACTAAACTTTTACCAAGTACTTGGCTTCTATTTGTTTTCTCACCTTTTCCTTGACCTTCTCAGCCTATTCTAGCCTAAGCCTTCTAAGCTTTTGCTTCACTATCTTATAACATGTGTATGTAGGAATGGCATGTTCAGTGATCTCTCGATCAATCCCTAGCATATCCTCATAGGTTCAGGCAAAGAATTTTTCATACTTTTTTAAGATTCTCTCAAATTTTCCCTCTCTCCAAGAGTTATGTCTTATGCTAGCAAGATTTCTTTTGAGTTTTCTTTTGTACTAAGGATAAAGGAACACGTATTATTTGAGTTAATGTCAAATATGAATGATTCATGCTCATGATTATGCATATTGAAATCAAAAGAAACATCATACAAGTAAGCAAAATTGTTCATATTATTAATATAATCAAAAGAAAAAGCGTTGTTCTCATCAAAAAGCTCAGGAGCATAAATAAAATCTATAAAAGATCACTAACTTCAATCTCTAGCTCAGCTACATACATTTCTCTAGCTTTCTTCTTTGGTTCTAGTGATGCTTTAGCTACAACTTTTCCTTTACCCTTAGTCTGAACAACAAGTAAATCTTCAATCATAACTTCTTTGGCACTTTTTGGTCCCAAGCCAAATGGTGTAACAAGATCTCCTCATCCTAAAAGCCCTTTATTGGCTTGATAATGCCTTTTTCCCATTGTCGCTCCTCATTGAGCATCTTAAAACTAGGCACAATCCCATTCCTTACCAACTAAGGTTCATTCTCCCCACAATAGCTGCAAAATACCAAGGCTAGCACAAAATTCTTGGATATATGAGGGACTTCACCTACTACATCTTTCTTTTTGCTCTTCTTTTTAGAACTAGTGTAGACCAAGCCCATTTTTCCTTTTAACTCCTAGCAGAGACAATAGCTTGAGGTCCTTGAGATTCTTTCCCCAATCTAGCTCTGGGCAAGAAGTGCATATTCTTCAGTATATTAATCACCTGAGGGCTATTAGTTGAACTCCCTTTATCACCCCCGATTATAGACATATGGAACCCTTTAAAAGGTATTTTAGAAATTTCTAGTACTAATATTTAATTCTCCCTAGCTGCCTTAATGGTGACCACTTGACCATCTATGACATATGCTGAAGCTCGCTCATTTTTGGGTTGATTCTTGAAAGCTCACTTTTAGGGTCCAAGACCAGATGAGGCTTACTATAACTCATAAACTATCCATTTCATAATAAAATAGAGTTAATCCCAATCTATTGTTAATGGTCAACCTATGAAGGCATCCAATGTAGGCTTAAAGAGGTAGGTATCATAGAGTTGCCACCCAATAGAATGATGGGAAATGAATCTCAAACTTTTGATACCCAAACAGAGATTGGTGTTGGGGACATCACTCTTACTTGTCATCTCTTTTAAGTATCTCTTATAATTAAGTTTTTATTAATTAATCCACTACCACCCTTCTTATGTGATGTAATATGATCAAAATAAACACATTAAGCAGATAAATAAAGTAAGTAAATCTGGCTATCTATTAAGTTTGGAAACATTGGTTCGCACATGCCTATTTACAAAAAGGGAGATGAAGGGTCTTTATTAATTTTAAGAAAACATGGGATGAGTGATCCCAATTTGATGAAAATATAACCCTTTTTTTATTTATGTGATTTTGAGGTGAAAGTTTAGACATTGGTCTATTTTATTTGCAAAGCCCAATTTAATTATATACAAAACATTTAAGTGACTTTTAATTAATTAATATGATAAAATTCCTTTTTACTAAATTATTACATCCCAAAATGAAATACATCAGAAATAAAATAAGGTATAAAAATAAATAAATGAAGCAAATTAAAAATAAAGCATAAAAAATAAAGGATTAAATGCAAAATAATAAGGATAAAGGGAAGGAAGAAATAACCAATTTAAGGATGGCCTCCAAAAAATGAAAAGCTCCCTATAAAGGTACTCTAAAATAAGAAAACAAAATAGCTTAAATGATCATACAAAAAGAGGCAAATTGATTAGCACATTAAAATGAATCAAGCATTAAAATAAATTAATTAAATGGCAAAAAAATGTTAACAAAAACAAATTGGAAAAAAATAAAGTATAGAATGCAAATCACATTAGTCAAAAGAAAAAATAAAATTAATTGACAAAATAACATTAAAACATGCCAAAAAAAAAGGAAAATAAGAGCCACAAATAAGCAAGGTAAGAAATAGACGACCCGAGGAGAAGACACCATCATGCCTTGTCTGTCGTATTGATAGACAACCTTCTGTGGGGTCTTTTTCCCATTTGTCACTCAAAAAATAGATAGAATACAATTTTTTCATACAAAAAATAAAGAAAACTAGATTTAAATCCTAAACATACAACTTTATGACCCTAAAAGATGTCAAATCTTCTAAAAACCAATAAAAGAAATTCAAATCATTCCAACACCATATAAAACATGCTAAAATAGAAAATAAATTAAGTTTTTATATCAAGCTTCAATGGAGGAAATAGAGGATCTAGCATGTTATTTTAACACATTAAATAGCTTTGAATCATTATGGAAAAATGATAATCACTTAACATGCATAATGATCAACATAAAGAATGAAACACAACATCATATATGATGAACAAATCTAATCATCTACATGAAATGAATGTAAATTTAGAGAGAGAAAACAATGGTAACCTAGAATATTACCCTTAAGATTTCTAAGTTGTATAACTCTAGAGGCAACAATCCAAACCTGAATCCTCGATTCCCAAGTTCAACAAAATATGTGTGTATCTTTTTGTGTGAAAAGGAATTGCTTAGAGCTTTCACCTCGAGAATAGAGAATTAAATTTCTCTTTCCCAAAGCCTGATCTCTTTTTCCAAGTTTGAGAATCCCCTTGAAACCTTAACTTTTTCCTTTTTATATCTAGATAAAAGTTGGAGATCAACTCTAACTTTAATTCTTTAAAAAAGAAAGATTTAATCCCTAAAATCCGACCTAGATCATATCTTTAAAATCTAATCAGTATCCAAAATTTTTAAAACTTAGAAAATGTGGGAAATCTGGAAATAACCCTATAGATAGGCATCTGTAGATGACAGACGGCCGTCCCTTACGATGATATCTGCTCAATTGTCAATAATTGTATTGTTATATGCCTATATGAATACATGTGTGTGTGTGTGTGTGTGTGTGTGTGTATACTAGGGATTATGAATCTTTTTACATGATCACATACATATGATGTGCTATAATGTAATGTTCTAAAAACGAGGCATGTTTTATGATAAGCACTTTAACAGGTATGATACATTACATGATTATCATAGTATGATCATGCTAATATGTGATATCTAATGATAGAATGATTAAAAGGTATGTGAATCATCATATGAACTTTGTATACATAATTATGCCATAGCAATAATATATCTATCCTATGATTATACATATTTGAATTGATTATTTAAATGTAAGCATAATATATGAAACAAAGAATTAAATAGAGTATTACCTGCAATTAGAGTTCAATTGTGGATAGATAAGTGCCTATAGGGATATTGCAACTGCCACTGTTGACCTATTTAGGTCTAAGTACAGTTTATCATATTGGATCATGAACAGCAGGTCTATTTGATCGGTTCACTGTACAGTCAACCCCATTTGGGTTTATAGTTTTGATACCCTAGGGTATCCACCTTTCTCGTTATCCATCTATAAAACTTAAGCAAGCTAAGTTAAAGTATAACTACATCATAGTCAATTACAGTATAACTTCTACAGATGATATATGGAATAACATGTTTAACTATGGTTTCTAATGCATGTATTATATATATGTGTGTGTGTGTGTGTGAAGGAATGCTAAATGCTAGGCATTATGATGCATATAAAACTAAGATAAATGTATCTAGCATGAATATGATAAACGACTTGGATGATGAGTGGTTACACATGTGTAATTAAAGTAATTGAACTAGTGAGGATCACCTAATTAATATATAGGTTGAATAATATGGGATCATTAAAATGATTAATAGGTTAATATCCTACTATAATATGACATGAAATGTACAGTATAATGATTGATAAAGGCAATAGATTTAGGGTGTTTCAATTTGGTATCAGAGCCTAGGTTTAGTCTATTTTGGGCAATATGAGTATAAGATTCTAAAACATTCATGTTGGCCTAATGTAGAAGTTTCTATTTTCTTATAGATTAAAGATGGAGAATTCCTTTAGGGATGCTATAGAAGAATCGGCTAAAAGCAATTTTCCAGTTAGATCAAATCTTTCTAACCTAGTGACTTCATCATCTTTTCAAAATGAAATTCTTGCTACTATTCCTGGAGAAGCCTTATTAAAAATTTCTCAGTATATAGCCCAAATTCTACAAAGAATGACTATGCCCAAAGCTCCAATATCTGAAATTAGGAAGCATGGGGCATAAGAATTTATGGGCACTAATTTAGAACAATCTGAAGAAGCTGAGTTTTGGTAGGAAAAACTAGAGAGAATATTTGATGAAATTAACTATCCTGCTAATTATAAAGTATCTTGTGCTATGTCCTTACTTCAAGGCATGGCTTATGATTGGTTAAAGCTAGTATTAAGACAACCTCAGCTACCTGACGCACTTACCTGGGAATTCTTTGAAGTAGATTTCAAAAAGAAATATGTTATTGAGGCATACAAGGAAGAGAAATTGAAGCAATTTTTTAATTTGAACAAAGAACTTTATCTACGGCTGAGTATGAAAAAGCATTTAGCCATTTGTGCAAGTATGTTCCCAAAGAGATGTTAACATGAGTTTTTAAATGCAGGCACTTTAAAGATGTACTGAATGATCGAATTAAAGAAAAATTGTTCGGATTTAAATCTTTAAATATGGTGGATTTTAATCAACTGGTTATAACCGCTATGAAAGTGGAGAAGCATGAGATAGCTAAAAGAGAGAGGGAGCAGAAATGAGGTAGTTTTAGAGGAGGGTCTTCTTCTAGAAAGAGATTTAGAGGAGCTCAGGGAGGTCAGCTCATAAAATCTATTTTTAGTTCTACTAACAAAGGAAAGAAATAGGAATCCACTACCAAGTATAAGTTTGAGAAGGAAGCTTCAGGAAGACAGAGTGAGGGTCAAGCACCAGAATGTCCACATTGTTCTAGGCATCACTGGGGTAATTGTAGGAAATTGGCTGGAGAGTACCTTAAATGTGGCAGTACTGACCATTTTATGGCTAATTATCCATTGAAGCGAGACCAAGATTTTAAGCAACAGGGTAGTAGGGGAGCTTTTAATGCACCCCTTTCTGGTAGAGGTAGAGGCTGAGGAAGGGGTGGATCAAATCATCATGGATCCCAATCCTAGAATGTGTTAGAATCAATTGATAGACCTTCTGCTCAGATGGTTTCTAGTTAGGCTTATGCAATGAAAGCTCGGGAGCAACAAAAGCTCCAAAAGTTATAGCTTGTACTTTTTCTCTCTATAATTGTGACATACATGCACTTATTGGTCCTATCTCTACTCATTCTTACATTTGTATTGGGGATTTAGGTAGAGATATGTCTAAAATACAATAGTTATATTTTGATGTTTGTGTGACTAGTCCATTGGGGCATAGCATAATTGTCAATAAAGTATGTAAAGCCTGTCTTATAGTAGTTCAGGGGAAAGAGTTTTTAGCAAACTTTATTGTTTGCCTTTTCATGAATTTGATGTAATTTTGGGAATGGATTGGTTATCCAAACATCATACAATGGTGAATTGTGAAATGAAAATAGTAACTCTCAGGGATGATGAAGGAAAGGAAGTGGTACTAAAAGGCAGTTGTTCTAAGCTAATGACTAATGTTATATCAGCAATGCAAGCTAGATATTGTCTTAGAAAGGGATGTGAAGCATTTTTAGCTTTAGTCTTTGACTCAAGAAGAGATATAATAAATCTTGAGAATATATTTGTTGTGAACGAATTTGTAAAAGTATTTCCCGAGGAATTGCCTAGTCTTCCTCCAGAAAGAGATGTTGAGTTGTCTATTGATCTTCTACTTGGTACAACTCCGATCTCCTGGGCACCATATAGAATGGCTCCATCTGAATTAAAAGAGATAAAGGGTTAATTACAAGAATTGTTAAATAAAGGCTTCATCAAACCTAGTGTGTCAACTTGGGTTGCTCCAATTTTATTTGTTAAGAAGAAGGACCGATCAATAAGGATGTGTATCGATTATAGATAGTTGAACAAAATGATAGTAAATAACAAATATCCTTTACCTCACATTAAGGATTTGTTTGATCAGTTGAGTGGTGCTAGTGTGTTTTCAAAAATAGACTTGAGATTAGGTTATTATCAGCTTAGCGTTAAAGATGGGGATGTTCCCAAAACTGCATTTAAAACTCATTTTGGGCATTATGAATTCTTAGTTATGCCATTTGGATTAACAAATGTTCCTGTTGCATTCATGAATCTTATAAATAAAGTATTCAGACCCTACTTGGATCAATTTGTTTTAGTGTTTATCAATGACATATTGGTTTACTCCAGAATGAAGCTGAGAATGCTAAACATCTGAGGATTGTGTTGCAAACTTTGAAAGAAAATTAGTTTCTTTCCTAGGTCATGTTGTCTCTTCTAAAGGCGTTAGGGTTGATCCAAATAAAATTAAAGCTATTGTTAATTGGAAACCACCCAAGAATGTGCATGAAGTTAGAATTTTTCTCGGGTTGGCAGGTTATTATCATCATTTTGTGAAAGATTTTTCTGTAATTACTTCACCACTCACTAACTATTAAGGAATAATATTAAGTTTGAGTGGTCTAATTATTGTCAAGCAAACTTTGATCAGTTAAAGAAAATGTTGACTGAAGCTCTAGTGTTAACTCAACCAATGTCAGGGAAAGAGTATGCAATGTACAATGATGCCTTTAAAGTTGGGTTAGGATGTGTATTAATGCAAGATAGTAAAGTAGTAGCTTATGCATCTAGACAGTTGAAATCGTATGAGCAGAACTACCTGACTCATGATCTAGAATTGGCAGCTTTGGTTTTTGCTTTGAAGATTTGGCGGCACTACTTGTATGGGGAAAATGCAAAATTTGTACTGATCATAAAAGTCTCAAATATTGCTTACTCAAAAAGAACTTAATTTAATTAAGTAAAAGTGGTTGGAATTATTCAAAGATTATGATTGCATAGTTGATTACCATCTGAGAAAAGCAAATGTGGTTGTTGATGCTTTGAGTCGTAAGACTATGGCAGCATTGATGTTAAAGCGATGCAAATGGAATTTTGCATCGGATGGTGCATTATTAGCACAGCTTAAAGCTAGGCCTAAGATTAGGCAAACAGTGTTAGATGCTCAGAAGGATGATGAAAAGTTGCAATAGATTGTGAAAGTAGTTTGTGAAGGAGATCAATCAGATTTAATAGTGAAAAAAGATGGAGGTATATACTACTATAGCAGGGTGTGTGTTCCTAATGAAAAAGAAGTGAAAAGAATACTATTGCATGAAGTGCATAATATTGCATTTAATATGCATCCGGGTGGGAACAAGATGTATCAAGAGTTGAAATAATTGTACTAGTGGCCTAGCATGAATAAGGATATTGTGGAATATGTCTCCAAATGTTTAACATGTCATCAGGTGAAGGTAGAACATCAATTTCCATTAAGTCCTTTGAACCACATTTTTGTTCCACAGTGGAAATAGGAAGACATTACCATTGATTTTGTTACCGATTTGCCGCTTACTCAAAAAAAAATATGATGCTGTATGGGTAATAATGGATAAGGTTAACAAAGGTAGCTCACTTTATACCAGTTCGAACAAATTATTCTATGGATAAGCTTGCAGAATTGTATGTGAATGAAATTGTACGGTTGCATGGTATACCAATATCCATAATTTTTGATTGGGATCCAAGGTTTACATCAAGATTTTGGCAGAGTTTAAAACAAACCTTGGGAACACAACTTAAGTATAATATAACTTCTCATCCTCAAATGGATGGACAATTTGAAAGGGTTATTCAAGTTTTAGAGGATATGGTAAGGGGATGTGCTTTGGAGTTTTCTGGAAGTTGCGAAAAATATATGGCTTTAATGGAACTTTCCTACAATAATAGTTATCAAAAGAGTATTCAAATGGCACTATATGAGGCTTTGTATGGTAGGAAATGTAGAACTCTAGTCTGTTGGATTGAGTTGACTGAATGCAGAATAATTGGTCCTGACCTTTTTAGGGATACAGAGGAAAAAGTTCAAGTTATCAAACAGAGGTTGAAAGAAGCTAGTAATAGACAGAAATCCTATGTTGATTCGAAAAGAAAGGATATCAAGTATCAAGTGGGTGACAAGGTGTTTCTGAAGGTATCTCCATGGAGAAAGGTGCTTAGATTTGGAAAAAAGGGAAAACTCAGTCCGAGATTCATTGGTCCATATGAAATCCTTTAAAGAGTCAGACTAGTGGCTTATAGATTGGCTCTTCCTATAGAATTAGCAAGCTCAATGATGTATTTTATGTGTCTATGCTCAAAAGATATCGGTCAAATGAATCACATAAGTTATAAGATAAAGATATTCAAGTACAATCGGATTTCATGTATAATGAAGAACCGAAAGAAATTCTAGCTAGGGAAATTAGACAATTGAGGAACAAGTAAATTCCTTTAGTCAAAGTACTCTGGCAACCTTATGGTATACAAGAAGTAACTTGGAAACTGGAAGCAACCATGAGAGAGCAATATCCTCAATTGTTTGAAACTAGAATGAATTTCGAGGATGAAATTCTTTAAGGGGGAGCGAATTGTGAGGCCCCTATCGTGACCCTAGTTAAAAATGCATGCTTTTATAGGATTATGTTTAATTGAAATTAAATTAAAAATGTTAATTTCACATAAGGTATGGGACAAGTGATAAAGTCTTTATATTATATTAATTGCATGAAAGAAATTAAATTATTATTTTGGTTTAATAATGCTCAAGGGTGTAATTGAAGCATGAAGTGTTAATTTAAGGGTAAATTTATAAATATGGTATTTTAAGAGGTCAATTGTAAATAAAAGAATGAATTGATAGGTTGATTTAAGAGAAGTATAAAATTGAGAGGTCAATGTTTAACATGCAAAACTAAGACAGGTTTAAGTGGGACATGCAAAAGGTGGAAAGATTAAAAAGGGGATTTTCCATTTCACTATATAAATTAAATTTAAGAGAAGAGAGAGAAGAGTGGGATGGAAATTCTTGGATGGAATTGTGAAATTTCTTTCTTCTCTTCCTCAAATCCATTGTTAAACATCTCTAAGTGTTCTTGAAGGAAATCCTTGCATGATTGAATTAATCAAGGAAAATTAGTGTAAAGCATTAAGGTAATTATTTTATTTTGATTTTCATCATCTTCTTCTACTTCTCTTTCTTGATTTTGTTGAGTGATTGATGGAACAAAATGCTAGAAATTTATGATTAAATGAATGAATTATTGTTAAAGGGGAAGAGTATGGCATGTGTTATGATTATTGACGTAGGTCCATATATATATATATATGTACATAAGTAAATATCATTGATAATGATATCAAATATTTACATGTGATTAAACTTATATACATGCTCGTTATTTGCAAAATTATATACATGTATGTACTCCTATGAAGAGTAAATGTGTATGTCAACATGCACTTATACTATGAAATAAGAAATACATTAGTATGACCATCTTCACATGTAGTGCCTTAAAGATAACATTTTAAAGTACATATTACAATGATATATGCTCAATTGTCAATAGTTGTATTGTTATATGCCTATATGAAAACATTTGTGTGTGTGTATATATATATATATATATATATATATATATATATATCCTAGGGATTATGAATCTTTTTACATGATCACAAACATATGATGTTTTATAATGTAAAGTTCTAAGAACAAGGCATGTTTTATGATGAGCATTTGAACAAATATGATACATTATGTGATTGTCATAGTATGATCATGCTAATATGTGATATCTAATGATAGCTTGATTAAAAAGTATGTGAATCATTATATGAACTTTGCAATGTGATTTACAATGTAACCAATTCAACTAGCCTGTCACTATATATACATAAAACTTAAAGATAAACAATATAATCTGTACCTTATACTATTAATACATTTATAATATTTATTTTCTCATTTTTATCTATATAAAACATAAATGGCATCCAATGATATACATTTACGATTCAATCATGTAATTTTAGCCATAACTGTAATTAGAATAATTCACATATTTAATCAATAACATGTATCATATGCAACATAATGATAACAAGTTTGTAATTCTAGCAACATTTCAAGTATATGAGCATTACAACAATAAAGATAAACAAATAACATTTGAG